>JARWLC010000005.1:61503726-62051226 GCA_033318265.1 Phyllotis vaccarum
AGGCAAATAGCTTACCCATTTAAACAGGCTGACATGTTGAAGGATAGTCCTTACCCAGTGCATTGTGGGTCACATCAGCTAGGTGAGGTGTTTCTCTTAGGCTTTCCTCTTTCCTTCTCTTGGAATGCGTGCTTCCCATGGTGCTATTTTTGTTTGATTTTGGCTGAAGTGGATTTTGAATTCAGGCAATTACATTATCCAGTTGACCCTGACAGCATACTTCCTAAGTACCCGTGGGGGAGCCACCCAGCTCCCTCAGTCTCACTTGTCTCCCTTCTGGAAAAAGTGGCTGATAATCCCTCCTCACACTGAATTCTTGAGCAACTCAAGAAACATAACACCTTTAAAGCATTTGCTATTAGCGAAGACTTAGGGTAGCTTATCATTGTATAATCAATTATTGAAATATTGACTACTAATATGGCGGTGTGGCTTTCTGGAATAAGATGCTAGGGGCACAGGGACTGACCACCCCATACCTCAGTGCATCTATATCTATGGTCTTCTCGCCTCTTTGTGCCATTTGAACTTTGTGTGGAATCAGAATCTTGGGGACAGTCCAGTCATCACTACAGCATTTCAGTGTAGTGAATCTGTCTCACAGAGGAATGGGATCTTCTCTATGTGATTATGGTGTTTTGTTAAACCTAGAATCGGTGATCAGGCAGAGTCTTCTTGAGTAACCTTCGTGAGATAAGCTGGCTACAGGAATGGATGTGGAAGCAGGCTGAGTTGGTTCCCTTCATGCTGGCACTTTAGTAAAGCTGCTCTTGGCTGTGTTCCAGAATCCATCCATTCCCTTCCTTTACTTACTAAAGATGGAGGGCAGGACTGGCCACCTGGTTTTGCAGCAATGTAATGGTGTCACATTTTCTTCCTTAATTTCCACAAAACACATTTTGCCGAGTGACCCTCTACCTTCTTGTTCTCATGTATCCACAGGATTCAATCGGTGTGTTTCTCTCTCAAGTCATAGGGATGTTGATGTTCCTAACCCCTTGAAAGCAAAGCAAGGAGGATCATTCTGTGCTTGGGACACTACCATAGCCAGAGAAAGTGTTGCTGAGCTTGCTCTGCCTAGAAAGCAATTGAGGATTTCCAGGGCAGTGTAACAAGGATGAACCTCAAATGACACGCATTAGCAAGGCTCAAAATAGCACAAATCTGTCTGAGCTGCAGGGTGGAAGTGATGTATTTTTCATGTCCGAATGCCTTTCCTCTCTTGATTATGTACATTCACCTCTACTAATGTTTGCTTCTGCTTTTCTAGGAGACTCTGGGGTGGTGGAGGTTACATCCTGATGGTTTGTGGGTTCCAAGTGAGCTGCTGCTGGTGTTTCCTTAACAAAACCTATGTTCAGTGGCAGCTGGCATCATTTCTGGGGCAAGCACAGGACCACTGCCTCATATGTTTTACCTGTCTTGGAGAGGGATATTGATAACAGACTCCATTACCAACAAAAGGCTACATCAGAAACATCGATGGGCACATCTGAATCATTTTTAAATGTTAGAATTTATTGAATAACAATGACTTTACTAGCTACCTTTGATACCAGCTGGGGTAAACAGTTTTTGTTTACTGTTTATTGTTTATCTATTGTTCCTATCTTAACTACTAGGGTTAACTGTTGTAACATATTACATACTACAAGATAAATCCATTTATTATCTATCTATCATCTATCTATCCACCTACCTACCTATCTATGAGCTATCATCTATCAATTATTTATTATCTAGTTATTTATCTTTTGTTCATATCTTACCTACTAGGATTAATTGTTGGGACATATTACATACAACAAGGTAAATCCATTTACTATCTATCTATCTATCTATCTATCTATCTATCTATCTATCTATCTATCTATCTTATGTCTGTCTGTATGTCTATGGTCTATCATCTATCAATTATTTGTTATCTAGTTATCTGTCATCTATCAATCATTTATAATCTATTATCTATCTATCAATTATCATTTTCTGTCTCTCCTTTTTCTATATTACCAAATAGTTACAAGAGGTTAACTATAGCCAAGTTCAAGGAGCTTCAAGGAGCCTGAATGGAGGCAGCAGAAGGCTGAAAAGAAAGACTATGAAGGTCTAAGATGAGAAATATGCTGCCAGGCTGCTGGGAACTTAACTGCAGAGACAAGCCAGTGCCAGGGTTGTTGATCTTTGGTATCAAACTCTGTTGTAGCAGTGACATCAGGCCTGTGGAGACTACAGAGGTGAAGGGCAGGATGTCCAGGTGGGTGACCAGACATGACAGATAGACATTCAGGTAGTTCACGTCCGTAATGGAGACCAAGCTGAGTTGAAGGCCCTGAGTCCTCCAGGAGTTCTCTGACTGTTGGGGTCTTGACAACATGCCAAGTGGTAAAATGATAGACCAGTAGGAGCTGTAGCCATCAAAATGACAGGGGCTGTCCCTTTCACAAGGTCCAGGTGACAGCATTGTACCTTTCTCCAGTCTCATGGGCTTGGTAACTTCCCTGGTTTTCCTCATATGATTTTACTACCTCCATATAGCCCCTGTTTATCACTTAGATACATTTCTTTACTTTTAGAAGTAGTTACCAGCGTGTGCCCCGTGTGAACCAGACCAGTGGTGCTGGTTATAGGTACAGTCATTCTGTCTCTGGATTTGGACTCAAAATGGAGCCAAGTGTTGCTTGTAACATGTCTCTCAGAGGAGGGCACAGTCTGAAAAACGACTGTTCTATCTGATATGGTAGCTGATAGCAGGAAGGAGGAGGGAAGGGAGGAGGGAAGGGAGGAGGGAAGGGAGGAGGGAAGGGAGGAGGGAAGGGAGGATCTTGTCTCAGTGAAAACTTGGAAGACTGCCTGCCTCTGGAGGGCGAGTCTAGGGCACAGTAGTGTGTCCCAGGAGCAGGTGTGTACCCTGTACTGAATTGAAAAGCAGAGAATCCACAAAAACTGCTGTCTGGACCTGTTTGAATGAAATTGATTTGCCAAGAAGGCTAAGAAGTATCCAGTAAACTAAATAAGGAGGTCTCAGACAGAGCTCTGTGACTGCGGGGATTATTCTGCAGCCACAGGGAGATCAATGACACAAGACTAACTGTCCTGCTCACAGTGGGAGAGCAGTGAGGAGACTGCCTCATAAAACAGTAACAAAGCCAACAGTTGTGTGAGGATGCAGGGCTGGAAGGCTTTGCTTCCTTCTCCAAACTGAAGATAAGTGGGGGTGGGGGGGGTGGGGGTGGTTACTCATTTTAACCCGCTCCTTTGGTCATCATACAGAGAAGCTGATTCCACTAGGACATTTTCGTACATGTTTTGTACCCTTCACTGTCCTTGCACATCTGCTCTGCTGTTCCCCTTCCTTCCTCAGATCATTGCAACTTCTGCTTTCACATCACAAACACACTCCGTCATCCCATATTCCTGTTCCTCCTCTCTTCAGACTTCTTCCTCACTTCTTACCTCCATGTCACACCACACACACACACGTGCGTACACACACACATGCATAGACACACACACGCACACACACATACACACAGACCCACATGGACTCACACACATATGCATGCACGCACACACACACACACACGTGCGTACACACACACATGCATAGACACACACACGCACACACACACACACAGACCCACATGGACTCACACACATATGCATGCATGCACGCACACACACACACACACACATACACACAGACAGACACACACAGACACACGCACACATGCATGCATGCACACACACACACGTGCGTACACACACATGCATAGACACACACACGCACACACACATACACACAGACCCACATGGACTCACACACATATGCACGCACGCACACACACACACACACACATACACACAGACACACGCACACATGCATGCATGCACGCACACACACACACACATACACACAGACAGACACACACAGACACACGCACACATGCATGCATGCACGCACACACACACACACACACACAGACACACACAGACACACGCACACATGCATGCATGCACGCACACACACACACACACACACATACACACAGACAGACACACACAGACACACGCACACATGCATGCATGCACACACACACGCATGGGCACATGCACACACTTGCAAGATTTCTTTAAGTCTGACTTATTTTGCTTTACAATTTTCCCTCACGTCATAATTTCATTTCTTCTTTACAACTGCGTAGAATTTTATTATGTGTTTGTATTACATTTTTTCAATACCTTCGTCTGTTGATGAGCCTCTAGGCTGGTTATACTTCCCAGCTGTTAAAAATAAACACAGATATGCAAACATCTCTGTGTGTGTTGACTCAGAGTTCTCTGGGCACATGCTCAGGAAAGTATATATATGGTCATATACCCAAGAATGTATATATGGTCATTTGGTTCTAGTTTTAGTTTTTTGCAAATATCTGTTGGTCACTTATATTTCTTTCTTTGAGGAACATTCAATTCATTAGCTCAAGTTACCGGTAGGATGATTTCTTTTTGCATTTAATTTTGAAGTTCTTTATATGCCTCTTTATTAAACACCTCCCACCCCACTCATCCCCTGATGCTGGTTGTTTAACTGGCAAAGGGTTGTCTCCAGTTCCATAGCTGCCTCTTCACTCTGTTCACTGTCTTCTTTGCTTTTCCACTTCATGCAGTTCCATGTGGGAAATCCAACATTTCAGATGCAAAGGAAATAAAGCAGAAATTGTTGGGCTTTATGATATTAAAGCAAAAGTATGATTTTATTGATTTGAAAATTTATTTTTCTCATATGATTCCCTTAAAATATAAATCTGGACTTAATGAATATTTATTAGCCGAGGAAATAGCTAAGGTTTCAGACAGACTCAAAACACTTGGTGAGGCAGGCCCCAATGGACCAGACTCACTGGAAGACATCAGCCCCTTCTTTCAGGTCAGTGACAAATCAAGTAGGGGGGAGGGAATGAGATGCGTGGATGAGGGATTTGCTGCCCTGAGTGGCTTCAGGAAGTGTTGTTTTGGTGACAGATAGAGAAGTGTATTTGTGACCCTCTTTATCACGTTCAACTTTACAAAGAAGGACCAAGAATATCTTATCTAGTGAGTTATTAAACCTACAAAGATTTATTGAATGTTTTCCATGTCTAATGTGTCAAGCAGTGGCCTGGATTCAGAGTGTGATAAAGGTTGTAAAATTTGTTTTGCTTTGATAAAGGATGGATTGTTTCTGTTTCCAAAGAATTTGCCTTGTGGCTTAAGAGATAAGACCTGGACGTAGAAGAGAGAAATGATAGAAAATAGATGTTATTCCAAGGTAACCATGGAAATCCCAAACACATAATTCATTGCTGAGGACTTAACAGTGATAGATGAACAACTGAAGCAAAAACCAGGAATGACATGTGTTTTTAGCTTTGAATTAAAAAAAAAATTATTGAGAGAAAGAGTACGTGTGTGTGTGTGTGTGTGTGTGTGTGTGTGTGTGTGTGTGTGTGTGTGTGTGCAGGGCATGTAGCAGTCAAAGGGCATCATTGTGAAGCTGGTTTCTCTCCTGCTTGGTGTGAGTTCCAGTGACTGAACTCAGCTTATCAGGCTTTTATCACTGGATGGGTCTTTACCTATTAATTCATCTTGCTAGCATGATGTCATGCTTTTAAGGAGAAAACGAGTTAGATTCTTTTTCTCGAGTTATTTAAATCAGGATTTTAAATGTATAATTTAGCGTTACCTTTACAAAATGTCATTCTAATGGCATAGACGATCTTTACTTTTGAATTTTTCAGCAAAGTCTCACCGTATTGCTCCATCTGGAGCTATGACTAGTAGGCTGACCTTGAACTTGGCCTCAATCAAGGTGTGAGTCATCTCATGCTTTTGTCTGATTGCCTTCATTTATAACTCTGCTTTAATGTCCATCTGTGCAATAGCACTCAGCAATATAAAGAAATCAACATATAATATCCATGAAGTTTCTTGGATGGAGGAAGAGGTGGTGGTGATGACAGGGTGGGATAAGGGGAAATTTCCTTCACTTTAAGAAGGTTCACTGACATGAACTGATGGCAGACTGAGACAAGAACACAGAAATACATTATTATGTGCTATGAGTTGGATGTGAAATGACCCTAAAAACTCATTTTAATAGCTTTGTCAAAAATGCAATATTGGAACAAGATTGGATCATTAATCTTTTAACTGGTGGATTAATTAATTGATGGATTTATAATATTATAGTGTTTTTTAGAGGTAGTGGAAGGTAGGAGGTGAGCATCTAGTCTTCACTATACCCATTGTCTGTGAAGTTTCTGCCTTGCTATGGGCCTGATCACTTATACTCCTGAAAACATGAGCCAAAGCTAACCTTTCTTTAAGTTGCTGCCTTGAGTATTTTCTCACAGCAGTCAAATGTAACATACACAACATGAAGAGGGAAAAAACACACACAATGCATGGGGTAACACCCTACAGCAGGGCCTCTGTGGTATTTGAATGTGACTGACCTTCATAATCTTATAGGGAATTGCACTATTAGGAGGTGTGGCTTTGTTGCAGTGGGCATGTCCTTGTTGGAGGAAATGTGTCACTGTAAGTAAGGGCAGGGTTTGAGGTTTCCTATGTTCTGGATACCAGCCAGTGTCTCAGTTAACTTCCTATTGCTTGAAAGATGTAGAACTCTCAGCTCCAGCACCACATCTGCCTGCATGCCACCATGCTCCCCATATGATATGATGATGATGGACTGAACCTCTGAACCGCAAGCAAGCCACTCTCAATTAAACATTTTATTTTTAAGAGTTGCTGTGGTCCAATCCCTCATGGATGTTGGGAGTTAGTGAATGAGAGTCCAGTAAGTTATCCATAGAAGAACTGGGACTTTGAAAATAAGAAAAATAATATTTGGGAGCATGAAAACTTGACATGGTGTGATGGTGTTCACCTCACTCCCCCTTTACTCCCCTCTCCACTCACTCCCTACCCCTGTACTCCTGTGGCATATCTGTTCTGCTCTTCCTGTTCGTAGAATTTTCTTAGTCTGGTAGCCCTGCCCACACTTCCTGTCTGCTTTCAGCCAATCAGCAATTTTATTAAACCAGTAGGCAGGACAATTATTTACAATGGAAGAGAACACAATCCCACTACAGAGGAGCTCATCTGTTGGAGAAATAAAACCAAAGCAAAATCAAACATGAGAGAATGTGATTATCAAAGCAAAGGAGCAGAAGCTGATTGTAGTGAGAGCCCAGCTGCAAAGTGGCACTTTTGAAACCTGACTAGACACATCTGTGGGGATACAGTAGCAATGCTCAAACCAGTTCTGCAGTGCTGAGGACACTGTAAGCAGTAGGCAATGTTATAAAGAAGATTGGAATGACCAGTCATCCTGGAGGGAGCCTTATCTGACCCGGGTAAATAGAGCAATGTGGTACTTGGAAGACAAGTTTTGAAGATTAGAAGATAAGTGAATCCCATGAACATTTGATGCAACTTTATGGAAAACTTTATATTCTAAAAACTATGAAGAGGAGCTAGTCACCGAGCATAAGAGCTGGTGATGAAAGGGTGTGGGTTTTGTTGCTTTTCTAAATGTACGATATACTGAGTGGTGTGGCAGGTAGAAGGTGATATGACAGGGTACTAACAGTGAAAAATGGTCCTGATGCAGAGGAAACATAAAGAGGCTTTCTCGCTCTGACAACTTACCAGGAACACCTAGCATACAGTGTATGCTTCTGCTTAAACTTGAACATGAATAAAATATGCATTGCTTTTAACTGTCACCACAGCCATCCACAAACCATAAACAGCAAACATCTAAGGGAATGGAAAGGAAGAAAATAGTGAAGAAAAACGAGATGGCCTTGTATAATTGGAAGCATATGATGGAGATGACACTTTTTTTCACCGTGAACTCTGTGCTTCAGAACAAACTGCCTGGAACATGAATATGAAGTTCTGGCTGCATAACAAAGAGTAAACTCACAAGGTGTTAATGGGACTAAGCACCACTGTTGTTTTTGTATAGTTGTTTCGAATGGAAACTCGCTGGTGAAACACAGCTTGGTTTTCCAGAACAATGACTTCTTACAGGATATCAAGTGGATTATTTATTTGCAGACTCTAACACTAAGTTAAATTTAATGGCATTTCCTTGACAATGGGAATATATACCTTTTAATTAATATATAAAAAACGAGTGTCATGGTCATGGTGTTTCTTTCACAGCAATAAAAAACCAAACTAAGGCAGCATCCCTACAGAGTCCAGACTCCGGAGAGGAACAGATGTTTGGAATGGGGAGAACTTGTGGTACCTTGTAGGTGAGTGAAGACAAGTCATAGGCAGAACACAGACACAGGCTACCTTAGGAGACAAAAATCTATCAGGCTAACTCTAAGAGTTTGTCTTCACAATGGATGAAAACCAGCTCAGTGGCCTGTCTTGAGCCCATTGACTAAAACCCAAACCAATGGTCTTAGTTTTGTTTTTGCTTGATGAACAGCAATTCCATTCTTTTGAGGAGATTTCCCAAGGTTTCCCCCCCACACATGTGGAAAAATGAAGGGATTCAGAAACACACTGGGGGGAGACCAGAGAGAGACTTTGGGGTGCTCTGTTAGTTACCACACCATTTTTTTGAGTCCTAACAGTGGTATGAGGCAGAGAGGCTGTGTTGCTGAACCAAGTCCTGACTCTGACAGAACCACCGAGTCAGAGAGGCGTACTCCTAGATGTTCAGCTCTGTCTAATTATGAATAAATCCATTCCAAGTCAACTTCCTTTCTTATGCTTCCATGTGCCATCATTTCTCCCTACCCTAAGCTCATTTGCATCTGAACATTTTTTATCTGCTTGTTCATCTACTGTCTCTTCATTTTCCCACTGTCCACTCATCATTTAGCAGGCTTTGCTGAAGGCCTCTCCTGTGCCAGCCGCTGGGCTGTGAGGAGGTCAAACAAGCTAACACTCACAATCTCTGTCCACAAGAAATTTATAATGTCCAGTAGAAGAGACAACACTAGAGTTGATAAGAAGCCAACAGTGATCAGATATAGTAACAACTGCTCGGCATCCTTGTTCCCTTTCCGTGTGGACCTTTGAGGGACAGAAGGTCACTTGGCCTTCAACTTCATGCCTTAACTATCATTACAAGTTCAGCCAGTGGTAACAATATCTGGAGTTGGCCTTTTAGTGAATTTTTTTGTTTGTCTCAGGGAAATAATCTGTTGAGGTTCTTTCTCTTAGTCCCTAAGAACTCTGATGTTGAGCCACACCCTCCCCTGGGCTTTGATGTCACATCACGCTTCCTTTGTGCCTCTTTCTCTCTCTCTGTGTCCTGTCTTGGGAACTCCCTTTACTTTTTTCTCTCCTTCCTTCCTTCCTTCCTTCCTTCCTTCCTTCCTTCCTTCCTTCCTTCCTTCCTTCCTTCCTTCCTTCCTCCCTTCCTCCTCCTCTTACTTTCTCTAACACTATAACCATAACCCCTCTGTTAATCATAATCATAAACAATAAAGCTCTTTTCTACACTCTCCCTTGCATAGTGCCATTCAGAGACCATTCTGAAGAAATCTTTAGCCCATGGGCACCCTTTCTCAGGTTACATTGAGTGAGTTTTAGGGTCAGGGAAATGATAATGTTTGACATCAAGCATTTGTAGCTAAGAAGATGGCTTGTGGTATGTCAGTGGGCAGCAATCTATTATAATGTACAATTACAAGTACATGGTTTAAAAATAAGACAATCAAATGCGCTTGCTCCAGGATGTCCCTGCGGGCACTCGTTAATGCTGAGTCATATGATGGGAGCACCATGCCAGGTCCCCTGCCTGGAGAGTAGAGATGCTCACTGATGCTCTTGCAGACTCAGCAGGGCTGGGGATTTCAGTGAGAGAAATTGTGTCGTTACTGGTCCATACATGTCCATTCTGTCCAGTGGTCCTCGGTGATGCCTGCTTTCCTCATGATCAAGCTGGATAACTCCTCTTTCTCTTAAGTCACTGTGGCACTTTATACCATCCTTGAGTTTATGGTTACTTTAAAAATCCTTCTAGAAAGTATTTAGATTAAACTTGGCACCTTCCATTGCCTTGAGGGAAGAATTCAAGATTGTTTTCAGTCTGTACTTACCTCGACTGAAGCAGATGCTCAGAGGCCAGTTCTCAGTGATTTAACTCCAGCCTTTGAGAAGGTCCAAGATTCAGCACCAGGAAGAGAAGGGTAAATATCCAGATTCTGGCCCTGAAATCTTGGGAAAACTATGAACCTTCTCAAAAGCCAGTCCATCAACCTATAAAACGGGAACCCTTCTCAGGATGGAGAGACACTGACAACCTGGGAGCTGCCTGGCTTTTGATGGTTTTCCTTAAATTCAGTCTTTGGGCTGCAGGTAAGCAACTAAACGAATGGTCAGTCTAACTGCTGTCATCACCTTAAAATCCATTTTAAAAATGAACTGCAGGGGCTAGGAGAGGAACTCTCCCTTAACGCATGAGAACTTGGCTCTAGTCACTAACACAGCAAAAACGAAACAAATGTCAAACGTTTTAATCATACAGTGTCTATTGTTTCGCTCTATTGACTGTAGGTGGGCTGGGCTTGTGGTTAGTGCTCAACAGGACCACTGACAGAGAGAGAGGGGGCAATGTGACTGGTCCAGGGCATGAAACATTAATGGAAGTTAGGAGTGATGCAGAGAAGGTGGGCTGAGGCAGGTGTCAGCAAAGATGCTGCCTCAGGAGCGTTCATAAGCTGTGCACTTGCCCTGTGAAGTTCTTAGTATCTGCATTCTATTCTGTAATTTAAAAAGCTACATGATGTAGAAATGATGTAGCAATCAAAAAACCAAGACAAATGATGTCTGTCTGACTAGAATGTAGCAGTTTCAAGCTGAATGGACTCCTGGGTCTGCATGATCCTCTACCATCTGAACAGGCAGAGGAAGAGATGACTGATTGAGGGACAGACAAGGATGTGGCTTAGATACTGGCTCCTCAGGCTGTGAGTCTTACTGGATGTGCTACCCTAACTAGTATATATCTGTTTGATGGAAGGATCCTTTCAAGCCGAGGCAGTTAAAAAACAACAGACACAGAAGAAAAGCTAGCATTTTGCTCTTATTAGCTAAAAGTAGGACACAAATGGCCATCTGTGAAGGTGTCTCCAGTGGGCTTTCAGCATCTTAGAGCACTGAGGGACCAATGATAAACCTCACTGCACAACCCTTTTCTTCCCCTGTTGCCCCCAAATATTTTTCTTCTTACAATGTACTGACCCTAGAATCCATTCCCTTCTCTTTATTTCATTGAAACTGTATAGTTATTATTTCTTGTTGAGAAGATGTATAAGTTCTATGGGAAATGCCGTTCTCTGGCTCTTTCTATTTCTTAATGCATAAAAAACCTTCCATGTGCATCTAAAATATCAAAATGCAATTGCAAATTTAATACTAAAATCTTCCGGTTCTCAGTTTGATTGGCAGGACCCAGCTGTTGAACTGGCTGGGACTGGCAGAGGAAAAGGGTTTTTTCTCCTTTACCCTTGTTATCCTCCTTCTGGATGCCCCTCAGTTGGCCCTGGTCCAACTCTGACACACCCATAGTAGAAGTTTTCCTCCAGAAAAAGGCCTTGGTAATATGCCTGGAGGACTCTAAGACCGTGCGCCACAGACAAACCAATGTACTGTACAGCTATCACTGTGGCACTATTTGTAATAGCCAAGTTATGGTGGCAGCCTGGAACTCCATCAAGAGATGAATGGGTAAGTAAACACAACGTGGGGCATGTATACAACCAACTTTTATTTACCCATTAAAAAGAATGAAATTCTGTCATTTGCAGAAAGATTAATAGAAGTGGAGATTATCTTGTTAGACGAAATAAGCCAGACTCAGGATGGTGAATACTACATTATTTCCCATGTAATACTGTATGCACATGTATGAAAGTCTATAATATAGTGGTATGAAAGTGACACAAGACACACAAATTGCTTTGTACAATGACACATAGTGATACTTTTAAATCTTATGTGAGGAAGAGCCCTGGTGTTTTATGTGTCACCCTAACTTTTTGGCTCTTGGGTTCAGCCTCTAGGATCCTGAGATAATTTGCCCTTGACCCCTGATAATCCCTGATAGCCTTCAACCATGCAGTTGCCCTTGGGGGCATGCTTTTCTTCACCATCTCTGCCTTTGCTGTTACTAACTGGATCTCTGACTCTTTGACTGTGGTGAATGCCTGACTGTCCCATGGGAACATTTGCTTCCTCATCTGCTCTCAGACAGACAAGCAAAAATCAGGTGCCATGAGCCTCTGTCAATATCAGGGGTTGAGCCAAGGCACTCCACTGACGTCCTTCATAGATATCAATCCACTGGCACTAGTGTGTTGATGCAGTACACCCAGGAAACAGGAGAAGCAAAGCAGCTTTCCTAATTACAGACAGGCAGCCAGGGATACTAGAAACTGGTCCTCTAAGGCAGGAGCCGTCTTTCTGCACATGGCCTACCTGCATTTAGTTCTGCCCCAGGTTTTACAATAAGGGCTCACAGGAATGGCTGATTAAGAATTTCATGATGGTTCTGGGAAGGCTGTCAGAGCCCAGCCTGTGGTTAGCATCCTGATAACTTACACGGAGTCCTAAAGAGCCAGCATTTTGAAACACATGCTTGTAGTCTAAAGATGCTGAGGCTGCCTTTAACCTTCTTGTGATGCTACCAGTTGAACATTAGTGAAGGACCTCTCAGTCAGACACAGGAATAGGGTTTTTTTTTTTTTCTCTTCACCCACCTTCACTCTACTTGTATTCACACCCCAGGATCAGAAATTTGTAGTAATTTACTTCTTGGAATTTATTTTTCTTTATCAGAAATCACTCCCCTTTAAAAACTCTTAAAATTTTCTTTTAATAATTCACTATTACATTTCCATGTTTACAGCCAGGTGACTACTATAGGCCACTAGTGCTTGAGGGCAACCCATGTAATGGTTGCCTATATTGCTCCTGCATAATTAAACACGGTTGATTACATGTTCTGTGATAGGAGTCCCAGAGATACCAGTTTGAGCAATGTTTGCCCTATGTCCTTGAGTAAATTGGGAAGAAAAGAAGATGCAGTATCTCCAAAGCTATGGGTAATGTGGTTTGGGATTTGGCTCAGTGGTTAGGGGCAGTTGCTCTTGAAGATGACCCAGGTTCAATCCCAGGACCCCATTGGTGGGTCACAATCATACTTTAGTTCCAGAGGATCCAGTGACCTCTTCTGACCTCCACTGGGTCATGAAGATGACACACAAATAAAATAAATCTGAAAACATCTTTTAATAAAAGCTTTAAAAGTTATAGATGCTTTAGAGGTGACAGAAAAGAGAGTGTCTATTCTTGGCTGGGGTGGAGATGACTGGGAGAGATGAGAGAAAGTGAGTCTGTTGGTCACAAAGCATCCTTCCTTAGCAGTAGCCTTTTCACACACGGGATATTCTTTTTTCTGGTCTTATCTTGGCTTGAAGAGGTTGCTTTGGTGGACAGCTGTGACCCACATGTGTTCCCTTGCTGACTGGCTGAAGCAGAATTCTGCAACTGCAAATGGGAACTGGGTATCTAATCTACATGGATGACTCTGGGGATCATACATGGTGAATGCACCCCTGGGAAACTGCTGGGGATCTCATACACTGTCAGGCAAGGGACTGCCAAGTGCATGCATGCTAGTTCTCAAACTGAATCATGCATGATGCCACATGAGGTCTTGTGGTGTGTGGACGTGGCTGGGCCTCTAGGGGTTCTGGCTTACATGGTCTTAGCAGGACACAGAGAACCATATTTTTAACAATTCTGTGATTGTCCTTTGGAATCTGCTTCTGTCTGCTCAGACTGCTGAGGAGCACGGTGTTCCATGTATGTGATGTAGCCAGAACACAGAAGCTCACCTTTTCAAATGTCAATCTCTGCTTTCTTGAATCTTGAATGCCAGCTCCATGTATGTGATGTAGCCAGAACACAGAAGCTCACCTCTTCAAATGCCAATCTCTGCTTCCTTGAATCTTGAATGCCAGCTAAGAGGACCCTCGTGGAGACAAGGTGACTCACGTCCATCTGAAATTAACACTAGGGCTTGTAATGTAAATGTTAGGCTACTGCTAAGGATGCTTTGTGACCAACAGAATCCTACTACCAGAAGGATCTTTCCTTTGAATTCCTTCTTATCCAGAGGGATCTGAATACCACTGGCACTCTCTTGCTGACTCAGGACCACTGTAATGAACATCCATTATGCTGTTTTCAGAAATGCACAAGGGGTCATATTTCAGCCATCTGACTCCGAAGAGTCTGAGACCATGCCAGCCAGCACAGACTGCAGTCATAACAAAGCAGGGCAGGCTTGGAGCCAGGGAGGGGTGTGTGTGTCCTTCTGTTCTGTGGAAAGTACTGTTCTTATGATTGTATGCTTATTAAAAGCCTTTGGGGGATGCTAGGAAAGGATCTGAGAAGGTTAGGCTTTGTAAGCTTAAGACAGTGGTTGTTTACCTCAGTACAGATTCATTTCAGTGTTTCTGCAACAGTAAGACTATATTATCTGCTAGCTTATAGTTACTATAACAAAACACCAAAGGCAATAAAGTTATAAGTAGGAAAGGTTTGTGTTGGCTGATGGCTTTTGAAGATTCAGTCCATGACTAATTGGCTCTGTTATTAGAGGCCGGGACAAAGTGGCATCTTATGGTGGGAAGTGTGTGGTGGAACAAAGCTTAGGGTGACTGGGAAGTGACCAGTGTCTCACAGTATCCTGCAAAGGGACAGACACCTTCCAACAACCTAAAGCTTTCCCCCACCAGGTCCTATGTCTTTTTTTCTTTTTTCTTTTCTTTTCTTTTTTTTTTTGAGCTTCTATCACTTCTCAAGCTAGAGACCAAGCCATGAATACATGAGCCTTTAGGGGACATTTTAGATCTGTGATATAGTACGTCTGTGGTGTCAAGCTTCAGTGCACCTCAACTTGGTGATGCCCTATAAAATGACAGGTTTGGGTTTCATGTTTTTTTTCTTTCTATCAAGTCCCCATTCGTTGCTACCTTTTATTATCCACCGAGTAACTGCCAGGCATGCTGGGTTCATACCAAGATGAATAAGGCAGATGATGAGTGTGCTGCCCAGCTGCGAAGTGATGTGTATCCTTGGCTTTCCTGAGACTTTGGATTTCCTTGGAAAAATTTGAATGTATTTGTGGTGGTTTGAAGAAGAATGGTCCCCAAAGGCTCATATGTGAATGTTTAGTTCCCAGTTGGTGGACTGTTTAGGAATGTGTCATGGTTGGAGAAGGTACACCAGTGGGAGCAGGCTTTGAGGTTTCAAAAGCCCAATGCCAGGGCCAGTTCCAGTCTCTGCCTTATTCCTGTGGGTAAGATGTAAGCTCTCAGTACTGCTCAAGTGCTATGCCTGGCTCCTAGCCACCATGCTTCCTGCCACGATGGTCATGAATTAAGTAAGCAAGTCTACTGTGGGATAATACACTGTGCTCTTATACACTGTAAAAATGTGTCACTTGAATTGGTTTAATAAAACATTGATTGGCCAGTAGCCAGGCAGGAAGTATAGGTGATGTGACCAAACAAGAATTCTGGGAAGAGGAAGGACAGAGTCAGCAGTGGCCAGTCAGATGCAGAGAAATCAAGATGAAAATGCCTTATTGGGAAAAAGTACCCAGCCACTGGCTAAACATAGAGTAATGGGTTAATTTAAGTGTAAGAGCTAGTTAGTAGAAAGCTTGAACTACTGGCTAAACATTTATAATCAACATAAATTGTGTTTATTTGGGGCTGTGGGACTGGCCAGGAGAGAAACTTAGGCCTACACAAATCCTCAATTAAATGTCAACTTTTATATGTCACCTTGCTCATGAGGTTTCTTTATAGCAATAGAAAAGTAACAAAGACAGTATTCATGTCTTTAAACCATTGCAGACTAGCTTTTAAAAAGGTTTTTCTCAACCTGGTACAAAATAGCAAATGCTTATATTATAAAGTTACACATTTGATCAGACAAAGGGCCAGTGGCAATATTCCTAATAAATGTTGGTTTGGAATGTGGGTAAGGAGGTTCTTGCTTCCTTTATATGACAAAGTTTTTTCCCCTTCTCTTTGAAAATAAACATTTCTCATATTACTTTCCTGCTCTGAGCTGTGCCTTTAAAAAGGCAATTTAGGCTACATTGTGACTGATACAGATAATGCTTGGGTCAGGGAGGAGAAAGCAGCAGCCACCTATGTGAGATGGTAATGCTAGCTGATCTTCATGGCTATAGCTTGCTGTGAGGCACAGGGTGTGCATCTTTTGATTTAGTTCTTTCAGAACATCTCCTCTCTGCTGGTTTGCCTTATCACTGACTTCTGGGTTAGTGCCAAAGCAAGTAGATGGATGGCTTATTGGTTCATTCTCTTTTGTCTGTTTAATAGGTAATAGCTGAGTCAGACTGTGTGCCAGCTAAGGGGACCCTTGTGGAGACAAGGTGTCTCATGTCCATCTGAAATTAACACTAGGGCTTGTAATGTAAATGTTAGAGTGTGTCTGTGTCTGGCATGCTCAGGGACCTGAATTCAAGCTCCATCACTGGAAAGACAGAAAATGAGAGGGAGGGAAGGAGAGAGGGAGGGAAGGAGGGAAGGAGGGAGAGAGGGAGAGAGGGAAGGAGGGAGAGGGAGAGAGGGAGGGAGATTCCGTTGGTGAGAGTCAATCATCAGTGTAATAGCACGACTTTCATAAATGACAGTTGTGGTATCTGTCATCACAACAGAACTTAGGCAGTGGTTCTCTGCACTTTAAACTCCCAGAATCTTCTGTGGGGGGATTTCTGGGGAACAGGATTCTTGCTGTATAGCCCAGCTCAGTTTGGCTAGTTACACTGTGCTAAAAAGAGACTTGTGAACCATGACTGCAGGAGCGTGGAAATGAGCCGTGAGGAGGAACTTAGAATTGTCTCCTGCCAGAGAATTTAGGAGGTGCTGTGCAACTGACTGCAGCCTCTCCAGAAACTCACTTTAAACAAGCCTTCAGTTATTTTGCATCCAGATTTTTCATTCTGTATCATGTTGGGGTTTCTTCTGTACCGTGGTATCCATATTTCTCCCTTCTGGAACCTACTGGGAGCACATGTTCTAGAAGTATCTTCTGTCCTTACTTGTATCTAATTTTAATGGAATGTTACCAGTTGGTTACTTTCATCTGGCAGCTAATTGCATCTGATGGCTACCCTTAAGAATAGTTTGTTTCTCCAGTGAGACTCCCTTGGGGAAGACTAATTTTCCATTTGCAACTGGCAATCAAGGAGACAGCTTCCGGGCTAGGGGTGGGGGCTTGTGTCCACTTCCCCTCTTAGCTCAAAGACCCGGTCTGACGCAGACCCATGCAGGCCCTGTGCATGCTGCTACAGTCTCTGCGAGTTCCTACGTGTGCCTGGTGTTTCTAGAAGGCGTTGTTTCCTTGGTGTCCTTCATTCTCTCTGGATCTTAAAATCTTCTGTCTCTCCTTCACAGGGCTCCCTGAACCCTGAGGAGAGTGATTTGATTAAGACCTTTCCTTTAGGCCTAGATTTTCCAGGTTCTCTCAGTCTTTGCTTATTATCTGGTCATGCATCTATATTTATTCCCATCTGTTGCAGGAGAAAGCTTATATGATGATGGCCGAGCAAGACACTGACCTATGAGCATAGCAGAATGTTATTAGGAGACATTTTATTGATATGCTGCTTTAATAGAACAGTAATATTTGGCTTTTCCCTAGGTTCTTGGAATAGTTTTAGCTTCTTCGACAGCCAAGCAGATTGGTGATGGGTTTCATCTCATTGAGTGGAGCTTAAACCAGATATTGGTTGGTTACTCCCACAAGCTTTGTGCCACTATTACACTAGTGTGTCTCAGAGGCAGGTCACCAAGGTCGAACAAAGCTGGATTGGTATGGATATTTCTCCCCTTGGCAGCATGCAGAATACCTTCCAGTATTATGAATACTTCCAGTATTATGAATACTAGTCTGTAGGGGTGAAGGCTCCATGTAGCACCAGCCTGGCTTCTCCATGTTCAATGAATGGTATAGATGTTGTTTTCAGCAATAGGACCTTACTATCGATTTGTGGAGAGATACCCATCCACTTGACAATAGCTTGGGTTGTTTGTGGGGTTTTTAATTGACCAAGAAATCAAATATATATATTTATATATATATAAATATAAATATATATATATAAATATATTATATATATAAATATAAATATAAATATAATATATATAAATATAAATATAAATATTTATATATATATAAATATATATATAAATATTTATATATATATAAATATATATATTTATATATATTTATATATATAAATATATATATTTATATATATATTTATATATATATATAAATATATAAATATATATATATATATATATATATATATATATATATATATATAAACCCATTACCAGTACTGGAACCTTCATTTCATTATGAGAGAGATCCAGTTGGGGCTCTGTGTCCCTTGTTACTTGGAGATTTCATTTACATCCCCTTCATCTATGTACTTATTAAATGAAGCTTCTTCTGTGTTATTATCTCCATATGGACCCTCAAGTTTTAGCTGTCCCTCTCTCATCTCCCTCTTCCCTCTCCCTCCCTATTAGATAGAGCTTCCCATTTTAGTCTCCCCCTCCCCATACACACCTAGATAGCTATTATATTTCTCATTTCTAGGGAGATCCACCCCAACCCCAGACTCTTGCTCTCTACCTAACCTTTGTAATTCTATGGATTATAGTGTGCTTATCAGTGACAACAGCTAACACCCACATAAAAGTAAATAGATACTGTATTCATCTTTCTGTGTTCAGGTTACCTCACTCAGAATGATTTTTTTTTTCCGGTTTCATCTATTTATTTGCAGATTTTATTTTTTTAAATTGCTGAATGATTTTTCCATTGTGTAACTGTACCATATTTTCTTTATCTATTGATCTATTGGGAAGCATCTAGGTTGCTTCCAGTTTCTGACCATTAGGAATAGAACAGTACTGAACATGGCTGAGCAAGTGTCTTTGTGGTAGGATGAAGTGTCCTTTGGTTATATGCCCAGGAATAATATAACTGGATCTTGAGGTAGCTTTTGTCTCATTGTTTAGAAGAACTGACATACTGATTTCCAGAGTGGCTGTACAAGATTGCATTCCCACCAGCAATGGAGGTCCCCTTGCTCCATGAGCTGTCATTTGTTTTATGGATCTTAGCCATTATGATGGGTGTAAGATGAAATATCAAAGTAGTTTTGATTTGCATTTCTCTGATGGCTAAGGATGTTACACATTTCTTTAAGTAATTCTCAGCTATTTGAGTTTTAACTATTGAGAATTCTGTTTAAATCTGTATGTCATTGTTTAAATTCTTGATGTCCAGTTTTTAGTTTTTTAATGTTTTAGATAATAGCTCTCTATATGATGTGAAGTTGGTAAAAATCCTTTCTCAGTCTCTAGCCTGCCATTTTTTTTTTTCCAAATGACGGTGACCTTTGTTGTATAGAAGATTTTCCATTTCATGAGGTCTCATTTATAATTGTTGATCTTAGTGCCCAAGCTTATAGTGCTCTGTTCAGGAAGTCTTCTCCCAATGTGTTCAAGACTATCTTCCACTTTCTCTTTTATCAATTCCATGTGTCTGGTTTTATGTTGAGGTCTTGGATCCACGTGGAGTTGAGTTACGTGTAGGATGATAAGTATAGATCTATTTGTATTTTTCTAGATTTTCTAGCTACTCAATTTGACCAACACCATTTGTTGAAGATGTTATCTTTTTCCATTGTGTATTTCTGACTTCTATATAAAAGAGTCAGGAGTCCATAGATGTGTGAACTTATTTCTGGGTGTTCAATCCTATTCCATTGATCAGTATATCTGTTTTATGCCAACATCATGCTGGTTTTTTTTTTCTTTTATTACTATAGCTCTGTTGAACAGTTTCAGATGGGGATGGTGATAACGCCAGCAGTTCTTTTATTATTCAAGACTGTTGGTGGTGGTTGTTTTTACTCTTAGTTTTTTGCCTCTTCTGGGGGCCTATACCAAAATTACATGAAGTCTTATTCTTTCTTCTGAATGATCGGCCTTAGCTTGGCTTACTTTTAATCAGCATTTCTTAACTTAAATGATTTCATCTACCTCTTGCCTCTGGGCTTTTAGCTTTCTCTGTCGAATTTATCTTTCTTTACTTTGTACTCTGTGGCTGTCTGTGTTGCTAGGTGGCTGGTCTGGCACATTCCCCTCTCCTTTTCTTTCTCCTCCTTCTCCCCAAATTTCTCCTCCTATTTATTCCCTCTGCCTGCCAGCCCCACCTATTATTTCCTGCTAAGCTGTTCAGCTCTTTATTAGACCAACCAAATATTTTAGACAGGCAAAGTAACGCAGCTTCACATAATTAAACAAATGTAACATAAAAGAATGTAACACATCTTTGCATTATTAAACAAATGTTCCACAACATAAAACAAATGTAACACATATTAAAATACTATTCCACAACAGACTGTTTTAGATATTTGTGTGTGTGTGTGTGTGTGTGTGTGTGTGTGTGTGTGTGTGTGTGTTTCCACATGAAGCTGGAAACTGTCCTTTCAAATTCTGTGAAGAAATATGTTAGGATTTAGATGGAATTGCATTGAATCTTTTGCCCATTTTTGGTAGGATGTTTATTTTTACTATGTTAATCCTAACAATGCATGAACAGGGGACCTTTCTATTTCTGAGGTCTTTTTCAACTTCTTTCAATTGTCTTAAAGCTTTTTTTTTTAATTGTGTAAATCTTTTACTTGCTTGGTTAGAGTTACCTCAAGATATTTTATATTATTTGAGGCTATTGTGAAAGATATTGTTATTCTGATTTCTTTCTCAGTTTGTTTGTCATTTGTGTATAGGAGGGCTATTGATTTTTGTGTGTTAATTTTGTGTCATGTTACTTTACTAAAAGTGTTTATCAGCTTTAGGAGTTACCTGATGGAATTTTCAGGGTCACTTGCATATATTATCATATCACCTGCAAATAAAGATACAATGACTTATTTCTCTCCAATTTGTACCCCTTTGATTCTCAGTTATTTTAACTGATTTACCTAAGACTTCAAGTACTATATTGAATAGGTATGGAGAGAGTTCCTGATTTTAGTGGGAATGCTTTGAGTTTTTCTCTATTTAGGTTGATGTTTGTTGTGGGCTTGCTGTAAATTGTCTATATTGTGTTGAGGTGTATCCCTTGTATCTCTAATATCTTCAGGACTTTTTAAAAAATCATAAATGGGTGTTATATTTTGTCAAAGGCTTTTTTTTGTATCTAACGTGATCAGGTGATTTTTGTCTTTCAATTTGTTTATATGATGGATTACATTTATTGATTTATGCATGCTGAACCGTACCTGCATCCCTGGAATGAAACTTACTTGATTATGGTGTATTTGTAAGAATGTGTTTTCGGATTTGGTTTGCAAGTATTTTTATTGAGTATTTTTGCATCTATGTTCATAAGGGAAATTGGGTCTGTAATTCTCTTTCTTTGTTGGATCTTTATTCAGTTTTTGGCATTATAATAACTGTGGCTTCATAAAAAGAATTGGCCAAGATTTCTTTTGTTTGTATTTTGTGGAATAATTTCAAAATTATTCAGTTGAATTATTATTTGAAAGTGTGGTAGAATACTGTACTAAAACCATCTGGCCCTGGGTTTTTTTGGGGGGAGGAGAGACTTTTAATGACTGATTCTATATCACTAGAGGTTATTGGTCTGCTTAAGCTGATTTAACTTTGGTAGGTGGTATAGATCAAGAAAATTACCCATTTCTTTTAGAATTTTCAACTTGGCTGAATACAGGCTTTTAAATAATGTCCTTATCCTCTAGATGTCCTATGTGTCTGCTGTTTGTGTCCTTTCATCTCGAATTGTGTTAATATCATCTTTTTTCTCTTTTAGTTAATTTGGTGAGGAGTTTGCCAGTCTTATTGATTTTCTCTAAGACAAAAGTGATGTTAAGTTACTCATATGAGTTCTCTTCAGTTTTTAAGATGTAGATTCACAGTCCTATGAACTTGCCTCTTGGAATTGCCTTCACTGCGTTCCATACGTTCGAGTGTTCACTCATTGAGTGTTCGTAAGTTTGTGTTTTCATTTCTATTTAATTCTAGAAAGTTTTAATTTTTTTCATGATTTATGTCTTGACGCATTTCACATTCAGTGGTGAGCTTGTTCAGTTTCCATGAATTTGTAAACTTTCCATTGTGGTTGATATCCAGCTTTAATCTGTGGCGGTTAGAATGTGGGGTGTTATTTTAATTTTCTTGCGTATGTTGAGACTTACTTTGTGTCTGAGTATGTGGTCAGCTTTTGAGAAAATTTCATACAGTGGTGAGGACATTTACTCTTGTGGTAATATATTGTAGATATTTAATATAATAGACATTTTATTTAATATACAGTATATCATCAAACACTCTTTTGTGCTTGGGTGAAATGTTCTGTAAATATCTGTTAGATTCATTTGGTTTATGATGTCTTTTAGATCCATCATTTCTATGCTTAGTTTTTATTTGCCTGACCTGTATTTTGGTGAGAGTGTGGTACTGAAATCTCCTACTATCAGTGTGTGAGGGTCTATATGTGATTTAAAATGTAATAGTGTGTCTTTTAAAAATATTAATGACCTTGTATTTAGTGCACAGATCTTGAATTGCAATCTTCTCTTGGTAGATTTTTTCTTTGAAGAGTACGTCATGTCTGTCCACATCTCTTCTGTGTAGTTTTGGTTTGAAGTCTAAAGGTCAGATATTAAAATAGCTACACTGGCTTGTCTCTTAGGTCTATCTACTTGGAATACTTTTTTTTTTTTTTTTTGCCACTCTTTACCCATGAGGTGATGTTTATGTTAAGTTCTGCTTCTTGGATGCAGCAGAAGGATTCCTGTTTTCAAATCCATTGTATTAGTCTGTGCCTTTTTGTTAGGGAAATAAGACCATTTATGTTGAGAGTTGTTAATGAGCAGTGTTTGCTGATTCCTGTTATTTTGCTGTTGTAGTGTGCTCCCCTCCCCCCTTTCTTTTGATTTGATGGTCTGAGATTATTTATTCCCTATATTTTCTTGAGTGAAGTCAACCTCTTGAGGTTGAAATTTTTTTTTTTTTTCTAGAAGAGGGGCTGGATTTGTAGCTTGATCCTGCTTAAATTTGGATTTATCATGGAATGTCTCTTTTTATTTTCAACCTATTGTGATTGAAAACTTTGTTGGGTATAGTAGCCTGGGCTGGCATCTGTGGTCTCTTAGAGTCTATAGAACATCTGCTCAGGCCCTTCTGGCTTTTAGAGGCTCCATTGAAAAGACACATGCTATTCTAATAGGTCTGCCTTTATGTGTTAATGGACCTTTTTCTGCAGCAGATTTTAATATTATTCCTTTGTTTTATATGTTTTCATTATTATGTGCCAAAGGGAATTTCTTTTCTGGCTCAGTCTATTTGATGTTTTCTATACTTTCTGTACCTTATAGGCACCCCATTCTTTAGTCTGGGAAAATTTTCCTCTTTGATTTTGTCAAAAAGTATTTTCTGTGCCTTTGACCTGGATTTCTTCCCCTTCCTTTATTCCTTTTGTTGTTCCTGGGTTGTGAATCCCCCAACAAAACCAAGGAAATGAGCTGACTTCCCGATGCAAAGACAAAGGTTTCTTTATTGAAGCCCAAACAAGGACTTCTTCCCACACATTCCAAATGAATGAGAGGAGAAAGACCCAAGCTCTGATTACAAAGGGCCTATATAGGTAAAAACCACAAGCAGGGAACTGATGTTTTGGCTTTCTAGGATAGGGTAAGGGGACATAGATTGAGGTAATCTTTGAAACTATTGGTTGGGCTGTAGGTATGAAATTGCTAATGGTTATAGAATGCTGACAGAATTTATGACAAGATATGGGATGTCTGCAGAGACATGTAGCTCTTGTTAAATTTACTACCATGCTTCCTATTTGACTGTGTCTGAGATGTTTGCTTTGAATTCTGCTGTCATAGCACATTTTGGGGGCTTGAGTTCAGACCCCAGTCATATATGGAGGCTTGTTCTCAGGATGGTATTGAGTCTGATATTTAACTATTGTTTGTAGATTTGGTCTTTTCAATGTGTCCCAGATTGTTCTGGATATTTTGTGTCTGGATTTTTTTTTTTTAAGACTTAATCTTTGGCTGAGGCATCCCTTTCTTATATCTTGTTTTTAATGACTGGGATTCTCTTTTCCATCTCTTGTATTCTGTTGATGAAGCTTGCCTGTGGGGTTCTTATTTATGTTCCCATTTTCATTTCCAGTTTCCCCTAAGTTTGGATTTTCCTTATTGATTCTGTTTTTACTTGCAAAGTCTTGAGCTGTTCCCCCCCCCCCCCCCAGTTTCTTTTATTGTTTGGGGTTTCATAGATTTCTTTAATGGATTTGTTAACTGCCTTTTTAAAGACTTCCAATGTATTCA
Organism: Phyllotis vaccarum; assembly: GCA_033318265.1. Lineage (NCBI taxonomy): Eukaryota > Metazoa > Chordata > Mammalia > Rodentia > Cricetidae > Phyllotis > Phyllotis vaccarum. Next base: position 61,528,244 of record JARWLC010000005.1, read on the forward strand.
TAAATGCTACTTTGACGTTATTATCATATTCTTCAGCTATATTGCTTTTCTCAGATCCTACTGTAGTGGGGTTGCTGAATTTTACTGGTGACATTGCCATGGCTGCTGTTACATTATTATGCTGGTATCTAAGTATCTAGGTTTGGGAGGATTGTAATTATAGGTGCTGATATCTGTTCCTGTCTTTGTTGGGTGAGTGTTCAATTCCTTGGTTTTTATTGCCCCCACTGGTTCTTAGGATAGTGTGGTGGCTGTGGGTTGTCTGGTAGGGAATGTTTCTGAGATCCTGCCAGATGTGGCCTCTGCCAATTCTGAATAGAATGTGTTTCTTTGTCTTAGGGATGAAACTTAGGATAGAGATGGGCTAGTAGATGGGGTCTTGGGGGAAGAAAGCAGGGTGTGCCACCAGGATCTGCTTAGTTTCCTAGGAATACAGGCAGGAAGGAGAAGAGGCCACTTCTTCTTTTAAGAAGTAGTCTGCTACAGAGCTAGGGATGAGACTTCAGGGCTGGATTTGGAGATGCAGGGGTGGGGAGAGAGGAGAGAGGAGAGAGAGAGATCTGATAATGTCTACATGCTTCCCTGGCCAGCGTGGCTGACAGGTTCCCAGGAAACACCTGAGGAAGGTGAAGAAGGCTATAGGAGATCAGCATGATCTGCTGGAGATGGGACAGAGGGAAAGAGAGTTTGTGGCAGCAGGGGATGAGATGGGGGTTGGATTTGGAGGTGATGAGGAGTGAAGATCTGAAGATTTGTGCCTGCTCTTTCTGTTTGGATCACTTCATAATTCAGGGAAGACCATCTCTTGGTGAAGGTTGAAACTGCTAGCACATTTCTGTGCCTTGCCTTCTGAAGATTCTGATAAAACCAATAGGCAAAGCTGAGTTAGGAGCGTGGATTTTGGATCATGATCAGTCCTCATATGCTCTGTTAGAAATGAAATGTCGAGATTCTCTGTGTGAACTGTGAACATTGTGCTTCAAGTCTGTGCAGCACCTCGTGCTTCAAGGTGCATATACTAGATAGGGAATGTTCTGGTGGGGGGGGGGAAAGACTGGAAAAGGTGGTTTACCTGTGGGTATGCAGCCTCTTAAGCCATTGTTATTTTTATAATGCAAGCTACTTACCTGGCTATAAAGTCATGACTCACCCATTTGAACATTTACCACATTTGTTTTGAGGACATGGCTTCACGGCTTCTAGGGAGTGATTAATACCAAGAACTCAAAGATAAACATGGCACCTTTCCCCCCTCTGACTGGAGAATATGACAAATGCATACATGACAGCGGGGGTCCAAAGAAAGCCCTACAATGGCACATCTGGAGTGCAGAATGGACAGGAAGGTTCACAGAAGAGAGGCCAGTTGAGTCTAGTTTGGACTTGGCTTGCTCCGGGTGGTTGGTTTTGAGTCCAGATTTGACATCTCCTGCCCAAACATTTCTATGTCTCTCCTTGGAGGACCATTGGAAGGGAAACCTCTGGTGGGAGAGCTGAGAAGCCAGTCAACTCTTCCTAGAAAACACATCCTCCCTTCCAAGAAAGATTTTTTTCAATTGGACTATGCCATGGTATACTGATGCCTCAGTAAGCAAAGCCTTAACTTTGGGCTTTGCTTTCAGGCAGTCTGAGGGTTATTGCCTCTCAGATAGTAAGGACCACAGTAGCTGTCTGCTATGACTATTCCCAGATTCCGGGACCAGCCATAGCATTGTTGGAAAGAAATTCCTCCCTATCCTTTGTAATTTTAAGGGGCCCTTAAAGATACCATGCATGCAATATTCATAATAGGCAGAACCTGGAAACAACCTAGGTGCCCTTCAACTCAAAAATGGATAAAGAAAATGTGGTACATTTGCACAGTGGAGTACTACTCAGTGGTAAGACTAAAACTAAAATGACATCATGAAATTTGCAGACAAATGGATGAAACTAGAAAAAAAAATCATCCTAAGTTAGGTAACTCAGACCCAGAAAGACACACACGGTATGTATTCACTCATAAGTAAACATTAGCTATAAAGTAAAGGATAAAGGGCAACCCTAGTGTCTACCCGAGGTTACCATAACTGTGTGTACTGTGTGCTGAGAAGGTTAAGGTTTCTTTTTAGAGCCAGGTTTCCCTTTGGAAATACCCAGGTCTCTGGGGAAATGGCTGCTCCAGTAGATGTGAGCTGGTTCTAGCATGGAGCCCTTGTGGGAATATGTCACTGATAAATCCCCTGGGGCTGGGGGTGGGGAGGAAAGCTGTGTTCTTGGGAACACAAAGGCGAAGAGCTACTGAAGCCTCATCATTCTGCCCTTTTGTCAGCCTACTGGCAGAATCTTGAAGAGGAACCACCTTAGTTCCTGAGATCCTTCCTCATATTAAGAGTTTCACTCACTTTATTCATTGTTTTTCTCATTTCTACATTAAAATACCTGGCAAGAAGCAATTTATGGGAGAAGAGGTTTTGGCTTATGGTTTGAGAGCACAGCCCTGGAGGCTGAGGAACCCTGCTGGCACACCATACCTGGGCAGGATGGGAAGTAGAGAGTAGATGGGAAGTAGAGCTGACTGTGAAAACTCAAGACCACCACATCCATTCCCTCCAAAACCACCTCCTAATGTTTCCACAACCTTCCAAAATGGAGCCATCTGGACCAAGTGTTCAAAACTGTGAGCCTATGGAGGACACTCCATATAAAAATCCATGGCAAATAATAAAACAATTTTTAAAAGCCAAATTATTCCAATTGTAGCTATTTTGGAAATGCATTTGCATTGATTTCTGAAGTGTTAAAATATAATCTATAAGAGAAACTAGAATTATGTAGAACAATGAGCTAATTGAAGTGAAACATTAAATGGGGACACTAGGATATTTCTGTTCATGTATAGAGGAAATTATGACTCTTTTTGTAGATTTGTTTGCCTGGTACCTTACTCTCTAGAACTTCCATTCATGATGTGTCCAGGGAGATGTCTATGAGGTTGGCAAGTAGGGCTTGCTTCATTTAGAAGAGGCTTATACAAGAGCTGTGTGAAAAGTGATAAGCTGTTGTACAAGATTTCAGAAGGGAAGAAATTGGAAGAATCTGAAAGATGGTAAATAAGGTTGAGGAGGCTGCCTCCCACCAAGAAAGGCTTCCTCATCTATGCTAAACTTGAAGGGGCTGTCTCCCATCAGGAAAGGCTTCTTCGTCTATGCTAAGCTTGAAGGGGCTGTCTTCCATCAGAGAATGATTCCTGTCTGCATTTTGTTGGGAAATTCTACTTGGATTTCCAGAGAGATCACAGTTACTCAACTTGTAAACAATTCAAATACGTCAACATCACATCAGCACTGTGGCTGTCTAAGATGTGGACTGTGATATCTAGGAACTCACAAAAGGAGGCACTGTGGGATCATTCATTTTGAGAGCAGACTATATAAGCCCTGAATTTACATGAGAGATTGAACAGGTTTAAGAAAAATAAACATGGTGTGGTCGTTTGAATGATGTCACCCAGAAATCTCTATCATTTTAATGGTTGGTGGCATCATTTAGGTAGATTTAGATGGTATGGCCTTGATGAATGAAGTATGTCACTGGGGGCAGGCTTTCAGGTTTCAAAAGCCACCCCCCCCTTGTGATGCACTGTTTGTGCTGCCTGTGGTTTGGAATGTGAACACTCAGCTGTTCTTCCTGCTCTAGTCACCATGCTTGCCTGCCTGGTGCTTCTCCACCATGATGACGATGTACTCTAATCCTGTGACCACAAGCCCGAAGAAACCCGCCCTTCTATGAATTGCCCTGGTATGGTGTATCAGCATAGCAATAGACAGGGAACTAACACATGGTAGAGAATACTTACCACCAGAGTCTGTCACTGGCCCAGCTGTTTCACTTATCAATTCTTCCTTCCAGCCACCTCCCTCATTCTTCCTGAATATCTCAGCCTTTGGATCTATCTACCCTTCATTCTGGTGTTGTCATTTTCTCTTTCCTTGGGGTGCACTTAGGGCAGCTTTAAGCATATAAATAAATAATAAAATTTTAAGTGTTGAATGCAGAGTTTTTCCTACGCCTCAGTCTCCCCCTGCAGTAGCGTTTCAAGTTACAATGGTGAATATTTTGGTGTGTGTGTGTGTGTGTGTGTGTGTGTGTGTGTGTGTGTGTGCCATTTGTGCGCCGGAGCATGCATACTTCTCTGCATGAGGAGGTGAGAGGTCAGTGTTGACTGTCTCCCTTTGCTGTTCTCCACCCTCACTAAACTGAGAGCTCAGGGTTCAGTGGGACTGGCTGATCCATGAGCTCCAAAGATCCATCTGTCTACACCCTGTCCTCTCCTGATACAAGTGTACTGCTTCTCCCGCTGTTTCCATGGGTGCTGGGGACCCAAACCTTAGGCTTGTGCCAACGCTTTACCCACTGAGCCGTCTCCCCAGCTCATGGCACATTTTTAAATGATAGAAATAAACATCACCAGTCACTCAGGTCTCATAGCTGTCACTGGGGTTCACTCTTGTTACACGTACATTTTATGGGTTTTGACAAATGCAGAGAACATGTGTCTACCATTACAGCACCACACGGAACATTTCACAACCAAAAAAGGTTCACTGCTTTGTGCAGTTCACCCTTCCCATCTGGTAAGCCCCAGCAGCGCCTCCTGGTTTGTGTTTGTCCTTTCTGGACCACCAGAGCTGGACTCCTACTGTGAACAACCATTGCCAACCTGGCTTCTTCCATCTGGAAACATGCATTCACATTTCCTTCGTGCCTTCTTTCAGGCTTCTTACCCTCTAGTGTTGACTACTGTTCCAGCCCCTTTCCCCCAGCTCTCTGAAGTTTAAAGTGCCTCCTGGTGTAGAGCAAAAAAGTGTGACTGTTAGGATGGTCAACATCCCTTGGGCACTGAACTTGAAAAAGTGCCTCCCCTGGGGGGGAAAAAAACCCTCCTCTTTGAATTCTTCCTCATGGTGATTTGACAGCTGGTTTTACCCTGTGATAACTGATGGAGAAAGCCATGTGCTTGTGTGATCATGGGTGTGCACACATGTGTGTATGTGAGTGTGTGTGTGTGTTGTATCGTTCTGCCTCTGCAGTGTGGCAGTCAGTATTTACACCTGCCATTACTGCTGCTGATCTGTGCTCTGCTGTGTGTTCTCACCCATGAACAATCCTGGGTGTGGGCTGGTTTAGCTGCTGCAAGGTCCTCACAGGAGGTCTAATTTTATGTATGTAGAGCTGTGGTCAAACATGTTACTACTCTTCACTGTGTTGGTACTAAAATCTTAGTCAAGCAAGCTGCTTCTGAGTTCCTGCCAGACCAGGAAGTCACTGGGAGGGAGCTTTTGTATCTAGGTTTCAATATAGCAAAGCAAAAAACTGCAAACGATCCAGGAATATCTCATTAATTAATGCTGCTTGTGGGGTTAGACTTAAATTAGGGAGTCCTCAAATCTCTTATGCTTCTTTTTTCTCCATTTTTCAATTGGATACTTCAAGGAAACTAATTTTGCATCCTCAACTTTTAATTTCTTCTCTTAGATACAGAGGGAAAAAAAACCAAGATCCCCTGAAATGCTGCAGAAGGAACCACTTAGAGATTAAAGCAGTGACGTAAGGGTTAAACCAACGTGCTGGGATAAAGCATGGCTGTGATGCTGGGCTTCAGTGTCTTTAGTTACAGTTTGCAAATTCACATATTTCATAAGATTATAGCTGGACAGCTTCTGTTGCTTATTTAACTTTCCTGTCTAGACTGTCCTGAAAACAGTGTTTTCTAGAGCTAATATGGCTGGCCGGAACAGCAGACTTTCATCTCGCTGTTGGCTGAGATAAGAAAACAATGGCTGGAGGCTTCATAATAATGTCTAATAATATTGCCTATTGTGTTTGTTTATAGAAAAGGAACCCAGTGGGTCTCATTTCCTTTAGGGGAGGAAGGAGATGGTCACAAGTATTCGGGTATCACACCAAGTGTAATCATGCTCAGCAATGAAAAATATGGGGAACAGGATAGGGCAGTGGATATCAAAGACCTAAGATCTAGATTATAATTCCAAACACCAGAGAAAATACTTGAATTGAAATAAGAAAGAGATAGTAAAGTAGATACTTCAAAGGGGTCTATGAAAAAGGTGCTTGATGCATTTTTTAAACAATGTGCATTGGTTTATTTTTCCAAAGTGGCATTTTATTTCCCTCTCTCAAAACTTTAAGCTGTAACATCAAGGTAATGTGCCTTGCCTTTGAGATCACTTTTAGAAAGATGTTCATGTTGTTTATTATTATTATTGAGAACTTCATCCATGTGTCTGCATCTACATCACTCCATCCTTCCCTCCCATTTGAACTTTTCTCCATCTGCTGCCAAATCCACAATCTCTTCTTTCTTATTATTGTTACACGCGTATGTAGCTGAGTCCTTTCTGCTTGTGTACATGTATCCAGAGGTGACCACTTGGTATTGGAGAACCTATGTGAGAGTTTATCTCTGGAAGAAACTGATTCTCCCTCTCTTAGCATCCATTGATAACTTGTAACTCTTAATCTAGGGGTGCTGTCCCACAGAATTACCCCTGTCCATGTTGCAATGTGCAGTCGAAGGATATTACCCCTGTCCATGTTGCAATGTGCGGTCCCAGGGAATTACCCCTGTCCATGTTGCAATGTGCGGTCCCAGGGAATTACCCCTGTCCATGTTGCAATGTCAACAGATGGTATCTTGCTGGGCTTGTTTATGCAACCATATTGTTGCAAGTTCCTGGATGCATTTTCTTTGTCATGTCTAGGGGACACTGACAGCAGAGGTCCTGGGCCTCTGGCTCTTACACTCTTTCCATCACCACCTGCCATGATTTCCCCTGAGATCTCTAGGTGTAGAGTTTCTGTTGCGGACTCATTTGGGCTGAGCACCTGCAGCCATTTTATTCTACGTTTTTTAGATCAGTTGTGGGTCTCTGGCACAGTTAGACTTACAACAGTTGATTGTATCAACATTGTCTTAGAGATTCTACTTTCGGCAACTTTTAAAATAAGATTCTACCCCCTCCGGGTCTGCCGCTCACATTCAAAATTTCATGGTCATTTGTTCAATCATTTTCCTTTGTTGTGACAATTGATACTTTCATCTGCATAGTCCTATGATCTTCACCCAGCTGTTCTGCTGAGTTCCTAGCAACTCTGTGGTGCTGACTGTCCTTGAGGATGCTTCTCATCCTCCCCACCATCTACAGTTATTTTCTTTGTCCATCACCGCAATATTAGCAAGTGACAATGGCTTTATTATAACACCATCAAAGCTTTGCAAGTGTTTTGAAGCCTCTCATTAGGCCAGCAACGGGGCTGCACAAGCTGTAAGTTTTAAGCACAGCAGTTTCAGTTGCTAGTCTGGGGGTGTCCCTGGCACAGCTTGTGCTGTGTGTCCCCATCAGCTGCAGGGAATCCAAGGTGCTTCCTCACATCCTGGTTCTTGAGAGGAGCCCTGGATGAAGAGGGACAATATGGTGGCTTCTTCATGGCTTTCCACTGGCTAGATACATGAATTTTCACAAACCCCGTCACCTTCTCAAGGTCTTGTACATACTCAGGAATAATAGCCCCTGCCATATGTATTTCAAATGTAGGTGTCTATCATGCTACAAAGGTGTTTCTATTGTTAGGTGATAGAGAAGACTGCCTTAATACACTAAGTATATCCATATGGTAGGATGGAGGGTCATAGTTTGTCAAGGTTTTAATTTATAAGTTGAGCTACTAAGAGAGCTGTGATAAATAATATGTAACAATTTTTAGCAATAGGCTACCATAGTGTGAGCAAGATGATAAAACGTGGTGCTCAGAACCACCTGCAATATCTGGCATCCACAGGATTCTTAGAACATACCATGGAACATACCAGGGTTGCCTCTGTTAGAGCTAGAGGCTACTTTGTAAATGTTTGTATGTCTTTACTTCTCATGTTGGGAAACTGACCCATGGAGACCAAGTAACTTTTCATAATCAGTCATATCTAGACTTGGTGCCTCTGTGTGTGCCACCACGGGTCTATGCCACCTAGGTCTATGCCACCATGTGTCTATGCTACTATGTGTCTATGCCACCACGGGTCTATGCCATCATGGGTCTATGGCACCATATATGCCATGACAGGTCTGAACTCCTAAGCAGGTAGAATAAAGACTCCAGTTCCTAAGATCAAGGTGCCTGTTCTCAAAACCAGGAATACCCTGAATGTTTCATAAACCAGTCCCTGGATTCCTCTTACTTATGACACTCCATTATGAGAATCTCCACCTTCCTGATTCAGGCTTTCTACATACTAGTTAAGTCTGGTAGATGTGGTAATTCTGTTTTTCAAAATTTCAGAGTACAAATGATCCCAGATTTTATTGCCTAGTTTGTGGCTGATTACCAAGGAGTTCCTTTGTTCTTGGAGAATTGCCCTTGCTTAATTTGTATATTTTCTCCCCTTGGGTGCCCTTGGTAGCACCCAGCTGGCATTTTGTCTTTTCATGAGTCCTTTCCCTGGGTGCTAGTAGCACCGTCTCATGTGACAGGGACTTGTAAATAATTAACCAAGGGAACCACATACTTCAGATGCACCAGGCAGAAGAGCATGGTGGTTTGTCAGTCCAAACAAAATAAAGAGAGATGTTTTCTGGGAAATCTGTCACCTTAAGCAGACAGTGATGGGCACAATGATTCTTAAGCTTCCCCCTATGATTTTCTTTTTCTTTATGATTTTTTTAAATATATATAGATCCCGTGGATAGGATGTAATCCACCTCCATATGTTTGATTGTGATGGTATTGGACCCCTTGAACACTTTATTAATTTATTTATTAACAGTGTATTAAATTAGCATATCTACTTCCTTATGTGCCTTCTTCATTGACCAGTGAATCGAACCACTATCAGTGTGGATCCCACCATGGAGCCCAATGTCCAGGCAGTGCTTGGGAGGCCTTCCTTTTTCTCAGCTTAGGTCAGCCACAGATACTGCATACTACCTTTAAAATATGCCCTACCACAACTATGTCCTATCTGCACAGCTGAGACTGTGTGCCAAGCCACCGCCACTGTTCATTTGGGGGCTGTCCTGAATCCCATTCCTTTCTTGTATGGGAAGGCCTGGTGACAGAAACATGAAGTAACTAGTCACATTGCATCCACAGTCAGGAAACAGATCATTTGGACATTCATTATCCCATTTGACAATGTACGATCTCAGTAGTCAAGTAAGATAAATATCCTAACTCATGGCATGGATGGGACAGTATCCCCTTATAGCAAACTTGGTGAGCATGTAGTCAAATTGTGACCAGTTAGCAGAATTATTGTATTTTAATAGGTCCCAAACTTCAGAGTATCTTAATATTTATTTGATTTCTGAATTGTAATATTTGGGTGCAGCCTGAAAATCTGCATTTAAAGGAAATAGTGGGAATTACTCAGATAGTGTGTGTGTGTGTGTGTGTGTGTGTGTCTGTATGTGTGTAAGAGAGAGAGAGAGAGAGAGAGAGAGAGAGAGAGAGAGAGAGAGAGAGAGAGAGAGAGAGAGAGAGAGGAGATAAAACTCAGAGCCTCACACATGCAAGGTAAATGCTCTATTCCTGAGTAACATTCTCAACATAATTTGAGGAAATTTATATTTTAAGACAGTGAGGTTCTAGATCAGGAGGAGGCACAGTAGCCTGGCCCCCAAGGAGACCTCACCATCTGCTTTGAGAAACGCTGCTTTCTCTGCTAATAGAGTGCCTGGCACAACATAGAGATTCACCAAATGTTCATTTATTTAACAAATACATTCATGAACACATCTCAAGTTGGGATCAGCCACTACATGGAAAATTAAGGCATCTAAGGCTACTGGGATGGTTCAGTGGGTACCTGCCACTAGGACCAACACCCTGGAACCTCCAAGGCTGAAAGCGCAAACAGCATACTTCAAGCTCTAGATAGAGGTACCCTGGCTCCACTAGTCATCTCTTGGTGGGTGACATCATAGCAACAGGTATCATTGCTCTCTTTAAAAGGCTTGTGCTTTAACTGTAGTATTACTTAAGCAGACAGAACACTTATGAATAGAGAACACATATATAAAACATTCCTTAAGGATTTAAAGTATATAAAGGCCTTTCTGAAAACACACCTTATTGATCTCAGTAATGTATTTTGGCATAGGCATTTGCCTGATAAACCTATAGGGTGATAATTTTTAAAAGCATTGATTTAGGGGTGGAAATTTATTATATTTGTGCCTGGTTGGGTATACTCTGTGTGTGTGTGTGTGTGTGTGTGTGTGTGTGTGTGTGTGTGTGTGTGTGTGTGTTTGAGGACAGGCAGCAGCATCTGGTGCCAGTCTTTGCCTTCCGTATATTCTGAGACAATCAACTGTTGTTTGCTGTGGACATAGGCTATTTGATCCATGGCCTTCTGGGGATTCTCCTGCCTCCACCTTCCATCTCTCAGAGGGAGTGCTGGGATTACAGATGTGAGCCACCCATGCAGTGCAGCTTTCTGTGGGTTCTGGGGATCAGAACTCAGCCTCTCACATCTGTATTTGTTAAGTGATACTTAGACACTTGGTGGGGTTTTTTTTTTTTTTTTTGTATGTTTAAAAATGTGTTTGTATGATATAGTCCATGAATAGAACTGCGTTTTTGGTTTCATTGTGTTTTTATTTCTGCTTCTAAATTTCATATTGGTCCATTGTACATGTGTGGGAAAGGCAGAATTATAAACGGAATGATATTCTATGAAACTAAGATTAACCTTAAACTCATAATAAATTTTTTCTGCTTCAGATTTCTTGGAGTTCCTTCCATATTTTTGTCAATATCTCTGAGGGTTCTCATTTCCTCTTATTGCAAAATGTATTATTTCTTGTCACTATTAAGTCATTCTAGTCTAAAGGTATCAATTATTTCCAAATCTTAGTATGTGTGCCACTGAACCACTGTTAGAGTAACACTTAATATGTCCATGGTGGTGTTGAGTGGGAGGTCAGTTACTGAGTGTAGATCTTTCCTTTCACTGAGGTAATTTAAGGTCTCCTGCAGTCTCACTTTCAAGCAGGCTTTAGTACCCAAAGATCCATCCAAAACTACTACATGTCTTCCCTTTAGCTGGGGAGAGATGCAGAGAAGCAGGGCTTGATGACTTCAACCCACCTGGATAGACAGGGCATTTATGTTACTCTTCCCTTTACATGAATTTGTCATGTGACTCCCTCTCATGGCTAGGAAACATTCTCAGGTTACAACTCCAGACTATGGAGTGGGTAGCATATGACTTTTGAATAGGAAATAAGATGTCCCTGTCACTCTATAGGATGTAGAGGGTTGGAATCGGAAGAAAGCAACTATTGTGCTCACTGTTTAGGAATCCTCTAAATGTGAGTTTCTAGGAGGAAAAGATGGTAGATGAAGGGAAGGGTGTTATTCTCCATGTTTTAGCTATTTGTTTTTTAGCATATTTTTTCCCATGCAAATGTGTGAATAATTAAAGAAATGACCAATTTAGATTGGAGCTGCCAGATTCCCCTGATCCTTTAGAGACCCTTCATATGCTTGGGCAGAGCATTATTTGGTGAACTGGGAAACAATACTTTTAGCTCAATGGAAAGGGCTTTGTCTGATTTGCTGAGAGATTTGGGCTTCTCTTGTAGGACAGAAGAGTCAGAGAGTCCCATTCAGAGCCTCAAGCTGGGTAGCAGGTAGCTAGACAGGGGTCAATCAGCAGCCGTGAGTCAGGCAGAGGAAGAAGCTGGGAAGGAGATGGACAGCTGGGGATCCCCCTTTGAACAGGACTGGACTTTGAAAGGGCTTGTGGGTGCAACTAAGACATATCTAGTAGCCAATTGCTTCAAAGGCAGAAGGTCTATGATACTCCTGTGCTTGTGGTTTGAAGGTGGTTGCCTTTTTGCAAAGCTGGGCAAAGAAGCCCAGACTTGCACAAGGTAGGCAAGTGCCCTACTATCAAGCTGCATTTCAATTCCAATATTTATTTATGGTTTGAAAGCTTAGGTATGTCAAAAATAAAATGATTTCTATTCTCTCTCTCTCTCTCTGTATGTATGTGTGTGAGTCATGCATATGAGCAGGTTCTATATCCATCCTGTAAGGAGGGCTCCTGTATCATTTTATGGGATGCCATCTCATCCCTGGGAAATGATGAGAGTTTAGGGGAAAACAGCTACATTAAACTTTCTTAGACTCCAAATACTCCCCTTAGGACCTACACACCCATGCTGGGGTGCCTTGTGCTTCTGTGTTCATCTGCTGGATGCTGTTGACAATTTATTAGCATTTCACAGTAAAAATACTCAAAACTTCAGAGATTCAGGAGCTTCCAGGTGTAGGAAACCTTTCATTCTCCAGGCGCCGAGGGGTGTGCTATGTAAGAGTCTCTGCAGGAGGATAGTCTTAAATGGAAACCATTAATACTGATAGAAACAGGCACAAAGCTTGCATGCGCATCTCGCCTTCCAAAGTGTGCAATTTAGATGCAAAAATAAAGCATTGAAGAGTGACAGGCAAACTGTTGACAAAACAAATGGCAACGGATGCTTTGGGTTCTTCAGGTTATATATTAGTTCACGTTCTATTGCTACAACAAAGTATGTGATGTGTATAAAGATTTCTTCTGGAACCATCTTTACCCAAAGTATGGTAGAAGTGCCCAGAATGGATGAAGAAAGGTTAGTCCTTGCTTTTTATGGGGTAGGACTTTCTGTTCCCTCTGAGCCTTATTTGCACAGATAATGGATCTTGTGGTTTTTATACCCACAGAACATGCACTGATGGTATTATATCGATTTGTGTTTCTGTTCCTCTTTAAAAAGTTTGCATCAGGTAAATATAAAATAGACTATTAATTTTAGGAATGCCTACTGGAAAAGTATCTTATTTATTCTTCCCCTAAATTTATCTTAAGTCATCGGACAAACTGTTCTCATGAAGAATTCAGCATCATTAGAAAAAAAAAGCCCTTATGTGCCCACACCTGTGCCTTTTCTGAGCTGATCTAAGCAGTTGGAAATCTTTTCATTGGACTGAGATCATGTCACTTGGTCTTCTCACTGGAGATTTCAAACTTGCCTCGAGTAAGGTTGCAACAATTTTAGTTGGCAGTAACGTTAGTAGCATCCCAATCCAGATTTGAACCACTTGGTGGGGGAATAGTGAACAATATTTCAATGTTGCTTGACTGCCTTAACTTCTGTCAAAATGGAGATATTTATATATTTTGCTTCTTCCTGCCACAGGTATATGTCCATGCTGAGAAATCTGGGGCCTTCCAACAGATCAAAGCCCCGTGACTCTAATGGTCAAAATCTTTGAAAATGTAGTACATTCGGGATATTGGTGTACGTAAATCAATATGACTATCTGAAATAGAACTTTTCCTGGTATTTTAGGAGACTGTATTTAGCATTGCTAAGAGATTTTTGGAAGGTAGAAGTTTTACTGTCAAACAGTATTAGTAAGCCCTACAACTCTTATTAAAGACAGCACTGCAAATGTGTTTTTAAAGATACATGAAAGTTGAGTTACTGCTTTACTCAAAGGAAAAAAAATAAGGATGCCAGGTAAGGCAGAGAATGTGCAATGCCTTAGAGAGGAAGTGAGCCCCGGGGTTTTGCTTATATGGTTGCTTTTTAAAATATATATATATATATTATATATATATAGTTTCATTTTTTAGCCCAGGTTGATCCTGAGCTCATGATGATTCTCTTGCCCCAGCCTCCCAAGTGCTGGAATTATAGGTGTGTTCCACCACATCTGGTAGAGATGTGTTTTGAATATGGTGATAATCTGTAATGCTTATGCTTCCATATAGAATTCTTTACCACAGCTCCAGTGTAGATCTAGCATATCACCTCCTCTGATTGGGATAGAACATATCTCCTCAACTTCTTTGTTGGCTCTTGAGTGTAGGCCTTTTCCCACTCACTAGCCCACATCCACTCTTGGGAGGGCTTTCCATTTCTTAATAAATGGTCTCCGTGTCTACTTCTAAGAAACAAAAGACACTCATGTGTAATGATGTAGTTCCCAGAGGGTGGTAATGATGCAGGATTGTTGGATCATGAGGATGCTAACTAATGACCATTAGGAGCCTAGCTGGAGGAGCTAGTTCACTGGGAGTATGATTCCAAAAGGAATAACTTGTTCCTCGTATCTCCCTCACCTCCCTACACCACTGCTCAAGGTGATCATCCTCCTCTACCCATGCTCCCACCACCATGATCCTTTGTCCTGCTTCAGGCAATGACAAATAGAACTGAGAGATCATGGATGGGACCCTCTGAAGCCAGGAACCATAATGAATCTTAGAGACAAAGTCAACACAGTGTGAGAAAGGAAATGTGATTGATTAATTCAATATTGAGAACACCATTTCATTGAAATTAAGATATAACAGAAAAGGAAACAAGCCTTCCCATGTTAGTCTTTTTCTATTCATAAAACATACCTATTTTAGAAGTAGAAATGTAGAATCATTGATAATCTTCATATATGTGCCTAAAGATATTAATAACATAGCAAGCTTTTCATTTCTGTTTTGTTACATTTGTTACCTCACTGCTTTAATATATTTATTCAGACACTGGCTTTGTCATTCCATGATCCTCAGTTGATCTTTGAACTGTATGACCATGCAATTTGGAGGGCAGATGAGAAAGAACGCTAGGTAGATTGGAGACAGGCAACCTAGAAGTATCCAGTAGATGTCAAAAAGGGAGTTCCCTCTGAAGACCACTTGCTTTCAAAAGGGTTTTGATATGTGTCATCAACCGTCACAGTATTTCTATGGGGGGGTTCTTTTCTATAAATAACCAGGAACTAGAAGAGATGAATTAGATAATGTAAACTCTGTGTCCCAGCTTTGGACCAAATCTGTTAACAAACTGACCCAGTACATACTTGTTTTTATTCCTATATTTTGAATTATTTTATTATATTATTTAACAGTGGTCTTTTTTAAAATAGAGTTTTACTATATAGCCTGGTCTGGCTTTGAATTTAAGGCTCCCTCCTCAATCTCCCCAGTGCTGAGAGCATAGGTGTGTGTGTGTGTGTGTGTGTGTGTGTGTGTGTGTGTGTGTGTGTGTGTGTGTGTGTGTGTGTGCTGCCACAATCACCCTATTGTCGTCCTTCTAAAGAATTATTTATTGCCCATGTCAACATGGCACAGTTAGTTATGACTGAAAATAAGTAGAAAATGGAAGATAAGATAAAACAGGATCCAGAGAAAGGAAGACAAAGTCAGAGGTCAAAGAGGAAGATGCATTTGGCTGGCAGCCCTCAAGCAGTAAAAGCCCGGAGGGGTGATCCATCAGGAGAATCCATGTCCATTAGAGAGAATAGCTATGCTCCAAGATTCAAGGCTTTGCTGAATCCAGAATTGGGTATCTGCCTTGGAAAAGCAAAATGATGCTGTGAGAGGAAACACACACCAACCATATTTCCTAGGAAAATGATAAGGAGTAGGCAATTGGTTCTACCACATAAGCCTGTGTAGAGCAGAGCAATCCCAGAACAACCCATAGACCTTGCTACTCTTGAGCTGCTGGAAAGGCTATGGCCTTTTGCTACTGCTGGAGCTGATCATGGAAAAGTACCAGGAGTCCTCCCAAGATGCAGGAGAAGCTTCAGTCTGGGACTGTCACACTTGTGACCTCACAGTGGCTGTGGCTGCCTGCACAAGATGAAGCCAATGAACAGTCCATGTTAGGCGGAGGCCAAGCTCCTGAAGCCCACCCCTAGCTGAGCAGCTTTGGTACTTGAAAACTGCTGGGGTAGAGAGTGTTCTCCTTCAGGAAGTTGCTCCTGGTAGGTTGCCCATAGTCTAACGTACACCATCAGCAATTGGACTCAGTGGACCATGGAAGAGCACATGAGGTTAGGGGGATGCGGTTGAAGGTGTAAGTTGGATGGAGAGTGGGGCCAATATTAGTCAGATTATGTTGTATATAAGCATGACATCCTTAGAGTGTCCTTAAAAAGAGGTGCCAAAGCTGACGACTCAGCTTTGCTCTGTGTCTTGCTGGTCTCTTTCCATGTCAGCCAGCCTTGTCTCTAAGGAAGAGCCTGCTATGTCATCACACTTGGGACATTTGCCATTACTTCTGTGCACTTTGCTACTGACAGGCTTTGAAAACGGCACTACCCACTTGGTTCTCATTTTCCACATTTGTTTCCTGGTTTTCACTAGACACACTTTCCATATTTTGTCTTGTTAAATATATTGAGTTTGAGGACTTAGATACGTTTTCAAGGCACTCAGGCTGAGGCATCTTAGTCATTTGCAGAGCTTGTTAAAATCCAAGGACTGAGCCAGGGAGGTGGTACATGCCTGTAATCTCAGCATCCAGGAGGAAGAGGGTCAGGACTCAGAGTTCAAGACCATCCTTAGCTACAGAGTAAATTTATAGCTATCCTGGGATACATGAGACTCTGTCTCAGAAAATTTATAAGGGCCACTTTATGAAAAATTAATGAGGGGGGAGGTGGTGGCAGTGCATCTCTTCTCTACCCTCCATCTCCCCTTTCTGTCCTTTCTCTCTTTTGCTTCCTCTTCCTCCTTCCATTTTTTTCTCCTTTCTCTCTTCCCCTCCTCCACTACCTTCCCATTTCTTCTGTTTCTGAGATGGTCATATTATATAGTTCAAGCTTGTCCTTGAACTCATAATAACTCCGAGTCAGCCCCCAAGGGCTGAGATTACAGGTGTGCACACCATTTTTAGTCACTGTCTCCTCCTTCTCTTAGATGTCTTTATGCTACAGGTATTGTACGGCTTGGTTTTGTCAATGTGACACAAACCTAGACCTAGCTTGGAATAGAGAGTCTTAACTGAGAAAATTCCTTCTTAAGATTGACCTGTAGACAAGTTTGTAGGATATTTCTATGACTAACGATTGATACTGGAGGATCCAGCCACTGTGGATGGTGCCATCCTGGTGGTTCTGGATGGTATAAAAAAAGCAAGCTGAACAAGCCATGAGGAGGAAGGCAGTTAGCAGCATCCTCCATGGACTCTGCAATACTTCTTACCTTGAGCTTCTCTCCCGACTTCCTTTGATGGAGTGTGACTTAGAGTTATAAGCTGAAATAAATCCTTTCTTCTCCGTAGTATAGCAATAGGAACCCTAACTAAGACAGATGCCTAATCTTTATGTCTGTCTGTGCACCACAGAGGCTAGAGGGGGGCATCAGATCCTTTCAGACTAGAGTGATAGATGGCTGTGATACAGTATGGAGTTTCTGTTCTGCTTGTTCCATACTTGTTCAGTCCCAAATAAACATATTGAGGTTTATATTAATTATAAATTGTTTGGCCTATTGCTCAGGCTTATTATTTACTAACTCTCACTTTAAGTTAACCCATAATTCTATTTATGTTTAGCCACGTGTCTAGGTACCTTTGCTTTCCTCTGCATCTGTAGTGTATCTGCTGCTCTGCCTTGCCTCTTCCTGGAGTTCTTCTAGTCTGGTTGCCCTGCCGATGCTTCCTGTCTGACTTCTTGCCAATCAGCATTTTATTAAACCAGTACAAGTGACAAATATGTACAGTGTACAAGAGCATTCTCCCACACTGTGAGCTGCCATACGCATATTTTGATGCAAACTTGGGTCCCCCAGAAGAGCAACAAGTGCTCTAAACCACGAAGCATTCTATCTCTCCAGCCTTTGCCTCTTAACTGACCAGATGCTGTTCTGCCATAGAGTGTAATTCTGCATGAAGAGGGGTATCAGTGGTGGTTCCCTGTGCTGGGTAATCCTGATTATCAACTCAACTGAACTGAGAATCATCTGGGAAATTAGTAGAGCTCATCTCTATATATGTCTATGAGGGCATCTCCAGAGGAATCAAGGGGGAAAACCCATCCTGCATACGGCTGGTACCATCCCAAAAACTGGGGTTCAAATAAAATAGAGATTAAAAGAGATGCTCATGAATCCAGTGCAGACTCTGTTTTCTGTCACTATCTAGCAGAAAGCATCTTCTGCCATCATGAAGCTTGCTCTCACTCAAGGCCCAAAGGGTCAAGACCAAAGGTGCTCAGGCCCTTGCAACCAGGATCCGAAGTATGCCTTCTCTTTGAGTTGTACCTCTCAGGCATTTGTAACAGGGATGTAAACCTGACTCTGAGCCCCATAGGAGGCTTCCAGTTCATTTAGGAATACTGTATGCCAGGCCATTCCAAGGTATTTTGTTCTTCTAGCAACTAACCAGCTAGTTGAAAGGTTTCGGTTTTGTGATTTACATTAGAATAGACTAGGAAGAGTAGAAGGGAAGGAAATCATGACTTAAGGTTTTAAAACAATATCATGTCTCTGGAAAATAACACATCAGACATCAAAAACAAAGAATTGAAATTCATATTTCTTTTTTAAAAGTCATAAAAATATTAACCATAGTTTATCCTTTATTTAAAAGTTAAGGTGCCCAGGAGATGGCTAGGTTTGGTTCCCAGTCCCCACCTGGTAGCTCACAACTGTCTACAACTCCAGCTCCAGTGGGCAGTGGGCACTGCACATACGTGGTGCACAGACATACTCAGACGACACACATGCACTAAAAATAAATGATTTTTCAAACTCTAGTGCTGTATTTTTATTATTCCATCATTATTATATATTGTGTAATATCTAGAAGAGGGGAATTGAGCGCATCCCCACAGGAGAAATGCTGTGTCTGAAGAGCAGAGGATGCTAGTCTAGTTACCCTGTTTTGGTCATTGCACACTGGATTTTTGTGTCACATTATCACTCTGGAGTCCAGAAAAAATGGACAACTAATTACATTCAGATTTAAAAGCTGCTCCCTTTGATCTAGTATATCTGTCTACTCTTGTTTCTTACACTGAAGAGCAGGGCATTAGAAGAGGGCAGTTGCAGGCACCATATAATCCCCCTAGATTATCCCAGGCTCTTAAGCTCTCTAAACACTCAGAATCTGAGCGCTGCCCTGCTGCCTTTGTTTTCAGGCCGGGGTGTGAAGGACCAAGCACCATGCCTCATGTCTGCGGCTGGAGAAGATGCTGCTCCATAGGTAATGATGCTGTCCTCACAGCCTTTTTAGAACACAGACACGACCTCTACCAGGCGTGGCAGAGAGAGGGAAATAGCAGAAATAGAGAAGGCTTTGAGTAGATAGATGACTGTGAGAAAGAGGTTTTTAATGTCACACCCTTTCAATATGGATTGTAGGCAGCGGTTTGAGATAAAGTAAAACAGCATCTGTGTTTACGGAGGGAACTCTTTCTGTTTATAATTGGTAGTTGTGTGCATTTTACATCTGTTGAAGCCCTTGAAATAATGTTTAAAGGTCACATAGATAAAAATTTCAATGCATCAGTATGTGGCTAGTAAGAAACCCATAAGTTCTGCTTGAAAAGGATCTTGGGTTTTTTCCCTGTGGTCTTGAAGTAGTTTGCTTGAATGATCATCAGAGGAAAGTTGGAAGGTCAGAACTATAGCTTCTGATTGCAAATCATGGTGTATATCTATCTTGTTTTTACCTGGATTTTCCTGGGGCTCAGCAACAGAGTAGTAGTTGGCTGAGGGTCAAGTGCTGGGTTTGTTTCAGCTCTGCCTGAAGAAAATGCTCTTTTTCTTTCCACCTAAACTTGTTTTGAGATTGTTTCTTTCAGTTTAATAGCATTATTAAATTATCATTAGACATTCATTTCATTTGTTCATGTGGCTTAGAAACAGTGGTGTGCCAAAGGCTGGGACAGAAACACCCTGACAATGTGAGCTGCATTCTCAGTTTCTGAGCATCCTTTAAGTGTCAACAATGATAACAGATGAAACCTGTCCTCTAGGAACAGAGCTGAGCCACTGCCTGCCAGGGTGCAGTGCATTTTGCATCCGAATGTGTTAGACCTTATTTTATGAGAACAGCATTCTCAGGAACCTGAGCACTGGGAAGTGACAATATTATGCCAAATGTACATGACAAGACAATGTCCTGAGGAAGCCACTCTGAGTACTTACAGGGCGTGAGATGCTCCTGTTTGTGCCCCATTAAATCATTTTCTGGTCCACTTTAACTTGGGCCTCAAGTGTTTGCAATCAAATTACAAATCATGATCCTCTTGGACAAACTTATCAGCATTATTGGATAGACAAAAAAATTGCCCCAGTAAACAATATCCAGCACTATAATGTCCCACTTTATATCATATACTATTTTTCAACTGTTAAATCAAGTCTGATTTCTTCCCTTAATTGCTAATTATGTAAAATACTCATAAATGCATCACCAATACCACTTTAAAACATCTTTTAAAGATTCATTTTTTTAAAAAAAGATCTTATGTGTATAAGTGCTTTGTCTATGTGTGGATGTGCATTGCATGTGTACCTGTTACCTTGGGAGGCCAGAAGAGGCATCTGAATTGGAGTTACAGATAGTTGTGAACTGCCATGTGGGTGCTGAAACCAAACCCAGTCAATGCTCTCCTGGCCAACTGAGCTAAACACTGAGCCATCCCTCCAGCCCACCACTGTGTTTATTTGTACAGTTAAGTGCAATAATTGTGTAAGTATCACATACAATATTTTTCTTTGATTAGCTTATATCTTCAAGAACAGTGCCCTTAAGTGTCATTCATGATGTAGCTAAGATTTCCTTCTCTTTAGTGGCCAAGTGATTGTCCCATCGCACATGTGTACCACGTTTGGGTTATCTACTGGTCCATGCATGGCCACTAGATTGTTTCTATATTTTAGTTGCTGTGAATATCGGTGCTATGAACATGGACATAGAAATAGGTCACCATGACCATGTTTTAGTTGTCTAGGGGGCATGTACTAAAAGTAGAATTATTAGAAACTATGACAATCCTGTGTTAATTTTTGAAGAACTGCCATAAAGTTTTCCTTAACAGAGATAAGTTTTATATTTCTACCAACAATTCAGTTTCCATGGTTTTCCTCCTGCTGTGTGAGGTGGAACTCAGCTTAGCTTTGGTTTGTGTTTTGCTGGTGAATAATGATGTCGAACGTTTCTTCAGGCTGGTTATGTTCTTTGGAGAAAAGTTTTCTTATATCCTTTGTCCACTTTGATCCTAGTTGGTTTTTTTTGTTACTGCTGAGGTCATAAATTCTCTCCATATTTGGATATTCATCCTCTACCAGATATTTAATTTGCAGTACATGTTTTTTTCTATCCCCTAGGTTGCCATTTCAATGTTGATAGTCTTTTGATACACAAATCCTTTTTAATTTTAACCAAGCCCAAGTTGTCTGATTTTACCTTTATTAACTATGCCTTTGGGCTATCCAAGAGATCCCGGCCAAATATAATTAATTAAGTTCATTTTTAACAATTCGATCTCATCCCTATACCTGTGAGGCAGATTGATGTTTCTATGCTGTAACATTACATATAACATCATAAATAGCAAGCAGATAAAAATAGAAATTTCTGCCCTGACAATTATGACTTATGTTAATTTAATCTCAGACATAAATTTACACTTATTTTAACATGAAAACATGTTTTAGGGAAAGAAACTATTTTCTTGACATACTGAAGGACAAATAGATGCTCCCTGCTTCCCTGATGGCTTTCCAGTAGCAGAAATTCTCTGAGGAGGCAGCCACATTAACCAACGAAGCCACGGAACTTTGTGCACTGTACCAATGTGAAGTTGGAAGAGGTACCTGACAGGCAAAGATGGAAGAGACAGATACTGTTCTGAGCATGTGTGTGACTTTGTCATTCCTCACAACAGGAAAATCACATTGATGGGCCACAAAATGTCTAAGTCAGAAATGGCTGAGAAAATGCATTGCAATGACCTGAGGACCACAGACACCTTTTTAATAAGAAGAAATACATTTCTATCCATTGTGAAAGAAAGCAGGCATATTCTCTGTGGGAAGAACTCATAATCCTCCTGCCTCAGACTCCCAAGGGCCTAGCAGTGGACTGCAGGTACATACCACTGGGCCAGATGGAGTTCTTAAAACAGGGCCCTGCAGAGAAGCTGCCTTGAAATCCTGCCCACTCTGGTACCAAGATTTCTTCATTCAGTATGCTGTTCAGTGAATAATCTGCTCTGAGGAGATCTTGAGGATCAGATGTGAAGATCTTTCTCTTTTCCTAGGCAGTATTTATTTCATTTTAGTTTGTTTGTCTCAAGTGCCTCAAAGTCATAGTTCTCAGACACCAATGCCTTTACTTTTCTTCTTTTTGCTGCCTGTAGTTACTCTTGCTCGGTTTTCAGGTAAGCATGTTTGCAGTTTTTGTCAGCCTGCACGGCTTTTCTCCTCCCCAACTTCTTCACTCGTCTTTATTTCTCTCCATCGCTCTGAGTTTGCTCTCTCTCTCTAGCTTCTGAAGATAAAAGCTCACATCCCTTTGTTAACTTTTCTCATGGCTACAACCAGGTTTTCAAACACATGAGCCTGTCCAGACCGATTTCAGATCCAAATCATGATGACCATTTAATTTAGGTGGTCCTCCTTTTCTAAACATTTAAAGCTATAAACGCCCTCTAAGCCATGCCACGAGACCTGACCTCCTTATTTGTGAACTTTCCTTGGCTGGGTGAGGCTCACACAACACTTCCCACATGATTAGACAGTGGGTTCCATGTTGACCAGCCCCTATCTGCCTTTAACTTCTACACAAATGCCCAAACACGCATGTTCATTTAGTTTTGTTTTGGTAGACTTTACATATATATATATATTTAATCCAGAATGCTGTTTTGTGGCCCTTGGAGATATTTCTTTGTTCTTAAAATAGGTGCCTAGTCATCCCCACCCCCATGGGCATTTCCTTGCTTGGACTTGTCACTATTTATCATGCCTCCCTATGTGCCTGTGTGAGGCTGAGCACACAGGCTCCTAATGGCATTTGACACTCTGTGTTCTTGTTTCTTAACCTTCAAGAAGGTCAGTGCCCGTCCTAAGTGTATATATTATTCCTAGCTCAAGATGGACCTGGTTTTATTGACTGGGTTGAGTGAGGTATGCTGACTTTAGTAAACTATTGATTTTTAAAAAATAATTTTTAGCACAAATCTCCACTCTCATGTACTGGCATAAACCCCTAGAGACTATAGAAGACAACTCAAAGGGACAATAGAGAAAGGTGGAGGGACTCCTTAGTCTCAGACAATGAATGGGATTCTTGTAGAGACCGGCTGGGCACCAAGCAGGGCACAGGGGAAAGGAAGAAGGGGCCCAGAGAGCCTGGGTGGTTAGTGGAAGTCCAAGAAATCTTATGGACCAAGAGTGAGGGAGGCTGGAGGCAAGGTCCCCATGGCCATTGGGTAGTATGAAGTGGCTGTAAAGAGTAGGATTAAGCTACTCTCGACAGAACCACCACTGTTATTCAACGGGAACTGAAGCGGCTGGTGAGGCGGTAAGATGGCGCTGTATAGACTGAAGAGAGTAGATGGGACTGAATGTCTGTCTGTCTGTCTCCTTCCCTCTCTGCCCCATCCCCATTGCATGATTTATACTTGGTCTTACAATAAAACCCAGAGCTAGATATTGGGGAAAGCTGAAAAGTCAGGGAGACAGGGAACAAGCCACAGCCACTTCTCACCCAGCTACTCCTCAGGAATTTTCAGACTGATGCCTTGGAGTCCTCAACCGAAAGGGAGGGGACCAGGCAAAGAGCCGAACTCCTGCTGCCTCTCACCTTATACTTCTCTTCCTCTTATCACTTCCTGTTTCAACCCTCCTAGTGCTGGGATTAAAGGCGTGTGTTTCCCAAGTACTGGGAGCAGAGGCCTGGGATTTCACGTGCTGGGATTAAAGATGAGTCATCACTCTCTGACCACTATGGCTAACTCTGTGACTGGCTCTGCCCTCTGATCTTCAGGCAAGCTTTATTAAATACATGATATATCATCACAAACCTTTCTGATTCTCTACAGCACATTGAATTTTGAGACTCCAGGTGGTAGTGATGCTTGTGGCCCTATGCTTGGGCTGCCCTCCCTATGTGCTGCCATTATCACTGGATCCCTCCTTCTTGTTCATGAGCTCAGGCCATCACCATCTTCTCCTGACTGCGACTCACTCACAGGAAAGCCAGCTGGGCTACTTCTGAATGCATTGTGCATAACTCTTACACTCTTTATGCCTCTGTAGAGAATGCATATGAATGTGTATCACTCACCTTTCACCTAAGCAGCTCCAAGGGAAAGGAGGGCAGAGTGTGGCTGTCTCAGATTGCTGCCTGGTCCTGACCTACCCTCAGCAAGGTTTCAGCAGTTGGTTCAACCAACTCATGCTGAGCCAGTGAATCTGTGCAACTGGTCAGGATAAAATGGTGCTCCCCAGGGCCCGAGAGCTCAGCATTGCACCAAGGTGGTATTATTATTATTTGGCTTTATTTTGCAGGAACACAATCACTTTGCTGGCCTCATATCATCTGCCAAGGAGACTGCAGTATTGAATCACTGTGTAATTTTATGAGGTTTCTCACTGACTGAAATATTTATTATGAGAAGAACGTTATAAATTCAAAATTTATCTAAAACAAATCTGTCTGACTACAGCTGAACATATTTTTAGAATAAGCAGAAAAGAATAAGAAAATTCCTTTGATGCTGTGTGGGGACTCATACTGCTTTTATTTTCTTAACCTAACTCTACAGAACAGTGCAGCAGCTAGAAAGGTCCTAAGTAATTATTTACATGTCAAAGGTTAATTTCAAATTGCTTTTCAAATTGAATGAGTCAAGAAAATTTTAATTTTTTGTTAAAATACTAGGTTTTTTTTTTTTTTTAAACAAATAACACGTTTAGTATAACTCAGTTTATGTCAACCCACCTTAACTGCTAATTAAGGGGTGTTTCAATGAGAGATTCTAGGAGGCTCTACCTCTCTCTTTGCAAAGATGACACATAGAAATTCAAACCATATATACAATGTGTAATGACCAGTTCAAGGTTGTAGATGGATATATATTGTATATTGTATAATTGTGTGTGTGTATATATATATATGTACACACACACACACACACACAGTTTATTCAGAGAACTTTAAGGCTTGTTTTTTCTTTTGTCCTCTTTTTTTGGTTGACTAATATTTGGCTGTACTGAGCTTGGAAATGTTCAACTTTTCCCCCTCAATTTTACTCATTTTTAACGTTTAAATAGGCCTTACTCTGATGAAAACAAAGTGTTCCTTTAGAATAAAAAAATGATTTCTTATGCTTTTCAGTGATCAACAGTTATAAGAAAACCCCTTATGGTTTTTGTAAATTAAATCTGTAGACAGAATAGAAATCTTTTCACAGAGTCACTTTGACTTCAAAAGTCTATATTTGACAAGTTCCTGTTTCACTGCTTTCTCTTTTCAATATATTAATATATTAATCTTTTTACTCTGCTTGGTGTGTGTGTGTTGTGTATGTATCTACTTTTTCTTATATAAATATTTAAGCTATAAATGTCTCTATTTGAGCACATATTTTAAATATATATTTATGTTCAATCCATTATTGTTCTGATTTCCCCCTTGAATGTTATTTGATTTTCAAATATCTGTGGATTATTAAAAAAAGTCTTTGACTACTCTCCAGCTGGAGCAGAGAATGCTTTATAACCCTCCAGTGTTTTTAGTGCTGAGCCGGTCGGTGATGGTATTGGTGGAGGTCTGCCTTGGCAGGCAGCGTGCCACTCATTTGTCGGACGGTGGCCTTGGTGTGTAGTTCCTGTATGGTGGTGTTTGTGCTCAGCCTTCCATCTTTGCTGTGTCAATAACTGTGAATATCATCAGCTTGGTGGTATGTAGCCGCGTCTTGGTCCACATATGGAGAGATTTGTTAATAGTTGCTTTGGCTTTCAGACCACTGAGTCGGAGATGGCAGGAACTCAAGGCAGAAAGGCAGACGCAGAAACTGAAGGAGGGATGCTGCTCATGAGCTCGCTTGGTGCATTTTTCTTAGACAACCCAGGAGCATCTGCCAGGGGTGGCACTGCCCACAGATGGCTGGGCCCTCCCACATCAATCATTAATCAAGAAAGTATCCCACAGGCCGGTCTTACAGAGGTATTTTCTCAACTGTGGTTCCCTCTTTCAGATAACTCCAGTGTGTGTTAAGTTGACAGAACAAAACAACCATGACAGGGTTGTTTGTTCCTCCTAGGAAACGGACCCATTTATCTACCATTGTGAAATGGGCCTTTTAACTCTGCTAATCTTTCTCATTCTAAAACCTACCACTCATGATGTGATATCCTGCTCTTTTTGACGTTGTGTGTAGTATATTCATTTATTTTTCCCGTAACTGACTTCTGCCTTCTATTTAAGGTGGATTGCTTAAAAATACAGCCATAGTTGGACCTTTCCTGTTTAATCCAGTCTGACTTTCAATTGGCATATTTGGACCATTTATAATTTAACGTAGTTCTAAGGGTGGCTGGATTGAAATTGTTATTTGGCGGCTTGTCTTTTGTGTCCAATCCCTTCTTTCTTATTTGTTGTTGTTCTCTCTCTCTCCCCTCTCTCTCTCTCTCTCTCTCTCTCTCTCTCTCTCTCTCTCTCTCTCTCTCTCTCTCTCTCTCTCTCTCTCGGCCTGAGCATTGATAGAATATTTTGCCATGAAGGAGGGTGGGGAGGGGTCCATGGGAGGGTCTGGAGGAAGGAAAGGGAAGGAAGAAATCTTGAAGTCAAAATACATCCTCAGAAAAGCAGCAGAACATTTTAGGGGTCTCAGCTGATCTCCAACCTGTAGTTTCTACCTGGAGCCCTGTGGTTTTTGTTGTCGCCTTGGACCATTGGTTCAGGATTTGCTCTGTGTTTCTCCCTTTGTCTCTTTCTTACTCTGTACAGCAATATGTCCATTTGTACTATTGTAATAGCTGTATTATGATAATATGTATGAGATGCATGTATGCCTAGTGTAAGAATCTTATTACAAGGTTCTTTTAAATAACCCTACTTCTGTTCTGTGCACCCCACATTTTACTTTTAGGTATTTTGAAGTCTCACATTATACTATTGGGTTTACCTTTCTTTTAAGTGACATTTTAAAAAATGTAAAGGAAATGCCTCATTTGCCTATGTATGTCCTATTTTACATATTAAAAAAAAATGAACAGTACCGGGAAGTGAACCAAGGGCCCTGGGTCTCCTGGCCAGGTTCTCTGCCACTGAGCCACCCTATGTATTCTTCAGGTGTGTGTAATCTGAAGTTTTGATCCATGTAGTGACTTTTTTATGGTTCATAAACATTGTTAACATTTGTGTGTGAAATGACGATTTTAGTTCACCTCAAATTTTGAAAGACTGGTGAAGTAGGCTTAGAAGCAGGTTTTTTAACAGTCTTGGAAGCGATTGTTTCTGTGTCTTGCTTGCCTGTTGGTGGGTCTGCCATTCCTTCCCTCCAGGAGAGTTAACCATGGGCACACACTGTGTAGTCTAGACGTCCAGGCATATTCTCCCCACCTAAGAGGGAAGTCTGGTGAGGTTCCTATCTTTGTTTCTGAACTTGTCACGCCTTCTCTGGTTGTTAATAAATTATTTTCTTTACTACTTGTTTTATTCAGTAGAATGTATGTGTGTGTGTGTGTGTGTGTCTTAAAAATATTTTTCTAGTTTAGTGTCCATTATTTCTGGGCATTTGAATTTATAGTTTGCATCAAATCTGAGCATAATTCACCATATTATTTATGCAAATATTTATATATGTCCCTTTGCACCTTCTAGTTTTTCATGGGCTCTAAATATATATAAATTAAACTTC
This sequence comes from Phyllotis vaccarum, assembly GCA_033318265.1. Classification (NCBI taxonomy): domain Eukaryota; kingdom Metazoa; phylum Chordata; class Mammalia; order Rodentia; family Cricetidae; genus Phyllotis; species Phyllotis vaccarum. The sequence goes on from JARWLC010000005.1 coordinate 61,555,964, forward strand.
CCTGAGATTGCTTCTTGGACCACGTCATTCTACCTTTTTTGTCTTGGGAACCGTTTTTTGTCGGTAAGTTTTTTCACGGCCCTGGATTGCCTGTTTCTTTTGAGATTTCTTCTCAGGCCAGCTGGTTTGATTGATTCTATCCCCTATAAATTGAGTGCTGGGTTTTGATTATTTCTGTTTGCTGTTTTGGGCATCTTTCTGGCTTACCTCTTTGTAGATCAGTTGATCCTGTTGAGGCTGGTTTATAAGCTGTTCTACGAGGGGGCAGAGTAGCCTCCCCTTTAAGTCTACTTTTTAACCCCACAGCTAGAGGGTGGTTCTCAGTGGGGTGTGCTCCTGGGACCCATTGTTGATGCTGTGGCCTCCTGTAAAGTCTGAAACTTTTTCTTCTGCCACATGTGATTATTCTTTTGAATTTTCCCTAAATCAGAGCAGGTTGAAAGCCAGAGGTTCAGGTTGATCTCATGCACATCTCTGGTGCCTCTGCTTTGGATAGCTTCTCCAGGGCTCTATTTTGCAGGTTCTTGCCATTATGACCTTGTCAATCTCAGGTTTCTATGCAAGTCTTGTTTGGGTGATTATATTTTTGAGATTTTATGGGTGCAGCTTCTCTGTCGTATACAGAAGACATAGTCTCTCAGCAGACATCCTGGTCCCATGGCTCTTGCAGTCATTCTGGCCCCTGTGCTGTGATGCTCCCTGAGCCTTGGTGTGGGGTTGTGCCATAGATGCATCAGTCAGGTTGGGCACAGCAGCCTGTTTCACTCTGCACTTTGACCCATTGTAGCTTAATCATGGTCTTCATCTGCTGCACAAAGAAGTTTCTTAATGAGCAATGAGAACTACACTTACCTCTAGATAAGAATGAGTTTTTAGAATGGAGTTGGGAATTATCCTGGTTTAGAAAACTGAAAGTAGTAGGGTTTCCTCTAGGGCCCATGACCTTACCAGCCATCAGTGCTCTGCTAGGTTTACAGTACCAGCATACATTTTCTCTTCTTGAGAGTGTCTTAATTCTAATTATACAGCTGCCGGTTATCCCCAAGATGTACCATTGGGGATATCTTGACAGACTGGTCATTCTTGTCCTCTGTAGACTTTATACCTATGTAGAAATTGTTTTCCCCCATTGGTAACTATCTGATACTATGAGATCTCCAGGGAGGAAGCTCCTCGGTCAGTTCCAGCTAGAATTCTTATGACTGAAATTTTGTGATGTCAGCAGTAATAGAGTCTTGCCTTCAGGTTCTGGAGAAAAAAATAAAAGCAACAGCATCCAGGTCTCCAGTGGCTGTTGTTGAGGAACTGAAGTCAAAGCATTTCAGTTCTCCAGTGCCTGCTGCTAAGGAGTTGAAGTTGAATTCAAGATCCAAGAGAATGAGAGACCTCTAGGGAATATTGCTCAAGAGCCCTTTATTGGGCATCTCTGACATCTCTGAAGCCCTTATCCCAAGATAGTTCAGGCTTCAAAGCCAGGGACAGAGAAACAATGACAAGCATACAGAATATTTCTCATTACTATCATCAGATATGCTCATGATAGTTTCCTGGTCTAAGAAGGACGTTTGCATGATGCCCTTTGGTGTGCTTAACTTTATCATCATCGTATGTGCATATATATATACTCATATCTATTTATGTATTTTAAAATAAATGTTTTCATATGGCTTTTCCAAATATTCTTAGTGCCATTAGCCCCACCTTTCCTTCTCGTATTATTTTCCACCAACCTCTGCAGTTAAAATTCCCCCCCCCCCCCATTTTCTCCTTCCTTGTGTCAAGAGCTTTCCAAAAAATCTCTTTTCACTGTCCTGGTCTCTGTGCTTACTCTAGTTACACACTCATATCTCGTGACTGAGAACTAGGGTCCACGAATAACAGAGAACACGAGAGGTTGTCTTCCTGGTCCTGGGTTATCTCACTTGGTATAATATTTTCTAGTTCTACTCATTTACTTGCAAATTTCACGATTTCATTTTTTTTTGAAGCTGAGTATAATCTATTGTTTATATGAACATTTTCCTTATCCACTTATTAGTTGAAGGGAATTTAAGTTATTACCAGTTCCTCGTTTCTGTGACTAGAGTGGCAATGAACACAGCAGAGCAAGTACCTATGTAGTAGGACGTCAAGTCCTTTGGACATATGTCCAGGCCCTGGCATAGCTGGTTATCTTAGGGTTCCTATTGTAAAGAAACGCCATGACTGGAAGCAACTTGGAGAGGGAAGGGTTTATTGCACTTCTATGTCACTTTTCATTATTGAAGGAAGTTAAGATAACATCTCAAAAAACAGGGCAGGAACCTGGAGGCAGGAGCTGGTGCAGAGGCCATGGAGGGTACTGCTTACTAGCTTGCTTCTCACGGCTTGCTCAGCCTGCTCTCTTATAGAACCCAGGACCACCAGCCCAGGGGTAACAGCACCCACAATGGGCTGGGCCCTCATGCACCGATCACTAATTAAGAAAATGATTTACAGTGGATCTTATGGAGACATTTTTCTCAGTTGAGCTTCCCTCCTCTCAGACGGCTCTAGTCTGTATGAAGTGGATATATAAACTAGCCATCACACTGGTCCATATGATAAATCTACTTTTAACATTTTGAGAATTCCCCACATGGATTCCCCTAGGGGATGATTGGTTTGTATCCCCCCAGCCGAGAAGAAGGGGGTCCCTTTTCCCATGGCCTTGCCAGTATGTGTTGTTATTGTTTTCTTGACCTTGGCCATCCTGACTAGTGTAAGATGAAATCTGAAAGTAATTAACCTTGCCTTTCTATTATATGCAGGCTACACAACAGTCTATACTGTTTTGGGGGGGCTCTTTTGGACTTCTCTCACCCATATCTCCAAGGGAGGTTTAATGTTTGCCGTTGAGGTTCTATTAGTCTATGGTGGCTTTTAGGGAGAGCATTATCACCCCAGTTGCTTAAGTTTATCATTGTAATCATCACCATCACCATCATCCATGCATATACGCATATGCTCATATATAATATGTATTTTAAATTGTTAAGGATGTGGAACTTTTTTCAGATATTTCCTCTTTTAAGAATTCCGGTCGTATTAGTTGCCTATTTTTTAATTGGGTCAATTGTTTCCTTCATTCCTGGCACTTTTAGTTCCTGGTGTATTCTGGGTGTTAGTCATCCATTAGACGAATAGCTGGCTGGTTTCTTTCCCATTCCATGGGCTACCTTTTTATATAAGTGTTTCTTTTGCCATACCAAACTTTTTAGTTCATTTGAGATCCTGTTTATTAATTGTTGGCCTTAATTATGGGGCATATGGAGTGTTCTGTTCAGAGAGTCCTTTCCACAACTTTATCTTATAGGGTACTGCCTATATTTTCCTCTGGCATTTTGGTGTTTAAGGTTTCCCATTGAGGTCTTTGATCCATTTGGAGATGGTTTTGTGCAAGGTGACAGATATGGATCTACTTTTACCCTTCCACATGTGAACATCAAGTGTATTTTTGCCATCTTTGTCAGATTTCAAATGGGTATAGTTTTGTGTACTCATATTTGAGTCTTCCATTTTGTTTCATTGATCTACATGTCTGTTGCTTTTGTTATTATAATAATATAATAATGTTATTATAGTAACATAGCTTGAAATCTGGCACCGTAATTCCTCCAATACTGTATCTTTTGCTCGGGATTATTTTGGATATGTGGGGTCCTTTGTGTTTCAATATGATATAAGTTTTAGGCTGTTTTTTGTTTCTGTGAATAATGCCATGGAAAATTGGATCAGATTACATTGAGTACATAGACTACCTTTCACAACATTAGTTCTGACAGTCTATGAACATGGGGAATCTGTCTGTCTTTAGGTGTCTTCATCAATCTTCAGAGATTTAAAGTTTCCATTGTGGTGGTCTTTCATTCCCTTTGTTAGTAATTCTTGGTACATTTGTAGGCTATTGTGAATGGGAGTGTTTCCATGACCTCTTTTGAGTATGTGTGTTATTGGAATGTAGAAAGGCCACTGACTTCTGTAAGATGATTTTTGTGTCCAGCCACTTTGATAAGAGAGAAGCGCATTTCTAGACATGTTATCGTGGGGTATTTGTGACCTCTTACATATATTATCATCTGCAAATCGGGATAACCTGACTTCTTTTCCTACTCTCTTCCTTCCTTTACTGTCTTCTTGCCCACTGCTTTGCCTACTGCATTGAGCACTGTATTGAAAAGGACTGGGAAGGTAGACAGCCCCTCATTCCTGATGCCACTGGATTGCTTCTTTTTCTCCATTTAGGATGATACTGGCTGTGTTAGTCCTATAAAGCCATTATTATGTTGACGTATATTTTCTCCATACCATTCTCTTTAGAACTTTTATTATGAAAACATGCTGGATTTTGTCAAAGGTCTTTGCAGCATCTACTGAGACAATCACATGACTTCTGTCTTTAAGCCCATTATGTATGGTAAACCATCCCTGTATCCCTTGGTAAAGGCAACTTGATAGTAAGTAGTACATGGCCTTTTTTGATACATGCCTAAATTTGCTTTGCAATTGTTTTGTTGAGAATTTTCCATCTGTATTCATCAGGGATATTGACTGCTAATTTTCTTTTTCTCTTGTATTTTTACCTGGTTTCAGTATATGAGAAATAGTGGCTTCATAGAGTTTGGAAGTGATCCTTCTGTATGTATGTGTATGCACACACATACACACACACACACTCGTATATAAATGTATATATTTAAGAAGGACTGGGTGTAGATTTTTGAATGCCAACCCACAGGGACCTGGGCTTTTTTAGTTGGAAGATTTAAATCACTGCTTTGATCTTCCTATTTGTTATAGATCTGTTTGAATTGTTGGTATTTTTATGGTTGAACTTTGCTAATTTGCACTAGCCTTAAATTTATACATTTTGCTTAGATTTTCCAACTTAATGAAGTACAGATTTTTAAAATATCCTACAGTATGAAGTTTCTGGCCTGTCTGGCCTGTCGTCCAGACCCGCAGACCCACAGAAACACACAGATGCTTGTATTAATTTTATGCTGATCAGCCTATGGTTCTGGCATATTGCTAGCTAGCTCTTGCTCTTAAACTAACCCATGATTCTTATCCTGTTCAGCCATATGCTTGGTACCTTTTCTCGGAGCATCATAGTTGTCCTCTGCATCTGCTGCCTTGTCTGGCAACTCTGCTCTGCTCTTCCTGTTCCCAGAGTTTTCTTAGTCTGGTAGCCCCACCCACATTTCCTGTCTGCTTTCAACCAATCAGTGTTTTTTATTAAACCAGGAGGCAGGACAATTATTTACAATGGAACAGAACACAATCCCACTACAATATCCCCTTTTAATATTTTGATTTTTTTCATGTCTGTTTTAATGTTTCCTTGGTCATTGCTCAGTTTATTAATAAGGGCCATTTTGTTCTTTTTTCCAGTTAATTGGTGCAAACATCTGTCAGTCTTGTTTAAGGATCAGTTCTTAGGTTTGTTGATTTTTTAATACTGTTTCTATTTCATTAATTTCTTATATAACATCAATTACGTCTTCCAACCTGTGGGATTTGGGTTTAGTTTGTTCTTGTTTTTAAAAGTCATTTATTTGTGCTTTCGGATGGTTTAATGCAGGCATTTAGAGCTGTGGGTTTTCCTCTTAGGACTGCTTTTGTATGTCTCAGAGGTTTTGATGTGTTTCCATTTACATTTAATCTCAGAAATTTTAGATTTTATGTCTTCATTTTTTTCTTTGACCCATTCAGTAATGTGTTGTTTAATGTCTGTGAGTTCATGTAATTACCAGAGATTCTTTGCTATTGATTTTAAGCCTTATTGGTTTGTGGTCAGATAGGATACATGAGGTTATTTGTTTTTTCTCTCTCTCTCTCTTTCTTTCTTTCTTTCTTAGAATTTGTTAAGATGTATTTTCTCTCTCATATGTGGTCTCTTTTAGGGAGGCTTCCATGGGCTATTGAGTAGACTATACATTCTTTGGTGTTGAGTAGAATAATCTGTAGATATGTGTTAGGTCCATTTGGTGTATGATGTCAATTAATCCTGACATTCTATTTTTAGTGTTTGCCCCAATGATCTGCTTGTTGGAGAAAGTAGGGTGCTGAAATCACTATTACTAAGTTGTAGCTAATCTGTGTCATGAGGCCCAGTACTATGGTTTTTGTGAAACTGGGTGTACCAGAGTTTGGTACATTATTATGTCTTTTGGGGTAATTGTTCTCTTGGTTATAATGAAGGGTCTTCCTCCATCTTTTCTGGTTAGTTTTAGTTATACACACACACACACACACACACACACACACACACACACACACACACGCACGCACGCATATATGGATGTGTGTGTTTCCTCTTGTAAATGTCCAGTTCATTTATATGAACAAATAGCTATATTTGTGTAAACTATATGCTTGAGAAAGATGAAAGATGCAATTAAAGATTTGTTTATATTGAGTACAAGAGCTTTATTGCCATATCACTCTATATTATTTTAGACTTTACGTCTATTTCTTCAAATAGAAACTGAATTAGGTGCAAAAGACTGATACTTGAAAATATAGTTCATGTAAATTAAACATTTAGGGAAATTCTACATAAAATAACTTGGGACATAGCATCAAGACTCTCAAAAAAGTGTTATTTAAGCTTTTCTTCCATAATTTTAAAAATTACATAAGATTTGATACATGTATACATGTATTTTGACCATATCCACCTCCCACCTCTTAACTCCTTCTCTTTCAAGATTTTCACTGTGTCCAGCTCTCCCTACTTCTAACTCCTTCTAGCTCCAGCTTCCATTCTTCTATATCCCTCTTTTCAACTTTTCTCTCTATGTGTGTCTCTGTCTGTCTGTCTGTCTGTCTGTCTGTCTGTCTCTGGTAAGGTACTTAATACAATTGGTGCCGACCATGGATTTACAGCAATCTGCTAGAGTAACCAGCCAGGGACCATAACTTTAAAGAAACCTATCTCCTTTTCTCTACCAACCAACAACCATCAATATTTCTCACTAGGGCCGGGAATCTGTGTATCCCCCTTCATTCAGCTGGAATGTTGATTGGCTTGCTCTTGTTTGGGTTTTGTGTGGGTAACCACAGTTCTGAGTTCATGAGTGTAATGGTCTTGTGTCTAGAAGACATTGTTTCACCCCAGTTCTCCACAAACTTTAGCTCCTACAGTTTTTCCACCCTCCTGGCAATGTGGGGGCCTTCCAAAGACAATTTTCTCTATTCTTTAACCAGTCATGACTCTGGTAAAGATCTTTGTGACTTAGTACCTCTTATGATCAAACTTCAGTGCAAATATTAACTGCAGCAATTTTTAAAAGATGAACTATGTCTTCACAGTAGGAAAAGAAGGCTTCATTGTCTGCTGAGTGATACAAGCAATATTTTTGTACAAGGGAAACATAGAATGCACTTTATCACCCTGAAGGACAGCAGCAACATGAATGGCTAGAAGGGAAGAGTGGACACATTTATGGGCTGCACCATTGGAATCACAGTCCAGGCTTGTTAGTGGACCAGGTAGAAGACAAAACAGTGTGCATACTGAGTTCTTGGGATAATTGCCTTGGTAAATATGGCTTATATAAACCTCAAGGAAATAAAAGAGATTTGTTTCAGATGTCCAGCAAGTGCCTTGATGATGTTGAACCTTCGGTAGCCACAACCACCTTTGATGATTCTTTGATCTATTAGTTTCTTGCTTTTAGAATAACACCTTTTCATTTGTAATTGTAATAATTTAATTCACACAATTTACTTAGCTATGTCTTATTTTGCTCAGAAGCCTGCAGGTGTCTGGGTTGGTAAGGTTTAGACACTGAGTCTTAGGTTTCCTCAAGCATCAGTTGGAGTTCTAACTGTAGGTTGCATTTGATTTTTTTAATATATATATATATATATATATATAGTGTGGTCACTGTGCTGAGACTGTGTTAATAACCCCTATGTCATATATTCAGACATTTCCATAGAGTTCAAAAATTTATTATAGGGCCGAGTAGTTAGCTCCCAGCAGCAGCCATTCAACAGATGTGCATCCTCTTAACCAAAGGGACAGTAAGAAACTGAATTATGCATTATCTAGCTCAGGGCTCTGTGGATGATGAATTGTGTGTGGCATGTAGTAAAATTATATTCTTTTTAAGAATTCCATTTGGAGAGATTGACTTTGAGTTTAGAGATCAAAATGATAAAGAGCAAGAGACGTGAAGAGAGTTGCAGCTGAGGTCACTGTAGGTAGAAGGAACAGGGATAGACCAGGTGTGTATGGGAGGTAACAGAGAAAGCCTTGCATTTATAGTAGAGCTTAGCATTCTATGGTGGAGGCTGCGGCTTGATTGAAGCCCCTAAGGTATGTGCTGGAAACCCCACCACCAATGCAGCAGTGTGGAGAAATAGGAGGTGATCAGGTTATAGGAGCTCAGCTCTTGTGAGTGGGTTCATACTATCACTGTAGGAAAGTTTCATTGTTCTGAGAGTAACGTCTTTATAACAGGCGAGTCTGGTGTCCTTGCTTGCTCTCACTGACCCATATGATGCCTTCTGTCCTGTGAAGGGATAGATAGCAAGAAGACTTGCCACACGGGCAGCTTCAAACAGAGAGTTCCCAGCCTTCAGGACTATCGGGCAAATACATTTCTGTTCATTATAAATAAGCTGACCTGAGGTTTCTGTTACACTCCCATAAAACTTAGAAAGACAGAGTTTCTCTCTTCTGGATGTGCCCCCAAAGCTGTCAGCCCGATCTGATGATGAGTGACTTAGTTTTACATTTTGAAAGTGTTACTGGCTGCTGTGTGGCTATCACTCCCAAGGATGAGAGCAAGAAGAAAGTTACAGCAATGTCCTCATGTGGAATGATGGAGCAAGGTGAGGTTAGGGGAGGAGAAGGGTCAAGGTCAGATTCAGAACCAATCTCTCAGTTGGGAGGGGTGTGCGAACAGCCCGGATTCTCTGACAGTTAGATGTGGCATTAGGAGATTAAATATTTGGAAGTATTGGTAAACACTGCACTACTAATTCAGGTCAGTCATGACTGAAGTCAGCCATTATATTCCCACACAGAATAAGGAAAACAATATGTCTGTTCAACTTCAGCACATGGCACATGCCATCGATTAGGGAACAAAATGGTTCTGCATTTTAAAAGAAGTTTAGTCATTCTACCTGTTAGGAGGTGGGAACTAAAGCCAGTTTATGGAAAACCATATTTGTGGGGAGAGAGAGAGAGAGAGAGAGAGAGAGAGAGAGAGAGAGAGAGAGAGAGAGAGAGAGAGGAGAGAGAGAGAGGAAGAGGAAGAGAAAGAGAGAGAGGGAGGGAGGGAGGGAGGGAGGGAGGGAGGGAGGGAGGGAGGGTGAAAGAGAGAGACTTATGCATGTTTGTGGCAAAACTGTGTCACCATGTTTACCATGTACAGTGATCAGTTTGGCTAGCATTTCCATCACCACAAATATCCAACATTCCTTTATCTTTGGGATGTTGAAAATCCTCCCCTTTAGCTGTTTGGAAGGACCATCATGTCTCTGCTATGCCTTACACAATTCTGCTCCTGTCAATCATGGCTACTCTTTCATTAGGTCTTTGGTGGAAACTTTTGGCATTGGAAAATAGCCAGAAATGGGTTGGGGCTTTGAACTGAAGAGATTAGAAACCACAGTAAGAGCTTGTGGCTGGCAACCTTGATGCATTTCTTCTCCTTTTATTCTTGGGGTAAAAGATGAAGTTGTCCTTATCACCACCACCACCATCATCATTATCATTGTTCCTATTTGAGTTATGTGGTTGTAAATATGATATTACTTTAGGCTTGTCCTATTCTTTGGATTTGAATCTACCTCAAAAGTCTGTGTGCTAAAGGGTTGGTGGTCTACTTGGCGCTATCAGGAGATAATGGATCCTTTAAGAGGTTGGGCCGCACTGGAAGTCTGCCATTGAGGTCAAAGGGGACTGTGGGATCCGAGACATTCTCTTTCTTTCTGTGTCCTGGCTCCGAGGTGAACAACTGGGCTCTATCAGACATTTCCACTGTGTATGAGAAAGATGGTCCCAGGCCCAAGACAAAGGCTCTACTGAAAATCCAAACCAATCTTCCTTCCTTTTTAATTTTCTTCCTTACTTTTTTTTTTTTTTTTGGTACAGGGTTTTTCTGTGTAGTAGCTCTGGATGTCCTAGAACTTGCTTTGTAGATCAGGCTGGCCTTGAACTCACAAAGACCTACCTGCCTCTGTCTCTCAGGTGCTGGGATTAAAGCATGTGCTGCCACATAGCTCTTTTTATAATTTTATTTCTCTCATGTTTGTTATAGTGACAGAGAGGTAGTTGGCTGGAATAACTGGTCACTCTAAGGACAGAGTTGACTGTCATACTCCACCAGGGCCAGGAATACAACCGCACATGCTTTGAGCAGTAAGCTGAGTCCTGTGGTTTCAGTTCCTGCTTTTCAAGCTGCTGATTATGAAGAGGGTCCATTCCCAGTAACCTGCAAGCGTGCTAATATCCAACACTCCCTTCAAGAGTTGAGGCCCTCAAATCATGTAGGAGATGGGGTCCAATTGTCATGGCTACTTATGGCCCAAAAGGGCACAGAAAGGTTTAGAGTCTCCACTCTTGCCAATTTTTGTGTCTCAGAGGATAATTAAGAGGACCCCAGGTAGATGTAGTTAGATCATTATAAGAGCATCTGAGGGTGAGTTGGCTGTTTACACAAGATGATAGAATTAATATAGCAGTTGTAGGGTCTAAGACTAAGGGTCATTACTAAGGTTATAATAGGTACACCTCATTTTACTATGAAGATTCCAAGATCCAATCCCAAAGCTGTTCACCTAGAGAGTCTGATGTGATTTTAGTGTGTAGATCATATAAAGCAGATGAAGCATTAACGGAATTATTGGGACTACACGCACACACACACACACACACACACACACACACACACACACACACACACACAGTATCTAACCTTGGTAATAGCAAAATGAAATGAAATGTGCTTATGACAAGTGCTTAATGAACAGACAAGGACTCTAAGGAGGGATGTTGCAAATACCACAAGAAGCTGTTAAGAACAAAGGGATGAACTTTATGGTCCAAGGAAAGGCAGTCCAAACTTTCCCATGGTATGGAAAGGCCAAGAAAGTCCAACTACAGCTGAGCAGGGTCTTGTTCTGTATTCCACTCAGCCTCCTGGTCCTTGTCATCCCCATTGAAAGAACTTGTGTGAGATACAGTCATGTGAACACTAAGCATTTCTTACAGAATAGAGTGGAACACTCTTAAAGGGCGGGAGTGGATGATGGTCAAAGGGAGCATTGTAGAGCAGTGAATCCTCTCAACAATGAGGACAGGCAATGGCCAAAGAGACCATTGTGTGGTGTTCATTTCGGGCAATGGCTCTTCCTAGCATGTTATGAGTGTTACTGCACACACAGTATGGCTATGAATGGCATGGTTGTGTGAGATGTATATAGATGTTTCTCGGATCCATACCAGCTGCACCTGGAACAGAGGCATCAAACCCAATTGTTATTGGGTTATTGACATATGACCTCAGAGCAGAGAAAACCCAAGCTGTGTCCTAATGACGGGTTGCAGGCAGACACAGAGTGAAGAAGAAGAATTCCAGGCAGAGAGAAGCACTCAACATTCAGTGTTGTGAGATTTTTCTGGCTCTCATGTTTCCATACCAGATTACAAGACCTGTAAATGCAAGAAGCTTTTTTAAATTGGATTTTTAAGCGTGTATGGTAATTGCACATAATTATGGGTTTCTCTGTGACATATGATGGACTTTGATCATATGCCTGCCATGGCTCTCTTTAGGCTCCTTCTAACAGTCCCTTTCCATTCTCATGCCTTTTTTTTTTTTTTCCTTCACAGAGGAGAGAGCATGCTTGTCTGTTCTCTGGCTGATTTCGCTTAGCATAGGTTCTCTACTTCTGCCCACTTTCCTCCTAATGGCATGGCTTTGCTCTGGTCTGTGGCAGACCACACTCTATTGTGGATGTGTATACACTCATATATATGTGTATCACATTTTCTATATCCATCGAGCTATCGACAGCATTTGGGCCAGTTCTGTAACTGGGATACTGTGACTTACACTGCTAATCATCAGTCTGCAGGTACCCTGCTGTAGCCCGAGTCTGATTTCTTCTGAAGTGATGAAGCTGGATTGAATGGTATTTCTGTTTTCAGTGTTTTGAGAAATTCTCTGTTCCTGTAGCAGTTGTGCAAGATTCTATTCCCACCCCCGGTGTTGGAGGCCTCCTTCCTCCTGCATCCAGGGAGGGACTTACTCCTGTGTCGACACACAGAAGGCCTGGAGTTTCTAATGGTTAGATAACTTCTTGGCTTCAATATTTTGCATATCTTTGACATCCTGTTTTCTTCTGTGTGTGCCTAACTCCAGTGTAGGTATTTTCTAGCAATTGGGGTTGGCTTTCTGAACTTAAGTATGAAGTGGTTAAACCTGGATGCCTGGGAGCCTATGGAATTTCCCTTGCCTTTCAGTTCATAGAGTTCAGGAATGTACTTTTGTTCTCAGACAAGAACTTAGAATGATAAAAGATTCAGTCGATAATAGATCTGTTTCATTTTTAAAAAATTCCCTGAACTAGTCACAAAAATGACTCTCACAAAAATAAGGAAATAAATTTGGATGTTGGCTGGCTGATTCATTACTCATTGCCCTATTGTTAATTTTCTCTACATTGAGTGTATGACTGTTATAAGGATTATGTGGGTCAGTAAATATAGAATGCTTGGAATAATGGTAGGCTCAACAAAAGACACATATTTTTTTTTTGTTTTCCTAAGATAGTGTCTTCCTATATAGCCCAGGCTGTCCTCACACTCTCTATGTAGCCCAGCCATGCTTCCTCTTACCCCTACTTACCAAGTACTGGGGTTACAGGCATATGCTGCCGTGTCCAATGTGCCTTTTAGAATTGTAATTCCAAATGGCCCCTCTGTGACACGGCAAACATGGTTGGCCTAGCAGTACTGAATGAGCTGAGGATGTTGTGAGGCGGACGCTCCATATGCCTTTGCTTTAACAGATATTCCTATATTTAAGCATTCTCACTTCTGTGTCTGAGAAGAAAATGTGATACGCAAAATGTCAAATCAGCGAGAAAGTCAGGAAAAGCCAGAAGACTGGGAAAAGTGTGCTTTGCCAGGACGCTGGGGATGGAGGCAGTGAGCTGGCCTCCACTGACTTTGCAATGTCTGACTACACACACTTTGAAGGTTGCATTAAGATTGCTGACGGAAGCAGATGCTGGACTCCTGTGACCAGTGAGGATAAGCTAGCAAGACAAATGGGGGCATCTTGAGTGATAGCTGAAGAAAATGACGCTGCCTTTCCCGTGTGTACATGACATCTGACTCCACAGACTTAGAGCCTCCCTGAGAATGAAAATTCCTGTTGGGAAGCCCAGGGGCGCTCAATAGTAGTAACCTTTTGTCTTGAGCTGCCTGTGAATCTCCCACCCTTTAGCATACATACAAAGTGTTTGGACGGTTCAGACCTCAGCATTTTCTGCATGGAAGGAGAATCACCTCAGTGTGATTTTAGGCATTGCATGGAAAATGGTATCAGGAGAGCGTAGAAGAAGCTGCCTCTGCCTTTGGTCTTCGAGTAGTGGAAAGAGATTGGTGGAAAGGGAACAGCCCGGGTGTCCATATCCTGATTTCTTTCTCTGTGGACAGTTCTTCAAGCAGAGAGCTGAAGTGTGGGGATCATTAACAATGACTGTGAGGGTCAACAGGTTCTGCTCTACTGGTCTGCCATACTATTTCTGTGGAGAACTAGGAGCTGTCTGGATAGCTACTGAGCACAGGAACCCTTTGACAAGTCTGTGAACTTCCAGGAGGTGACAGCTTCTGCTGTGCTTGCATGGGTAAGGCAGAGCCACTTGGGAACACTTCTACTCTTTGATAAAGCCAAGCAGACCATGCAAAGGCTGTAGATGTGAATGCAAGCAGGAAGAACAGTTGTTCATTCTGTAGATCAGAAGAGGCAGAAGGCATTTCTGCTAAGGGGCCCAGCTCTTCTCCATATCCCATCCCTCCCCACCCTTCACACAGTATCAGTTAAGGAAGAGGCCCAAGAGAAATGAAACAATGTGAAGCCAAAACACTGTCTCTCAAGACATACTGAAAGTGGTTCACTTGAACTTTTTCAATAGCATAAGCTCTAAGCAACTAGACATTTCATTCCCTTTAGCTGTCTGTGAGACCTCAAATCTGGGCTCCAGGCAGGGGCATCAGCTTTAAAAACCCACTGAGACTCCCACAGGGTCAAATGATCAGCTTCAGGGAGAGGTGCTCAGAGTAGCTGAACAGAGTTTGAAGATTGCATCTTCCTATGCCCAATAAAGAATGAAGGTGAAGCCCCTGTGTTTACTTGGTTCATGCCCTCAACATGTCTACTAGATGCCTTCTGTGTCGCATGGGGAGGCACATGACAAGTCTGAACATGAGCCCTGTCTCCTGGACCATGTGTTGAAAATTAAAGACAGAAATTGAGTAGAGAAAGTCCGTGTGTGGTAAAAAGCTGTGTTTGAAAGATGCCGTGTTGGGAAGGCATAATAGAGCAGGGGTTTCTGTAGATGGGGTTGCACTGGGGCTGCTTCTGTGAAGAGAGGTTGAAATGGAGGCATATGTGACAGAAAGGAGTTTGCTCTTCCCATAAACTTAAAAACGAGTTGGTGCTCTCTCTTGGCAGAGTCTACACCTGCAGGTTCAGTCAACCCTGGATAGAAAATGGATATTAAAAACAACAGTGTCATGCATATAATAAATAAGCATGGTTCACTGTCTATATGCATGCAGTTCAGGCTGTTGGGCATGATGCATTATCTAGAGGTGAGCGTGAGGATGGATGTAGGTGTTCAAACGCTGTGCTGTTATGGAAGGGGCTTGAACACTTATAGACAGGGTTCATCTTGGCCTCCGCCCCCTATATCCACAATGGCTGATCATTTGTCCACGTGGAATTCTAAGTGGGGTTTTAAAGTTGATGCCCCTGCCTGGAGCCCAGATTTGAGGTCCCAGGATCAGTGAGAATCTCTCCTAGCAGAAGATGTTTTCTGTAAAATGTTACTATACTTTTATTTAATCCTTAGTCAACCTATTCTCTAGTGGAAAAAAAAAACCTACTCTGAATAGAGGATACTAAACATAGATTTCTTCTTTAAATTTTGGGTTTATCTATAAAATTCGCTTTCAGAAAAGCACATTTATGTTCATTTAATTTACAGGATGAGTTAGCATAAGATACAGAATGGGTTTTGAAGACAGGAGTCTGTATTACAGGTCTTATTGGAACCAAGGTGTCATAGTTTGGTTCTGTGTCACTGATGAACACCACAAAAAGCACACATGTAGGAAAGGCTTTATTCAGCTTACACCCCCCAGGCCCAGTCCATCACTGAGGAAAGTCAGGGCAGGAATTCAACCAGGACCAGAAGCAAGAGCCATGGAGGAATGCTGTTTATGGCTTGCTTAGCTATTTTTCTTGTATATCACAGGTCCACTTGCCCCAAAATGGCACCACCCACAGCGGCATGGGACCTCCCATATCAATCACTAATCCAAAAAAATGGCCCACAGACATGTTCAGAGGATTGTGTGATGGAAGCAGTTCCTCAGTTGAGGTTCCATCTTTCCAGGTGACTCTAGTGTGTGTCAAGTTGACAGAAAGCTATGCCTTCGACTGTGCGTTTCTTCCTCCCACTATCTGCCAGAATGCCTCACATGTAGGAGGTATTCAATAACGGAGTGAATCCAGCATCCACGATATTCCAAGTCATAAACAGCCTATGGGCAATTACTTTTGCTGCATTATCTTTGTTCCCATGAATAAAAGAGAAGAATCCAGTAGGTGTTGACAGAAATAATAAATCCTGACCTGTCACTGTCATTTTCTCCTTGTGCTCTGAGCTTTGGAACTCTTGGTAAGAGTGGATCACACATGCTATATTTGGAGAGAAACAGCCTGTGCAAAGTGGGGTCTTGAAAAGCCACTGAAATGTGTCTGCCAAGGTGAAAATAACCACGTTTTGTATTTGCCCAGCATTTCTATTGTGTCTGATTAGGAGAGCTAATTAGCCCCAGCTCTCCTCAGTACCAAAACCACTGCTATGTGCCTGTGTTTTCAAGAGCCATGAAACAGCTTTGTAAATATGGTGTAAAACCAGAGCTGAACCTGAAACTTTGAGGTGTGTGTGTCTCAGAAAGGGGGGGGGGAGTGCACATTCATGTGTGGAGGTGTGCCTGGAGGTACAGGGAGAGCCACCTTATATACTTTTTTGAGTAAGGGAAGACATATCAACTTTTCATCCCTCCTTATTAAAGTCTGAGTAGCCACATCTCCTAGACGTGTACGGTAATAGACATTTAAGCTATTATTTCCTGGAGGTGGAACTGGTGGAATCCCTGAAAAATTCTACTTATATAAGTGCTTAGTAAACTGTGGCTTGGAGGCTCAAGGTGGGCTGTGAGGTAGAAGGGGCATCAGTCCCCATTCCAACACTGCGATAAAAAACCTGGGTAAATGGTTTGGAGAAAACGTTTTTGGTCTAGATTTTCAGAGATTTCCACTCATGGTCACTTGGCCTAGTTGACTTTGGTTCAACAGTGAGGCAGGGCATCATGGAGGTAGCCTGTATTGGAAAAAACTGCTCAATTCATGGTGCCCGGGAGGGAAAGACAGGCTGGGAGAGACCTGGTCCCCATATCCAGTGACCTAACTTCCTTTCATTAGGCATTACCACCAATAAGTTCACGCACCGTCCTGAAATCGCACTACTGATGGCCAAGCCTTTCACACGAGGGCATTTGGGAGACTGAAAAAATAAAAAATAAGAAAAAGTTTTAAGATTTTTGGGCTTAAAAATGAGGGAGGAGGATTACAAAGAAGAAAAAGGGGTGTGGGAGGGGGAGAAAGAATATGGCCGACCACACCTGGCCCACAACGCTTAAAATATTTACTAACTTGGACTTTCCAAAAGCGACTGTCAGCCTTTGATTTCCATAATCAGTTTCCATTTTGTGGATGAGAAAAGCAGGGCTCAGTGGGCAGCTGCTTGGCTAGGCTCACAAGGGTAGTGCGGTGTAATGAGAACAGGGCTCAGGTTCCTACACATCTGGCTGTTAGACCTAGCTTTCCTGTGATCTGGGGTGTCTAGACCCAGCTTTCCTGTGGTCTGGGGTGTCTTGTGCTTGTTAAGAAGGTTTGTCTTTGGAGTCCATCATTAGGCGTTCACATCTCTAGGTGGCTGGGGCAGTGACTCAGCTGGTAGAGTTTTGGTGTATGAGCCATGTGCCAAGGTCTGGTTCTGTATTTTCAGAGCTAGGGGTGGAGACAGGATCATCTGTGAAGCTCACTGGCTAGTCATCCTAAATGAATGATAAGCTTCAGGTCCAATTAAAGGTTATGTCTTAAAGATAAGGTGGAAATTGAGTTAAGAGACTTGACATTGACCTCTAGCCTCCATACCTTTGTGCTCACGTGTACACCCCCATGTGTCATATCACACACACACACACACACACACACACACACACACACACACACACACACACACACACACACTCCCATACGGATATACATCCACCCACCTCACATCCACACAAAAATAAAGAGTTGATGGTTATAAAACTAACTGGCAGAATTAAGTCAGAATCATACCATAGCCTGAACTTCCCAGTGACACCAGCCACAATTCAGGCTCCCAGACCACCGCAGTTCTGACCAACTGCATATAAATTACAAGTTCTCATTAAGCCCTTCAGAGAATTCAGAAACACAGTACACTTGTAATGAGTTTTCCTATAAAGAATAACTTAAATCATCCAAATTTAGAGGTCACTGGATATAATGTAGGAGGACCCCAAGTCTGAGGTGTGCAGACTACCTTGTCTGCACATTATTGTGAATCACCAGTCTACGTCCTTAGCCTGAGCTCTGGTATCCAGAGTGGCTTTTGTTTGGTTTTGCGTTTTTGGATTCTCTATGCAGATGTTCTTAGTGGGATCATTGATTATACAATGAAGCTCAGTCTCCAGCTACCCTATACTTTGGGATGTTGGGCCGATGGACCTGATTCAAGTCCTGAGTTTCTAATCATGTGGCTGGCATTAGCTGCATGCCAAACGTATCTAAAACTAGATAGAGGCCCACCTCCATACCTTTAGATACCCATTGTGAGTAATAAGGGCTCCTATATGTTTGTGTTTTCTCATCAAGTTCCAAAGGTTTTAAATATTTCCTTGGGACCACAAAATACATTCCAGATAGATTCTTATATATATATATATATATAGTTGTTGGTGGTGTATAGGCTGGTTTGAAACTCAAGTCTTGTCCTAGTCCTTTGGATCATAGGAGGGTGCCCCTGTGCTATACCCAGATGAATTCTCCACTGTCCAAGCTAGGATTGATTTTACTTGCTTTCACTTTCTCCACAAGAGCCTCAGAACTAGTTACAAACTGTGTTATAAGAAAGTTTGACTAAGGAGAACCAGGCTGTTTGTTTCTCCAGATCTTTACTTTGAGATGGTAAAACTTTGTCACAGGGATTGATTCACTAGACAAGTCTTGAACATTGCTTGGAACTGTGAACATGTTGATTGTTTTAGAAAAAATGAAGCCCCCCCCCACTGCATGTTCCTTAATGCAACAAAACTTTGTAATACTTTAGCTATGGTAACTTCCATTTTGTATTTAACTCTTTACATAAAAGCCCTTAACTGCCTGGATCTGTTTAGCTTATGATCTGAATATTATTTCTACATGGTATGTAAATCTTAAGCAATAAAATAATAAATAGATAAAAGATATCTACTTTCCCAGTTGGTATTATGGAGAAATATTAAAGTTTATCGTGTATTTTCGTTTAATGAAAGCATGGTTTCCAAGTAGTGAGTTTCTAAGATAGCCAGAAGTGAGCCATCCTCATCACTGCCTATGTCTGTTGTCCTGCTTCCTAACCAATGAGCAACACAGTTTTGCCATCACTCACATGTTGCACCTGAGTGAAATGCTAGGAAACTGTTTGGTTCCCTAAAGTGAATGCACTTTCACCACATTATGGATGCTACTTCCCACTAGCATGGGAAAAGAGATGGACAGGAGAGCCAGAGCTGAGAGAAGAGTTAGAGGTGAGCAGGGTCGCTGGGAATTCATAGCAGTTGAATGGGTATCCCTGTCTGTCTAGTTCTCTTTGGGTTTGGAGTCACTGGTGTGTGATGTGAGAATGCGTTTATGTATGCTGTGAATCTCAATCTTTAAATAAAGGAGCTGTTTTGGGCCATGACAGGCACCATAGAAGAAGTAGGAGGAGAAATCAGAGCATAGGTAGGAGAAGCAGGACAGAGTCAGGCAGATCAAGCTGAAGCCCAAAGGAGCAACATGTAAGGAACACAGGTGAGCCACGGGCCACGTGGCAGACAGATTAAAAGAAATGGGTTGAGTTAAGATGTAAGAGCTAGCTAGCAATGTGCCTGAGCCATAGACCAAACAGCATGAAGTTAATAAAAGTGTCTGAGTCATTTCTGGGGGCCTGAGCGGCAGGAGGCTGGGCAGCTAAGGGGTCTGGCACAGCAGATCTGTGGGTCCGGGCCCCTGGCCACCCGGGACCAAGAAACTGCACTACTACAGGTGTGTCTACAGTAGCTCCCCTCTGCCCCATTCCTACTCTCCACTCATTGCCTTACCCATAATCACTTGTTCAGATAGTTTCTCCCATGTCAGTTACCTTCCAACAACTTAAGGGTTCATTCAAACAAGTAGCCAGAAGGTTACCATAGGGACTTTCTTTTTGGGATCTAGTATCTCTGGGTCTAAATGCTAACATGCAATGCAGTGGTTCTCAACCTGTGGGTCATGACCCCCTTGAGAGTCACCTATTAGTTGTCCTGCATATCAGATATTTACATTATGATTCATGAGAGTATCAGAATTATAGTTATAAAGGAGTAATAAAATAATTTTTTGGTTGGGGATCATCACAACATGAGGAACGTTACTAAGGTCACAGCATTAGGAAGGTAAAGAATGACTGCTCTAATGAGACCTATGTCTGAGACATCTAGAGCCATAGCACTTCAGAATAAACTATAAGTAAACAGCATTTTGCTCCTCTGGTTCATCTTTCTTGCTCTCCCCTCTTGTAGGTTAGCATAGGTTCTCTATGGGCTCTTTTGTGTGTCAGTTGCTATATCTGATAGAATGATCAGGGTATGGCTCATAGAAACCAAAGCCCTCAGTATGGCCGGGATGGAGTAGGGGACTCTGTTCTTTAGCTGCTTCATATTTATTTCAAAGGAAACTTTTCCTCTGCCTCCTGCTACCTCTGGTGAGTAGGGGAGACCTCCAGACCCCCAGAGGGTGTGCTCACAGGTCAGCCACAGGCAGAGACTGTCCTTTCTGGTTTCCATGCTTGCTGATTCACTGTGGCTTACCTTGAAGCGTGTAGCCATCATCAGTCCAAAGAACTGCAGTGAGTCCACAGAGTTGCACAGCACAGATGTAGCTGCTGGGCTCTGGCTTGTCCCCATGAGGAGAAGAATTCAATACCCAGACAAACAAAAAGTCCATGGTGGATAGATGCCTTTAAGAGGCATCTAACCCATTAAGTTTAGAGTATTCATCTATCATAAACTTATGACTGTGCTGGTAAGGTAGCCACTGTCCAGGGATTAGATGGGTTAGATAAGGTAAGTTCCTTCCCTCAAAGCCTTGGCCATCAGCTGTCTTCTGCCTTCTGTAGCTGCAAACTGAGCACTTGTCAACTTGCCTAGTCTTGTTCTCCTAACCCTTTCCCTTCCTATTGGTTTCTTTCTCATCTGCCAATCATCTATTGACCCTTTCTATCTGCTGACACTGAGCCTGCACACTTGGGGGGGAGTTATGAGCATACACTTGGCTTTTGTGCAGTGCTATCTGCAAAATGCATTAACTCAGGGTTTGTCTCAGGAGTCCAAATTTGAAACCCTTACCATAATGTGCTATGCTATATATGGTACAGGGTTTTCCTTAGGCAATACAAATTTGTGGTATTTTGAAAATGTATCTTCCAGCTTAGGGGTAGGTCAAGATGAGGTCATGGCGGCAGAAGAAATTTATATGAATCTTGGCATTGGGGTCTCTTGACTATTTCTTTGTTAACTAAAATCTCTCAGTCTGGCTCTTGTAAGTATAGGAAGATGAGCAATGTGGCATGCTAGGAACCTGGGAGATTCAATTTCAGTTATGTTCTCTCACCTCTTATTTGTGGCAATAATCTTTTGCCATTAATAGTACTTATCAGAATTTAAGTGTTAGGCAAACTATTGTTTTCATTTTTTAATTATTTTTAACTGTATATATGTCACATAGTTGCAGGTGGCCTTATGGGTCAGAGGCATCAGGTTGCCTAGACTGGGTTTACAGGCCACTTTGAGCCACCTAACATGGGTTCTAGGAAGCGACTGGAGTCCTCTCTAAGGCTAGTACGTGCCCTTGACCACGGGGCATCTGTTATTTCTGCCTGTAATACTTTTGTGCTAGTCCGCTTTAAATCTCAGATGTCCAATTCTCTCCCTTTATAACCTACACAACAGTTTCCCCCTCTCAAAAGAGAGCCTTACAGTTTCCTTCTGAGGTGTTTTTCAGGCATCAAGATTGCACAGCTGATTCCTGTACAGCCTGTTCTTTTCTGTCTCCTGCTACTTTGTCTATCCCTGCTGGATGCTCATCTTTTTTTGCTTAGACTTTGTCTATGGCTTCAGATGAAGCCTTCTCAACACTGTGTGTCATCTGCAGTCTACCCACAGGCTCTGTTCCTCAGCTTCTTTTCTGTTTTTCCTTGGTTTAAATCAACACAGATTTATTTTTCACCTAGCCCCAATACTTTTTTTGGGGGGGTCTACTTAACATTTAATTGGACTTCAGTTGTCCTCATCCACAATGCCCTCCTCTTTCCTAAGAAAATTCATGTCTAATCTGTAAGGCTCTTATATCTTCCAATCACTTTTCCACCCAAAGCACAAAATGATTGTGTGACCTGTGACCTCTGACCTCCCTTAATACTTCTACCCCACTCTTAGTTACTTGGTTATAAACTGTCACTCACTGATAGGGAGCTGTAATGGTGTAGATTGTCACTTGATTCCTTAAACTATTAAATATTTTTGAGGATAAGAGGTGAGACCTCCTATTTTGTGATGCCAGCGGCATCTACCTGATTTTTTGGGTGTGGCTGCTTATGGGTATCCTTTACAAAGTAGTACAGTGCAGATTGGTGGGTATGTAGTCCACAAAGAGGACATTGTGGGAGTTCCCTTGGCCATATGGATTTCATGGATGTGATGCTTAGAGGAGTAGAGAGCCACCAGGTGAGTGCAGCCCTGGCAATGAACTTTCTGATCCAAGCTAATGGTAGGTTTTTGATCCTCTGTACCTCTCACTGTAGGTCTACCTGGGAGACTCAAAGGCATTGTTTATGGGTTCCCATCAGGTGCCAGACTGTGGGACTCTGGGAGTCTCACTCAGGTGACTATAGTAGACAAAACAGCTCCCTGCTGGCCTGGAACATGGGATGTTGAGTATGGGAAAACATCACAGACAAATAATATCAGGTGATGACAATGAATGCTGAGGTAGTAAACAAAATGAGTTAAGTGGCAGGGAGAAAAACTTCTTTTATACTAACTAGTCACAAAAATATTCTCCATCTGTCTGAAAGTGGTGAGTGCTTTAAAATGCTGCCTGGGGATAGGATTCAGTGGTGGAGCACTTGCAAGGTCCTGGGCTCTATTCTACAGAAAGAAAAAAAAAAAAACCAAAAACTAAAGCCAAACCAGAACAAAGCCATTCTCCCTTGACTGAAGTCCAGGAAGCAGAGCTGGTGGGACAGCCAGGATGGAAGTACATAGTCTTGTCTCCCGATGCCCCTTCGCTGCCATGAGACGTTGGCAGTCTCATGGCTGAGTAGACCTTAGAAAGCAGGCCGTGAATGGGGAAACAGTGAGGGGCTGGTCCTACAGAAAGAAACAGTCAGGGTATGATGCACCCATTCATAAAGGAGCAGAAAACAGGTGTGTTTGCCTTGTAGACCCAGGTGTGAGCACCAAAGCCTGAGCCTACTACATGCTCTGGACTTTGGGAAAGGCCTTTGCCTACTCCAGACTCAACCCTTCTTCACTAGTCTGGATAGTATGGTAGCTCTGATACTCAATTTGCCTTTGAGTTTCTCTTTTCCCGTAAGGATTGTAAACCTACACTCAAGTTAACAAGTCTTTCAAGGCTTCTCCATGCCACTAACAGGTTTCTCTGTAGCTATCAAGTGCAAGTTTACATCTTATCCAATAAGATGTGTTTCTAAATGGTGTGTGTGTGTGTGTTTCCACATGTGCACAGTGTATGTGTGTGTTTCCACGTGTGCACAGTGTGTGTGTGTGTGTGTGTGTGTGTGTGTGTGTGTGTGTGTGTGTATATATATATCTTTCAGCATACGAAAGGTACCTGGGAGTTTAATTCACTCAGAAATTTCTACATTGATCTTGCTATCAATTTATAGAACTGGGAGGCAGGGTAGCTTGTGTGGGAGCCACAGAAATTCTTAAGCAAGGAACTAAGAACTCCTGCTCTGGAGATGGTAAAATTGAGCTTCTGAGATGATTTGACTTCTTTGTAGACACCAGCAGCAGAGCCCTGCAGGATAGTGGTGGGAGCCCACCCGACTCAGGACTGTGATTCCATAGCGCAGAGGACTTTTTACCCTCCTGTTTCTGTGATAACTGCACGTGAGGCATCTCCCTAGGGCTGTTTGTCTCATTGTGATTAACAATCAATCATCCAAGAGGCCCAGAAAACCCAGCTCCTGAGTGCAATCCCTGGGAGTAGGCGTGGCCTCGGCTAACTGAGTGTCTTCTGGCTTTACAGCTGACCCCCTTGGCTTCCTCTCCAGTCTCAGGCAGTCTAGAGAGGCCCTTCTGCTTTTGTCCCCAACCAGCGCAAGCTACGTGAGCGGCCAGCTCCATCCTAGCCTGCGCTCTGGGTTGCCAGGACGCTCTGGAGCTCTGGGGTTGGGCAGGACGGATGGGGTAGCTCTGGGCCTTAAATGGACTCTGTTAAGTCCAGTGCTAGAGAAGCTTGGGGAACCTTCAACAAAATCCAGGTTGGGTAGGGCTTTCGAGGAGGGGCGGGGCCTTCACTGGTCCACGGAGGGACCAAGCATCAGGCAGGGGCGGGGCCTCCCCATGGCGAGGCGGGGCTCCAGGGGTGGGGCTTATTCACAGGTCGGGGTGGGGCGTCTAAAGTCACCGAGGGGTGGGAACTCGCAGGTCCAGAGCCAGGCTGGGTGGGGCGGGGCTGCTGCTGCCTCGGCCGCTGTGGCTACAGTCTAGTCTCTAGGGGCAGCCAAGGTACATAGGCGGCTTCATTCTCTCCAGAGCATCCTTCGAGGCTGGTCCCCGCCTGCAGCGCGCTCTGCAACCTCCAGCCTGGAGGCTGACTTCTTTTGTGTTTTGTTTTCTGCCCCGCGCCTCGTCTCTGCAGGACCCGTTCGTTCTTCTGCAGGCTACAAGAAGGCAGAGGATGAGATGTCCCGGGCCACGTCTGTTGGAGACCAGCTAGAGGCACCGGCCCGCACAATTTACCTCAACCAATCTCATCTCAACAAATTCTGCGACAACCAGATCAGGTAGGAGAAGCCGCAGCCTGGTGTAGCTCAGCGCTCATCTTCTTGGGATGGTTTTTCCCTCACCCGCTGGCTCTCAGTCTCCTTGCTTCCCAGGCATTTCACCATCGCTGCCTCCTGCACCCACCTTGAGCCTGGAGGTTCACACCTGGTAGCCAGTGGGCCATATGAACACATCTGCTGCCTTCCTCCCCTTTGCTGTGCTGTTCCCAGTTTCTCTGTGGACCCCGTGGAAGTAATTCTAATGCTAAAATGTGAAGGTGTCCACTCTCCCCTGGACTGACTTCCAAGAATCCCTGTAGTCTCTATATCACTTCATTGATGCCCCCCCCCCCCCCCAATAGCTCTCTTGGGTAGTTTGCAGAATGTCTGTGGGGACTGGCTTTATAAGGGAATCCCACAGGCCACAGGGACTCACATTCATCTCCCTTGACCCACTACATTTGCTAAGGGTCTTATTTACTAGGAAACTTTGTCCGGAGTCAGCAGAAAAATGAATGGAAGGTAACATTTTAGCGTCTGCTAGCTACTGCGTTATTAGATGCGTTAGCAGTGCCAGCATATTCAGTGTCTCATGGAGTAAATCATTACCTCCAGATCTGGAGACTGGAGCGGAAAGATGTGACATGTAGTACTATGCTCATATCTTACTAAATGGGAAAGCTAGAAATTAAACCCACTCATCTGACCAGTAAACATATTCCAGTTGCCGTGCAAAACTTGTTTCTTAGCTTGGTGTTAGCACACTTTGAAATATTATTGAACTTTTGGATTTTGACCAGCTTCGCCTCTGAGAGTGATTTCTGAGCATAGTTTTGTGAGCTACATAGATCACCATACTCGGGTCTGGAAGATACTGATGAACCAGATCCTGCACAGAATATTGAGATACAATCTAGTGTTTTTCTTATTATTCTTATTCTTTTTAAAATAAAGCTTTAGCTAAAGCCTTGTTATTGTTACATATTTATTACACTACCTCAGTGATGCCACACTGGCTGCTTAGTCTGTGGCAAAGTCTGGTTGTTGGTCATTTCTATAGCTTGATTGGATATGGGAAAGAATAACAATGCACCTATGTGTGTTTGTTTTATTAAGGGTGTGTCAGGTTGTGTGGCTTTATTTTGTGTTTCAAGAATGACCTTTGAACACATTTTACATTTAAAAAGTAAAACTTAGGCAATCTGAGTCTTCCTCCCTGATTAAGTAGACTTGTTTTGAAATATGAAATATTATAGATACTACAAACAGCACATTATGCTTTTTACAAACCAGAGTAAGTGTAATTAAAAAAGAGGAAACTGGATTCTTATACATTGCCAATAGGAATGAAAGATGGGGCTGCTGCTTTGGAATAAAGTTTGGCATGTCTCCGAAAGGATCAGGGTAAAGTTAGCACAAGACCAACAATTCCAAGAAAAAGAATATATGTATTTTATATACATATATAAAACGTGTGGAAACGGAGGTCTTTAGGAACACATATACACCATGTTTATAGCAGCAGGGGCTCTGAGAGCCAAAACACTTGCACGACCAGATCTTGGTTTAAATGAGTCTATGCAGTGTGGAAGAGCCACACAGTACAATATTATCTGCCTATAAAATGTTATTCCATGAACGAATCTTAAAAGTTATTAAATGAAAAAGCAAGTCATGAAAAGCCTCATTTTCTATGAGCTGATTTATGTGAAATGCTCAAAAGATGTGTCTCGTGGTACATTAGTGGTTCCTGGGGCTGGCGAAGGAAGATGGAATTATGGGAGATGGAAAGTGACTGTGTAGCTTGGAACGATGGCCGTGTTACTCTGAATACATGGAAAGCTATATCTCAACACCGTTCATATTTCCGTTAGATTCCTTACAAAAACACTAAGGTCATTAAAAAAAAAAGTTATTGTGTAAGGAGATTCGATTGGAACATCACTTTGGTGCTTTCCAAAAGGTACTTTTGCTTTGTTCCACCAATTTTGGGGTCTCTTTGTGGTGGTTAGAAACAATGACAGCATTAAAACAGGGATTTCCCAATTCCTAGTTTGTAGAGGAGGTGAGCTCTTTAGAATTTTGTCAGCTTGACCCGAGTAAGGGTCACCTGGAAATGGGAACCTCACTTGAGAAAATGCCTCCATTAGATGGCTCTGTAGGCAAGTTTGTAGGGGACATTTTCTTGATTAATGATTAATGTAGGTGAGCCTAGCCCACCGTGGATAGCAGCGTGCCCGGGCAGGTGGTCCTTGGGTGTATAAGAAAGGAGGCTGATGGGAGCAAGTCAATAAGCAGCCTTCCTCCATGGCCTCTGCTTCAGCTCCTGCCTCCAGATCACTGCCTTGAGCTCCTGCTCTGACATCCCTTCATGATGGCCTCAACACTGTAGGCTGAAATAAACCCTTTGCCCCCAAGTTGCTGTGGTCATGGGCTTAGCATAGTAATGGAAAGTGAAATAGAGCAAGAGGCAAACGTTTGAGAGCAATGAAGCCTCAATACCTGTCTGTATCAGGGCTGGTTTTATCCTTAGAGGGATCCCAACTGGTTACCTGATATATAGTTTCATTTGTACTTTGTGTGTGTGAGAAGGACTTGGAATAAGTATGTGTATTGAATTGGATAGGAATAAAGCAGGCATGTACCAGCTTATAACTATATGGCTGGATTCATTTCAATGTATCATATTATATATTAAAATAACAATTTCTGACTTTGTGGCTTATCCTGTGAGAATGTTTATAAATGGACTGAACCTGGGATAAGAACTTTACAGTGTGGCTTTGAGCTTCTGTAAAATAGCCTTGGAGTATGTGTTCCACTTCTACTGTGTGTTAGTGGGACTCACTAATGGTTATCGGTGACTTGTAGTTCAGTAGGAACTGATTACAAAGCTCCTTGACTTTAGAGTTTATGGCTTTTACAGAACATTGAGGAATGGAATTGAAACACTTTAGGAAACATTTTAAAGCCTGCCCTCTAGGGTTCTTTAACTCCCCCACCCCAGGTCCTTTCTAGCTTAGACTCTTGCAGCCCTGCACTTGCTTTTGCAGATGCTTGGCAAGGTTTGATTTAAGGGCATGCACAGGACTAACAGTGAGAAAGGGGGCTGTTGAGTATCTGGGGAAGTATGGAGAAGACGATGTGCTCTACTGATGGGATTGAATGAGGACTTGACCTTGAGAATGGCCTGGAGAGAGTGAGCAACCTTACTTGGTTGGCCCTACACCTCCAGGTGATGCTGTACCTGGGAATTCTAACTTCTCAGCAATCAGAATTTGGTCCTGAATGTTATGTCATGTGTTTGTGTCTCCAAACCTTGGTCTTGGACTCAAAGATGAAATGATGTCTGATCTGCTGGTTGCTGACATTTCCCACCAAGAAGCCATAAAATTAGCATCCTTACCTTGGTGGTCAGTTTTGAAGCATCACCTTTCTCCTCCTAAGGGGACAGTGATTTTCCTCATTAGTTATATAAATCAGTAGTAAAGCTGGGCATGGTGATGCACACCTTTGATCCCACCAGTTTGGAGGCAAAAACTGGTGGATCTCTGTGAATTTGAGGCCAGTCTGGTCTTCATATAGCATTCTAGAACAGCTAGAGCTACATAGTGAGACTCTGTCTCAAAACAAACAAAAAGTAATGAATAGTAATTATTAGGATGTTTGACTGTTTTTATACACATGGAGGACTGTGCACTAACAAGATCTCCCTTTTCTGGTGCACACTCTCATCTCCTTTTACATATTAGAGTGCATATTGAGACACCTAAAGTTATATTCACTGATGTTTTTGTTTCTGAATGGAATTGTGTAACCGTTGTCATTGTAAAACTTAGACCATTTATACCACTTCAAGAAGAAACGGTAGCATCTGTTAGTCCCCTCCTTTCTTCCATCACCTATCAATTATCATCCTTCTCTCTCCTCTTGGCCCCTCCCTCCCCTCAGCATCTAAATACTAATCTGCTCTGTTTCTGTAGGTTTCTCTGTACCAGGCATTTCCTATGAACGGTACCATATCTTTTTATGTAGTTTATTGAAATTGAAGTATAACTAAAGCTGGCTATTTTGAGGAATGTGATGGTAAATCTTTAGCGTTCTACATCTTGGCATAATTTACCAAAAGATTAATGGACAATATTTATGTCAGCAGCAACATGCCCTCTTTCTCTGTGGTTATCAATGTATGTCACTTGGAATTCCGACTTTGAAAGCTGTAAGGAGTAGTCATGTGTGAAGTCAGGTCTTCAGTGCAATTTCTAGATACTTCATTTAGGTTTGGAGTGACTCATTAGGTTCAGGTGGGAGTTTCAGCTAGCAGCAGTCTGCAGGAGAGCAAGGGAGCTTTGTCAGATTAGTGCGCTTCTTCAGGGTGCTTTTTCTTAAGGGAAAATTGCTTTATATTTAATGTAAATATGTTTCTGTCTTTGCAAATATAAGTTTAAAATAGAGGATCACATGTCTAGAAAGAAGAGCTGAGCATCGAGTGCTGGGTGTATATAAGATCATCATTTTTAAAAGCAGGTTAAGCATCCCTAATTTGAGAATCCAAAATTAAATAAAAAAAACTGTTCAAAGTCCAAAACTTTCTGAGAATCAACTCCCGTGGTGGGTCACCATGAAAACATGGGCACGGTAAAGACATCCAGTAAAGTTGCTGTCAGGCTAATGAGTGCGATTCATGTGAACCACAGATAGATTTTATGTTTAGACTCAGTCTCATTGTGCCTGTGCTGATATTCCAAGTCTAGGAAGGACAGGACAAAAAGGAAGTGAGTAAGTCACATCAGAAGCAGTCATTTAGGTGAGGAATGTTTAACCTACGTGCTGGGACCCAAATGTCACAAAGAGCACACTCACCACGAGTGAATGTAATAACCACTAGTAGCAGATAGTAAGTGTATATGGTTCTAGAGCCAGTGGTGTTGGGCACTATGAAGATAAACAATTCTCTAACATTTTTAAGGTACAGAATTTAGTTTGAATCTAATTTCTGTTAAATCTGCTTAATATCTGGCAAGGAAATACTACCAAAATCTTAATAATCTTGTATTTTTCTTGATTTGCAAAAGATTATTTAAAGGAGTTGGGGATGCAGATCCTTGTAGAGTTTGCAAGCAGGCACAAAACTCCATCTTCAGCATGAAATAACTTAGCATGGTAGTGATTGGCCGTAACCTCACTACTGAGGTGGTGGAGGTAGGAGCATCAGCTCAAGGTCATCCTTAGATGACCTTGATACAGACAAGTCTGGAATACACAAGGAATCTCAGAAATCATTAAGCAGGGCCTACAGATATGACTCACAGTTCTCACTGGGAGAAAATGAGGACCTGAGATAGACCCCACAGCACTCACATAAAAAGTCAGGCATGTGAGATGGAGAGATGGCTCAGTGGTTAGGAGCAGAGGACCTGAGCTTTGTACTCAGTCCTGTCTTCAGGAGACTTCCAACTGCCAGTAAATTCAGGGGGTCCCACATCCATAGCTTCTGTGGGCACTAACACTCACATCCATATACATATAGTTAAAAATAAACTGTATCTTTTTAAAGCCAGGCATGTTAGTATGTGTTCCTAATTCCAGCAGTGAGGAGGCAGAGACAAGGGTGTCAGGGCTTGCTGGCCAGCTAGTCTAGCTAATAAGTGAACTCCAGGTTCAATAAAAGACCACTCAAAATCTAGTGATTAAGGTTGACACCCAATATCAACCTCTGGCTTTCACACCCCCCATATGCACACGCACATGCACACATGTAAATAAATAAAAAATAGATGGCAAAACTTATTTATGTACTCCTGACCAGGGACAGTTGGATTCATTGAGTTTGTTGAAGATAAAATACTCATTTATCCGTTGCTTATGTTGAAAACATTTACCTAGCTACCTTCAGGCTCCCTGGAGATCTCATCTCCCTTTTGGTTATTTTTACTTAGAGTCAGATACTCTTGGATAATCTCCACAGCAGACAGTCTCCTGAGTAGGAACATCTCAATAGGTCAAGAATATTTACTTTTGTAAATACTAGCAGCAAATAGCTTGACATTAAATTAAAAGTGGCATCTGATTTATACTCGGAGAGCAGGATTTTGAGGAATCTTCCATTGAAAATATTATAATGATAGAGTGCTTGGCATCATATATCAGGTAACCACTGGATGCCTAAGTTGTCTTGAGCTGTATTTTTAGAAACAGGAAGAAAAAGAAAGCATGTCAGCCTTGGGTTAGTTGAGTATTTGATGTTTCTAAGGAAACGGAGAATGTCTGGGAGAATAGACTTTGGTGGTGATATTTATCATGTTGACCTTTCTGTGGCTGCATAATGGTACCAAAGAAACCTCTGTACTGCTCCCAGTCATAGGTAGGCAAAGACTTTCTGTTTAACAATCTGGATCAGTGGCCTATTTTACTGTGGTCCCCTCCCCTCCCCTTCTCTCCCCCTCCCCTTCCCTCCCCTTCTCTCCCCCTCCCCTTCCCTCCCCTTCTCTCCTCTTCCCTCCTCTCCTCTTCCCACTCTCTCCCTTCTCCTCCCCTCCCACCACCTCTTTTCCCTTCTCTTCTTTTTACATTTGAGACACAGTCTCATTCTATAGCCCAGGTTGGCCTTGGACTCACTCTTCCGTCTAGACTGGCAGGGAACGTGACCTCTTCCCAGAGCCTACAAACTCAGTTTTCTTCAGACTTAAAAGCATATTTTAGTCTTATTGGATTAATCAAAGATCCATTAATAGGAAAGAAGTTAAAATTTAACCAGAGTTTGAGGAAACTAAAGAGAGATGGGGACTAAGTGGAGAAGGCACCTGCTGAGCCCTGAGCAAAACCTGTTACTTGAGATAGTGCAGTGTGATGCTATGCTTCCTTTGGACCATGTGCTGTGCTCTGTGTGTGTGTGTGTGTGTGTGTGTGTGTGTGTGTGTGTGTGTGTGTGTGCATGTGTAGGGGGTCATTACTAGAGTTTTCAGGCTAATAGCCTGTGCTCTAGCATCCCAAATAAGCAAGATTTACTCACCTGTTCCCAGTATATCAATTAAGAAAGCTAGTAGACATGAGAGATTTATTCAATGTAGCCACATTAGGAAGAGGAACCAGTGACCATGAGACCACCTTTGGGGTCCTGACAAGTTGCTAGATGCATAATTAGCAGTTCTAATCCAGGTATGGTCGCACACCCATGGCTGATCCCTCACGTCCTGGCTCTGGCTGTGGTCTGTCTTGCAAGGGGCTCTGGTGAGTCTGCAGAAGTGTGTGGAGTCCTTTCTCTGGAAGCAAGGTCTTACTCTGGCTGTCACAAAGCCCTCAGCCTTTCTTTTCCTTAGCGCAGGATGCCTGGGGGAAACTTTGATTCCTACAGATTGGTTGTTTCGAAAGTTCAATAGACAAAGCAAAGACTAGAGTCTCTCTTGTCTGTCTCTCCTGGCAGATGCTTACCAGGGGCTGACAGTGGGAAAGCTGAGTAAAAGGGAGATAGTTTTTCTGTTGTGTCTTTTACAAGTTTTCCTAAGTCTGTGATTTTTCTCAATTAAGAAAATAAAAAAGAAATAAAACTATAATAAATTCAAAGTTGTAAACAGCCAGAAATAATCTAGGAAAGTAAGAACACAAAGCTTTCATCTTTCCTTTGGACAGGATGCAAATGCCTGGGTCTTTCTTAGATGAAAAGTGCTCAGAAAAGGCCTAAGTCTAGGCACTGGAGATGGCTCAGTGGTTAAGAGCATGGACTGCTTTCCCAGGACCTGAGTTTGGTTGGTTCTCAGTATCCATGTTGGTGACTCACAAATATCTATACCTTCAGCTCTAGGGGAATATGCTCTGACCTCTGTGTACACCTGTATTCACATGCATATACGCACACTCACATACATGTAGTTAAAAATAATAAAGATCTTTCTTTAAAAAGAATAAAAGAAAAGGGAAAGTTCTTTCAGACTGTTGTGCTGAGTAGATGAGAGAACACTTGCTCTCTGGTGTTCAGGGGTCTCCTCTGCTCCCCACCCACAGTTTGCATGCTGGACACCTAGGCTAGGTGTACAGAGGCTGAAGGAAGCAGTAGCACTTGGGCCATGGCCAATTCTACTGTGCCCACCATTCAGTCTTAGATCTTGGCTTCACCAAAGGGTTTGCTGTGCTATCCGTGGCTCCTCGGAACACAACAGATGCTCTCTCAGAAACCAAATCAGCAGCCCATTCCAGGGATAGTACTTAGAACAAAGGGGAGACTGACCATTGTTGGGATGTTTTATAGAGAAAGTTCCTGAAAACCATGAGGTCAGATTCAAATGCTGACCCACTCTTTTCTCTTTAGGGAGAGCCAGATCTCTACAACATAAATCAGAGGTTTTCAGCTGCTCATCTTGTTTTATATTAGAGACGATTTAGTGAACTTAGATGAACTTAGAATATTGCTGGCCATTCAGGTGGATTATTCCGTCTCTTCAGGGCTTGTTGAGCAAACCGTTGCTTGACTGACTCTGGAAAGCCATTGTCATTTGGTCTGTTTTAAAAGGCTTTTGAGAGAAAACTTCTAGGTCTGTTCTCTTTTCTTTCTGAAGTGTAGGTGATTTTAGTGTATGAAATGCATCAACAATAGACAAATTTTCAGGGGACAGAAAACCATTATAAAGGCACCTGCAGAAACTTGGGGACTGTGCACAAGCCTCACAGGAGGGAAGTAAATGGACAAACACTGTACAGCTAAACAAAGGGCCAGGGACTTGGTCTTGGGAGGAGTGTGGGCTGTGGGAGGCTGTGTGGAAGATAGTGCACAGTTGGGAAGGAATGTCTTGTGATACAGATGAGGTTTTCTAGATGACACCCATCCAGGGTCATCTGTCTGATTTGGGAGTCAGATCCCCCAGATCTTCCTGTGGTATCTTTTCAAGGTAGAAAAGGAGTATTGTGTTGTTGGCTCTTTTTGTTCTTTGCAGGTATGGGGAGCTGCCACCTGGCTCCCAAATAAGTCACTCATGGAGGCTTATTCTTACTTATAAATGCCCCATCTTAGCTTGGCTTGTTTCTTGCCAGCTTTCCTTAACTTCAATTATCCAGTCTATTTTTTTCCTGGACTCTTGGCTTTCCCTTTTCTATTTCTGCATATCTTTCTTTGTTTCTTACTCTGTTGGTGGTTAGGTAACTGATCCCTGCAGTCCTCTCCTTCTCTGGCTACTTCTTTATCCACTTCTCAGATTTCTCCTTCTATATATTCTTTCTGACTACCAGCCCCACCTGTCCTTTCTCCTGCCTTGCTATTGGCCATTCAGTTCCTTATTAGACCATCTGGTGTTTTAGACACACAAAGAAACACAGCTTCCCAGAGTTAAACAAATGCAAGATAAATAAAAGTAACACACCTTAAATAATATTCTACAGCACTGTTGGGGAAAGCCTGTTCCTGCCTGTTCCCTTCACTAATGAGATAAATTTGTCAAAGAAAAATGTATGAGTCAATGCTGTCTATAGATCCTCAGAGTAGCCACCTTGAAATAAAGAAAGCTAATATAGGAGGCTGTATTTGGGGTACCATATGGTGGGACCCTATATTGTCAAATAAATTGTCTGGAGAAAATAGTCTCCAAACACTTTGGATTCCATGTCCATTCTGTGCCACTGCATTTAAATATCTGTATACTGTACTGTGGCTATGTCTCCACCCTGGGCATGCATTTGCTAAGATTTTCAGTTAGGCACTGTGGATGTGGAAGTATGTGTGCTTAGTTGTTTGGAATGTTTTGACTATCTTATCAGACTTAGTTAATCTTCCCTTTTGGTCTGAAAAAGGCCTCGAAGAGCTTGGATTTGGAACAGATGCGCCTGTGCTGGCTCTTATTTGCCGACAGCTTTGCAGCATTATCATCATTTTTGATGCGGTTTCATTGCATAATTCTTTAGGGGAGGATCAGTGTTGTTGAAATTAGACAAAATAACCCATAAATCCACCTATTTGGAGATGCAAACAGAAGCACAGAGTTATAAACAGAAAGACAGATGGAGGAGGTGGAAACCATTGTCGCCCTGCATTTGTTAACCCTGGCTGCCAGAGCCAAGTGTCATACATTGGGCCTGGTGGCTCAGAAAAATGTACTTTCTTCTAGCTGTTGCTGCTGGAAGTGACACCCTCATAACTTCATTTAATCAATTTGTTTTCCAAAGGCTCTACCCACAAATATCACCACATTTAGGACTTCATATATTTAGGGGTATAATTTACTCCTCTCCCACCTTACAGTGGGAGGTCTCCTGCAGCCCTTCTCCTTCAGACATATCATATAGGACCAAGTGGAGAGAGCAACTCCAGTGTCAAGCTGTCAGCAGCTGTAACTGAGGAAGTTTGGAGAGAGCCATGTCATTATACTCCCTGGGGGACAAGCCCTTTTTAAGCCTTACTGTAGAGCGCTGTGCTGTACTTCTTTGTCAAGTGGGGCTGATTCCCTTCCTTGGAGAAGATGGGGCGCACTTTTGATTCAGACCATGGCAACCCTGAGCCTGCTTGTATAGGGATATGAGAGACACTGGAGTGTAACAGCCAAAGTGTATCTTTTCAAATATGGGTCTACCCATAGCCAGCAAAGCTTTTACAAAGGTCAGGGACAGTATCTTCTTTGGGGTGCCACTGAAAGAAGGAGGGTTCCTGAGGATGCACAGGGTGGGGCTTTGAGAGGTCATATAGACATATATGCTTCTGGGTTCAAATTTCAACAACGGGAAAAAGCACTTAGGGTTTTTCTTGTGTGCTTTGTCTTCCTTGTAACTGTTTTGAATAGTATATTGGGAAGAGGGTGCTTGATCTCACAATAACAGAAACCTCCCTTTTCCCTTAGCATTAGACTTACCGGGGTGATCAGAGGTGCATGGGGGTCACCTCTGACAGTCAACCTCTGACAGTGTGCTACCAGGGAGAGTAGCTGTCTTGTGCTGGGATTCTCTCACATATTCTCTGTCTTTAGAGCCAGAATCCTCACTTTGCGGTTGAGAGCTTGACCAGACTACAACTACCCAGAGCTACAGGTGTTGGCTGCTCGCCTACATTGGTGATTAGCACTGTTGTTCTGTTCGGCCGCTCATGTCACTCACTGTCTAATTCTTTGATAATCCAATAAATTGATGATCTGGGGAAACAAAGGGGATTAGAGTATTGCTCGTTCAAGGGCTGTATGTTGTCTGAGAATAACTGTGTGAGCTAAAGAATTACTTGGTAGATTTAGGGTGTTGGAGTCATCTTTATGTGTGTAGATTTCATATATTTACCTGTTATATTTATGTATATAACACCTAAATATACTTAGTTACATTTAGAATGTAAATTTATGTATACTTAAAATATATACATATTCAATATATACAGTTTGAGGCTGCAAATGCTATACATGAGTAGGCTACATTGAGGGCATAAGAAAGATGGGGAGTGAGTGTGTGCATGAATTGTGAATTGTTTGTTGTTAAATCACACAATTGATTCTTTTGGTGTGCTGGAAGAACCAAGTTATATAAGGTTATATTAAGTTCACAGACACTTCCTTCTGCAACAGAACACACAGGCTCTTCACTGTAGACTGGTTAAATGCTGACGTCTAGTCCAAATAGATGAGCAGAGTCTCATGAGTGGTGAAAATGGTTCTATCAGTCTCCCTGGCACCAGATGTTGAACCCAGGGTCTGCTCAGGAATAGGCACGTACCTCATCACAAACTTGTATACCTTTTATTTTGAAATACTGCCCCACTAAGTTGCCCAGGCTGGCCTCAAATTACTGATCCCCTTGCCTTAGCCTCCCCAGTGGCTAAGATTCAGGCACATGCCACCCAGCTTGGCTCCTTCTCTGTTCCCTTTACTTCTTTTTTTATTTTGAACCATCCATTTTATGACAACTTGGACTCTGCTTACTGTTCTAAAGCAACTTAGGAATGTGCGTAATATTTTATATGAAACTTAAACAATTATTTTATTTATACAAATAATTTGTTTTTGTGTATGTCTGGGCACCATGTGCTTACCTGGTGTCCTCAAAGTCCAGAAGAGGGTTTTTGTCCCTCTGGAACTGGAGTGACAGATGCTGTGAGCAACCATGTGGGTGCTGGGACTTGAACTTGTGTCCTCTGGAAGAACAGCCAGTGCACTCAACTGCTGATCATCTCTCTAGACTAATCTAAGTTCTCAATAGGAGATTCCATCATACTAAGACACATTCTTTAAATTATCCAATAAAGTATACATTCTATTTTTACCCCCGTAAGTGGTGGTAGATCTGAAAGTATCACCGGCTAGAATGTGGAGCAAGTTCCAGAAGCCCCGACTTCTGAGAGTAGAGCTCGTTCCCAACAGCCCTGGGGCTCTTTCCTCACAGCATCATTGTTACTCCCCAGCATCCGTCCTTCTTAGACCTATGTCACCTTTAAATTAGGCTTCACTAATCATTCTAGTGCAATTTCATCAGAGCAAATTAAATTATTTCCTAGAAGGAGGATGCTGGGGAATGGGGAGATATTAACTTCTCTCCGTACCTCTGTTTTGCCTGTCAGCGTCTCAGCTTCATCCCACACCCATCTCAGTAAAGCTTTGCTCATTATACACTAGACGACTTTCAGTATTATCCAGGAATCAGATCTGAGTTCCTCCTGTGTGGGTCTTCTATAGTGTTCTCAGGCAGGAAGGAGGTTTCTGATTTCATTAAGGTACCCGGTGGCTATTGGCATTTACATTAAACCTATATCAACAACTTTGAGATGTGACATAGTCTTAATGTTTTGTTCCTTAAAATTGTACCTGAGAGCTTTAAAGCACCATTTTAATATGCATGATCTTGGAAGCTGGAAGCTTCTCATCACCTGTCGACAGTCACAGGTTTCTGGTTCCCCTTTATAGGAACACACGGTTTTGATTTGGTGGTGTTTTTTCTTTGATTGTTTCATCAATACAGTGAGGGTTCTGACTTTTTTGTTGTGGGTCATGTGATTAACTAGATAAGAAGATGCTGCAATACAGTGTTGACATTTGCTGAAGAGTAAATAGGTTCATTCTGTTACCAGCATGTGGTATTTAAGAACTGTGTATAATTAGGTGCCTTTACAAGATAGCAGTGTGCGGATATTTTCAAATATAACAAAAACTGGGGTAAGTTTGAAATCCCAGTGCGTCTCTAATACCAAATTATCCAACCAACTTCTCCATTGCCGTCTTATAGGTGACTTGAAGCTAAACTGATGGTTCATTGTGGTCTTGAATTACTGTGCTATGGGACATCATGGATTTTGATATTTTGGGATACTGCCATCAGAAAAATAAATATCTAGTCTTGGGGATGAAGGATGGCTCAGAGGTTAAGAGCACTGATTGCTCTTCCAGAGGTCCTGAACTCAATTCCCAGCACCCCCAACCTGGCGCACAATAATCCACAGTGGGATCTGATGCCCTTTTTTGGAATAAAGGTGTACATGCAGATAAAGCACTCATTTAAAAAAAGAATTTCTAGTCTTAAGAAACTCATACCCCTTTTGATTTCAAGATATGTTGAGTATTTTAAAACTAGGATGGCATCACATGGGTCACATACATTCACAGGATTATATTTATCTGAGAATGACTGCCACTGTGGCTGGTTTCTGCAGATGTGACAGAGCTCTGTAGTTGTTCATGGAATTTCTCATCCTGGTAAGACTGGAGAGATTCTGTACCTCATAGAACAATCAAGTGCAATTCGGTAGTGTCTTTGCAAGACACTATCAGTGTGGGTGTTTACTTTTCTCTTGGTCTCACGGTCATGGTGTGTTTACATTCCCCTGGCTGCAGTGTTCTTCTCATTTCCTGTTGCAAACCTGGTTTGCAAGTCTATGATAAGGTGCTGCTGTTTATCATTCATGCATTTGGTGGGGACAGGATTCTGGCTGCTCTTTGGTACTTCTTGTGACTTCATTGCAGGTGGCTGTTGTCACCTTGATCTTTTGGTGGGTATTTGATCGTTGTATTCTGGGCGTTTGATGAATACTATGCTTAGAGACTTTAAAAACTTCCCGCTGAATGTCTTACAGCTTTAATTTAGCCATTGTTTGCATTTAGACTGTATGTTTGAGAACAGCTCTCCCACCTTCTTGGTACATACCACTTGAGTTTTTTTTTTTTTTTTTTTAAATAGCTTTGCATTAGATCAAAGGCAATATAGCTGTTGAGTAGGATGGGTGTGTTCAGAGAACAGATTAGAAACAGTTTCTTTCTGCAGTGACATAAGTTTGGAGAGTATTTCTAGTGTTTGTCTGAGGTTTGTACTGGAAACATTGTAGGGAAATGTCTAGTTTGGAAGAGTTAGAGGAGACTAGAGATAGGCTAAGGGTATGGTCCAGGGAAGAGCACTTGCCTAGCATGTGTGGGAGCCTGGGTTTCAAACCCCAGTACTGGGGGGAAAAACAGCCAATCACAGTAAAATTTTTGACTCTAGCTGGGCAATTAGTCTCACAAACCTTGTTTCCTTGTCTGTCAGATGGAAGCAGGCTCCCTCTCAGGGTTTCTTGGAAGCCAAACCACGAGAGTCTAGAACGTAATGCACCTCACACATTGATTGGATCTCCCATCT
Organism: Phyllotis vaccarum; assembly: GCA_033318265.1. Classification (NCBI taxonomy): domain Eukaryota; kingdom Metazoa; phylum Chordata; class Mammalia; order Rodentia; family Cricetidae; genus Phyllotis; species Phyllotis vaccarum. The sequence goes on from JARWLC010000005.1 coordinate 61,595,192, forward strand.
TGTTTGCTGTGGGCAGGCTTTATTACCCCTTCTCTTTGTAACAGTTATAAAACACATAGAACACAAACTTTACCCTCTCAGCTCTTGGAAGTGCACAGTTCTGCGACAGTGTGTTCATACTGCTGTGTAATCTGCACCCCAACCCTTCTTATGTGTCAGAGAGCATCTTTCCCAGTTCCTTATGACCCCTGCCCAACATTTGACTTTCTGTCTACATATTTGATTATTCTGGGTCTGTCACAAGAAAGTCTTACTGTGCTTTGAAACTCTACCATAGAGCCTTCATAAGTTATCTTGTTACAATGAGGTTTCTGGTCCCATCTGGCCAGAGGTCCCGGCCCACAGACTTGCAGTCCCAGAGTGCTTACCTGCCTGCCGCTGCTCAGGCCCCCCAAATGACTCAGATGCTTATATTAAGTTCATGCTGCTTGGCCTATGGCTCAGGCACATTGCTAGCTAGCTCTTACATTTTAATTCAACCTATTTCCATTAATCTGTCTGCCAGCCATGTGGCCTGTGGCTCACCTGTGTTCCTTACATGTTTTTTCTTTGGCATCTGGCTCAATCTCTCTCTGACTCTGCCCTTCTTTTCCTACCAATTCTGATTCCCACCTACTTCTTCTACGGCGCTCACCAAGGGCCAAAACAGCTCCTTTATTTAAAGATTGCTATTCACAGCATACAGAGACATTCCCACATCACCTGGTCATTTTTAAATGACATTTCTGTTCTTTTTGCTCTATCTTTTCTTATTAAAGATTTATTTTACTGTGCGTGTGCACACACACTTGCCTTCAGAAAGGCAGATGAGGGCATCAGCTCTGCATCTGAGGAGTTGTAGAATCTGCCAGTGTGGGTGCCAGGAACCCAACTCCTATCGTTTGTGAGAGGGGCAAATGTTCTTAACTGTTGAACCATCTCTCCAGCTCTCTGTGTTCTTTTTCTTATGCCTTTCCATCATTGCAGTGCACACTGTTCCAAAACAGGCATAAAAATGGGTAAAGAAAGTGGATTTTTTCAGCCCTAAGATGTGTTGCTTGTAGGAAAATGGGTGAAATTGGAGATAACCTTGTCAAATGAGTTAAGCCAGTTTCAGGAAGACAATTATATGTTTCCTTCGATTTTCCAGTTTTATATGGATCCATAAAGCCAGGTATGTGTTTATAGCACAAAATTAGAACAGAGCTGCCAGAGGATCGTAGGGGACTGTGGGGGAGTTAGAGAAAGGGATGTGAGGGGACTATGGGAGGGAGGGCCACTCAATGCTAGTATATCCTTGTCTGTCTAAAAGATCCGTGAATGGCTTATAGGAAAATATTTAAAGGGAAATTCAGACGAGCCCCTCACCTTCCTCCGGATGTCTGACTTTACTGTCTACATCTTCCTGTAAGACTATTCTGGAACAGAATGGTGATAGCGTTCTGGAAAAGATGCCTCCTGCGTTTGAGATTTTCAACCAGACCTACCTTTGGACAGTGTGGGTGGTTTTTCCTTTCTGAAGTGATCTAGTCTCTGATGTCTCCAGTTGAATGGGATACTGCCATTTTCTTTCCCTCTTCTGTGTTGAAGGAGGATTCTGTCGAAAACAGTAGATTCTAAAGCCTGCCTTGCTGAGGAATGCACTGTATGATTTTTCCTGTTCAGGGACCACTGTTGACTACCTGTTTTGTCTCCTGGGACATCTTCAAGGCCACCTCATTCTATCACCTTCTGCTTCATCCCCCAGAGTTCTTTATCTTTTTGTGCTTAGGCCTTTGATTGCAGGATGTTCTCTGGAATGCTTTGCTCCTGCTTTCTCTCTATAGTTTTTCCTCCTGGCGTGCTGTGGCTTCAAAGGCCAAGTTCATCTCTCTCGGAAGAAGTGTTTCCTTCCTGGCCCCACCTTCCTGCCCTTTGCGGGTAAGAGTGCCTCATCCACTCTCTGTGCATCATCAGAGGCTTTGTCTATTCTTGCATCTAGAGCCACTCTGCTGTGTTATCCTTAATGTCAGAGTTGTCTTCCTGGTCCCTCTCAGTGTGGGGCTCATTCAGCTTTTGGCCAGGGGGAAGAGAAAACTCTTTTCCAGATGACTTTGCAGACAAATAAAGTTCAGAACAGCCCATAAAATAGGAGCTACCTTAATCCTGTGCTCTAAGACTTACCTTCACACTGAGTGCATAGTGAACAAAATAGACCCCCATGGTGATGGCAGTTTTTGGGCCTTGGGAAGGGAAGTGTGTGGTTTGGACATGCTTTTATAAATAAGCTACGCTTTGAGAGAGAGTTGCCTCATCAAATGCTTTTAGTGTCAGTTCTTCGACATAATAGATTGATGTCTGCCCTCAGATGCAGGCACATTTGGGATTTAATGTGATACTTGGCATCCTTAAGTCCTTTATAGCAGCTGAGGTTTAAAATTTGTTCATCCAACAAATGTATTTTTGGTACTTAGCATATAGTGGTGTATACAGTTGGCTGATAATGGGTCAAAGTGCTGGAGAACAGGGCTCTGCTGGCCTCTGTGAGTTTGCGCTTCCTGTTAGGTTCCAGCTTTCTGGGAAGGATGGGAAAGGAAGGTGGCAGGGAGTGTACATGGTACACTGTCCATTTCTGAAACTCAGCTTCTTGCCCTTATTGGCATCTCTGTGCCTTGTCTTCTCAGATGGAGAAGCTAGCTGCTGGGTGGAAAGATAAAGATCAGCCTTCCAGCATGTTCTTCCTGGGCCATGTGGGCCACGCCATGCCTCTTCCTTGGGTTGTCCACCTGACAGCTTAAATGTAGAATGCTCCTTCCCTTTAAGCTCTCCTCCGGGGAACAAATCACACAGAAGCCACCAGTCCAGGGGAGCCTCAGACCTCAGGGAGCCATGAGAAGGAGGGCAGAGCTGTTCCCAACTTTTCTTGAGGAGATGCACAATGAGAAACTAATGTATGCATCTAAAATGTCTATGCATGTTTCAGATGGGTACTCTCTCTTGTTGACATTGCATTCTCCCAGTGCGTCCTATGGGAGTGCTCCTGGCACCATAACCCTTGTCCCTGGAAGCCCACAACGGAGGTGCTAAAACATACCACACATTTCCATACCTTTTTATTGGCCTTGAATTTTAAAACAACTACAAAATCAGTTGTCTGCTTTGAGTGGACGATCCAAAGAGTAGGATTCTTAAAAATTCACTTTGAGCTAAGTATGGTGTCTTCACAAGACCTACAATACCATAAATATCTGAATTTCACAGCCGTTATAAAACCAACAGTGATTAGGCAGCATTTACAAGCTCTAAGGAAAGTAGAGTCTGACATACTTCATTTCTGTCATTATTTTCATTTCCCCCTGTAGCTGAGGCTTAGACCCGGGGCTGTGTCTTGCCTGCTAGGCACATGCTCTCTCTCTGATTTATACTCTCAAGTCCAAATTCTCTCATTTTTATGGGGCCCTTGGAGCTAACATTTAAAAGACTGAAAGTTGCAAATTATGAGGTGATTTTTGTTTCATCATTATAAATTTTGTCACAAAATTTTACCCAACTTAATAGTTTTCTAAAAATTAAAATTTATTGGGATTATTTTATTGTTTTCAAATTGAAAGCCAAATCAAGAATTAAGGTAAAACGTGTGTGGTGTGGTTTGGTAGCTGTCCAACTTAGCTCTCTCACGAGTGTGCTGATTCTATTAGTTTTGACTTGTTAGTCACTTGACAGTTATTGGTAAAGTTCTCTCACCAGCTTGTAGCCAAAAGTTCAAACTTGAAACTGCTATGTGGAAACAGGAATATTAAGCATGTAATTTTGTGAGTTTTTTTTGTAATGTCATATATTTTTATTAATTTACTTGCTATATACTTTGATCGTACACTTTACTCTGATCGAACACAACTTAATAAAAGTAAGTTTTGCTATGTGGCAGCGTAGGGACTGTATCCAGGGCTTTGTACAGGAGAACTCTACAACTGGGCTGTATCCTCACACCCTAATGTTTTTCTCTCTGGTCAGTTTTATATGTTTTTGCATTGCAGTTGTTATTAAAATGAGCTTTGGAGGAGCAGTGAGTTAGCCACGACAGGGACATCACTGTAAGATGCTACCCCCCCCACCCCGACCGTGTTCTCAGTCAACTACAGTGGGGCTCCATTCTGAGCTCCGAGGACCAAGAGCTGCTACAGATGCTCCTGAGTAGGAGGTGACACTTTATCTGTCAAGGTGTCTGTATCCTCCTGTGTAAGACAAAGAGTACACTTCAGAGTTTCCATGATTCCCCTCAGCTCTGAAGCCCTGTGTGCGGATCAGCTAGGGTGGTGACCACCATTTCTGCCTGCTTGAGGAGATGTGGAAGATCCCCTGGGGTTTATTTTAAATTTCTCTCATACCTTAGTGTGGCCTGTAGACTGGTCACCTCTCTGTCCCTATTGCTCGAGTGGCTGCAGTGAGAAATGGGACAATCACTTTGAATTGTTTTTGTTTTTATTTTTTATATTTATTTATTTATTTTTTGCAAATCTGTACATGACTTTTGTTTTTTGTTTTGTTTGAGATGGTCTCACTTGCATAGCCCAAGTTGGCCTTGAATCCACAACCCTGCCTCAGTTTTCCAAGTGATAGTTATAGGTTTGCACGACCTGACTGGATCATGATTTTTTAATGCACAAAACGACATTTATATTTTGTGTAAATTTAATTTCTCATAAAATAAAATGTACCATTATTCTGGTAATATCGAGGTAGTTTTTATTGCTACTTTGTGTTTGTCCATTATTTTGGCCTTGACCAATTTCTTTCATTGCCAACTTAATTTGCTACAGGTGTCTGACGTGTGTAGCAACCTCTGAGTGCAGAGTCTTACACATAGTTTCTTCATTCCAATAATGAACTAAATCAGCAACTCTTTCCTGCACAGGTAGATGTCACTCCATTCTCTTTTTGTTTTCAACAGTGAACACAGAGAAACCATTGCTGGAAGTGAATCTGAGAATCTGCTCTAGAAATACCTGGTCAGAGAAGGTGTGGTCATGTCCCGTCCTGGGATGTGCCCAGCACAGTGGAGATTTTCATAAATTGACTCTGAGAAGACATAACTTGACCTTGAGTTTGATGTTAATAACATTTACTTTCTTTTTGCTCAAGTTTATGCTATAAAACTTTGCTCATAAGTCTGTTTTAGAATTTTTGGAATTAAATAAACTGTCTCTAGGGACCTGTTTCTTAGCCCTGTTGTTACAACTTTGTGGTCTCTGTTTTATCCTTCTGAGTTTCTCTTCCTTGGCTTTTTCCACCTCAACTCTATATGGGTTGGTGAAATTCATCGTAGGATTGCTAAGGAATGAGAACACCCAGGGGTACAGATGTCATTTCTGGCCTTGTTGAATTGTGCAGTCTGTGAGGCAAATGCAGAAGAGTTTGAAGAGGTAGTCACAGCATAGTAGTCACTGTGGGCTACATGCACATGACAGCCACGTAAGACTGTGGCAGAGTTGAAAATTCCCATCCCTTAATGACTTCAGCATTACTAGAGTCCCACCAAGCATTCTTTGGGTAATGTGTATGGGGATGCTGGCAAATCAAACCTTCCGTGCTGCTAGACAGACACAAGCAACCACAGCACATGCAATCAGGCACACTATGTTTTTGAGAGGGAGCTAAGCAGGGCTGGCAGACAACCTGGGAGATTCAAGAAGACTCGTGAGAGTCAGTGCATGTTGGTTAGGGAAGCCCACTTAATATTTCCCTATTGTTAGGGGAGATTTTAATATTAGTGATATTTTCCTTATTCCAAGGAGTCTCAAGGATGTTCATAGTATAGGCAAAGCAATGTAGAAGGAAGATGGACAGGTGGAAGATGTTGGAGGTGGGAATCACACAGAATCAGATCCTGAGGGGCATTCCTGAGCTCAGGCACAGTGAGTAGATATGGACAGCAAGAAAAGAGATCTCTTCCTAGGTCAAGATGAAAACAGTGTAGGCTGGAACAGTGGGGCAGTCTGTGTGTTGACACATGTGAGTCAAGTTCAGCTGAAAGCTTAGTTCACTTCATTGGGACTGAGCAGAGCAGTAGGGACAGAGGAGAGGAATGGTTGGGATAGCCAGTGTGGAGCCTGGAGAGGAAGCATCTAAGATTCCCAGCACCTAGAACATAGGTGTCATGAGAGTTAGTCTGTCGGGGTTGATTTTAAGAAACCCTCTTAGCATTTCTGCATCAAATTAACAGCTTCGGTGCCTTGTTAACAACAGCAAGTCTGTGGAAAAAATCAGCCTGGACTCTGACTTTGTATGTTGTAGATAAAATCTCCCAAATGGGAGGCATAGCTGGGGATGAGGCTTTGACGTCCGGCCACTGCACTCCAGCTGCCGGTATCAAACCAGTCAAACACAGTCTGTTAGTCCCTAGCCATCTGCCCAGGGAGTATATGAGTGTGTGAATGTGATGGGTGTAGGTGAGCACATGGTATGTATGTCGGGCGGGGGGGGGGGGGTTGTGGTGAGGTGGTCATAGCAGGATACTCAGGAAGTGGGAGAGACTGGATTGATTTGCCCTGATTTAGTTTGGAATAGAAGTTATCATTAGTGCAAGCACCCATGCTTTAGAGGAATGTTGCTATTCCGATACTTTTAGAAACTTCTGTTTTAAAAAGTTGAAACACAGGCATAGAGACTGACTGACTGGAAACTTCTGGCACTTACAAGATTATTTTCCAGCAGACTCGTGTCTGAATCCCCCTTGGGAAAGAGTTTGGCATTGCGATGGTTTCTTTTGTTACAGAGGTGTTCCAAAATTATGCTGTGTTAAGCTTCTGTAGAGGAACAGAACTGATATATTTACATCCACACACATCTATATATTTAAAGGGATTTATCAGATGGCTTGCACAACATGGTCTGGATAATGCAGCAATGGCCTCTCCAGAGAGGCTGAGACCCTAGTAGTTGCTTGTTCTGCAAGACTGGGTACTGGAGACTGGGAGATTTCTGGAAAGCCTCTACTTTACTGAAGAGCTTGTTCTTCTGGATCCTGAGGAGGCTGGTTCTGCTTCTTGGAATGCAACAGTAGCAGCAGTGGCGGCAGAAGCAGCATCAGGGTAGATGAATTTACCAGCAAGAGAGTAAGGGAAATCAGTCAAGAGCAGTTTCCTTATTCCATGTCCCTGTAACTGGATAGCCACTGGGAAGTGTCACCCACATTTAGGTGGGTCTCCCCACTCCAACTAATCTGATCAACAAAATCTCCCACAGCAGCTCCCAGGCCATTAGTTGATTCCAAGTGCCGTCAGGTTGACAACCAGGATTAACCATCATGTAGTCTATAGCTCTGCCAGGTGGCCTTTCTCTTACTTAGCTGTGTGGATTGCAGGCTTTCCTTCTAACATCCCCCCCCCTTTTTTTTAACAATATGAGTTTGGTGTCCATTTAGATTTTGTTCTGGCTAGTGATGATTTCCAGAGCCTGTCTACGTGAGTTCACCGTTGGTGTTTGGGATGGCTTTCAGAAACACATCTGGACAAACATGATAAAGTAGGAAGCTGTTGTGATAATCCTCTGCCTCTCTTGGAAGTTCTCTGTGTCTATTAGGGCTCATTTCACTAGTTCCATCTCTGTTCAGAAAATGTCGAAGAACACCAATAGCTCAGAAATGGATTTTTAGAGGAGGAGGTTGGGCAATTGTTCTGAGAAGCCGTGAGATTGGCTTTCTGAAGGGTGGAGGACTGGATCCAGAGTCTCCTGAATGTCATTTAGAGATTAGGAACCCGATCGTATGCAAGAGCCAAAGGGGCTTCCAAGCCTTTCTCCACCATTCCCAAGTTCTGATGACTTTTCTATGTAGCTGATGCTGGCTTTGAACTATGACTCCTTCTGGATCTACCTCCCAAATGGGGGGATTCCAGGTGTGTGCTTCCATATCTGCCTATTTTTTGTAATCTGAAATAATATTTTTGTTGTTGCTTTCCATAATTAGCTTGTCATAGGTCCATACAGAGTGTCCCTTATTTTGAGCTGCACAGCCCAAACTCTGGGTTTCCCTCTGGAACCAAGTCCTTTGCACTTGGCGTCTGATCCTGTATGTCTTTGTATCAGCACTTTATCCACCAGAACCTCACACACATATATACTCATACTCACTCCCAACAGACACCACTGGGTGTTCTCCTATAGAACTGCCAGGAGGATCCACGACCCTGTTTTATATTTCTTTGAAAATGGCAGCCCTGCTTTGAAATCATCTTTTTCTACACTATGAATATATATTACTACCATTGATTAATAAAAAGCTGACAGGCCATTAGCTGGACAGGAAGTTAGGTGTGAAAGCCAAGCTGAGAATGATGGGAAGTGGAGGGTGGAGTCAAGGAGATGCCAGTCAGCCCCTGAGCAAGCGGGATCTATAAAAATGAGGGAATAAGCCAGGAGCCACATGTCAAAGCACAAATATAAATATGGGTTAATGTAAGTGTAAGAGTTAGCTATTAATAAGCCTAAACAATTGACTGAGCATTTATAATTTATATTCAGTGTCTGAGATGGTTACTTAGGTCTGGGTGGTCGGGACAAGAAAGATTTCCACAGACTGGTGCAGGAAATGAAAATGTGCTTAACTGCACCACGAGGGAAGTTTTACAATGAATAGTTTGAATAAATGTGGAAGTGGAGACAGAGTGGTAAGCAGAAAAAAGTAGCCTCCAGCTTATAGGAAAAAAACATCTGGAGAGTTGGACTCAACCCACACCTGCCCCATGCCCATCCTGACCTTTGTGACCTGATCCTTTATCTATCTATCTATCTATCTATCTATCTATCTATCTATCTATCTATCTATCTATTTATTTTGTTGTTCTATTTTTTTAGATGGGTTTCTCTGTGTAACTATAAACCAGGTTTCTCTGTCCAGCCCCATTCTGCAGCTTCTTATTGTTAACTAGCTCTTACTCTTATATTAACCCATATTTCTCATCTATGCCTTTGCCATATGGTTTGTGGCTTGTTACCTCATCTTTTACACATCTTGATATCTCTGAAGCCAGCTGGCTGATGTCTCTTGATTCCACCACTTTCTTCTCTTTCTTAGTTTGGTTGTTCCATCCATTCTGCCTGCCTGGTTATTAGCCGGTCACTTCTATTATTAACAATGAGAGCAACACACACTCATAGTACACAGAAGGACATTATACAACATTTCACCCTTTTGTCTAATCAAAAGAAAGGTTTTAACTTTAACATAGTGAAATTATATGTTTATCAAAAACAGTTATCAAGGAAGAATCAATTACAATATCTAGTCTATTTGTATTTGGCAAAATTAAAGAAAATAGTCTATCATCTAATCTTTGTGAGTCTAAAGTTTTATATCTAATTTATCTTTTATCATAACTAAGGAAAACTATAATTGTAACTATCTAGTCTTCAACTCCATCAAAGATCGGAGAAGGAAAATAATATTATCTCAGTAAACAGGAAGTGCATCTCAAGCAACTTTCAAAACTCTAGAAATGTCAGAGACATCTGACTGCTAGACAGTCACCCAAAGTTCTTCTGTAATGTTGGGGCATCCATCTTCAGCTTACAGGCCTAGAGTAGCTGGCAGACTTTTCAGTGAAGCAGGAAATTTGAAAGACTGTCCCGCCTATATTGACAAAGTTCATCAGTCACTTTCCTCTGTGTCCTGCAGAATGTCTAGAAGTTTCTTCTGTGAAGCAGGAACCTGAAGGACCATCTGACCTCGTTTTGGCAAAGTTTAACGATCAATTTTCTGTGGTTCTGACATGTCTGATTTATACAGTGCACTGCCAAGCAATCCAGGCAAGAGCAGTTTCTTGTCTAAATGGCTAACCTTGCTACATTGAAAGAAAACTCCATAAGGAGTTTCTTTGATGCCCATCATCACTGAAGTAAATCTGTGCTGCCAGGAGCAGATGTGTCTCATTGTTATGAAAAATCTTTATGTTAGTAAAACACTTTAAATGCCACATTTTATAGATCTTTGCAATATTTGAAGATCATTTATCTAAAATATATCTCTATATGATCTTGAACGCACACTTCAAATATCTACAAATTTGACTGGCATGAATGACTAACTACTAACCTATGTTTTTTTTTGATTATCCTATATAGTTTATAATAATAACTTTCAAAAACTAGAGTTTTTTCTCATAGACTGTATAAATATATCTTAAACAAGAATACAGATATAAACATAGTTTAACAAAATTGACTTTAAATTTGTATCAGTAAACTAAAATCAATACCAATATAAAATATTTTTATATTAATAATTGTTTTTTAGATTAAAGTTGATTTGATAATCTATCTTTTTTACACTATAATAATCTATCCTTTTTCTATCATTTCTATATCATATCTTCCTTTTTTTCCTGTATAGGGAGATTGACTCTGGCCAATAACAATTTATAACCAACCTTCCTTAAATGAACACAAACATTCATAAATAATATTTTGGAAATTTGCATGCAGCTCTCTAGAATTTTTACCTGCTGATAAAGGGCACTATTAATCTTATGGGGACCCTGATAAAATTTAGAATTATGATTAAGTCCTGACTGAGGTATTTTGTGCAAGTGATCCATTTCAGCCTTGAAGCTGTTTTGGATGAAGAACTCAGAGGAAACTGTTGCAGAGGTGTATTGAAATGTTGGATCACCAGGACTATCCATTTTTATTGGTGTCTGTTCCCCTGTTCTGAAAATAAACTTTTAAAGGTATGTGTGCGTTAATATAAATTTAAACTGTGCATTGTACACATGCCAGTTAGATTTTTTGTTTTATATATGGGCAGGTAAAAATATACGTTATGTGTCTTATAGTTATTTTAGGTTTATTTTCCCATGTCTGTAGTCAGGATTTTTTTGGGGGGGGGGCAATGTCTTCCTTGATCAAACCTGATTTTCCTTAATCCAGAATGAATCCATAGCCTCTAATTTTCTGTGGAGATAAAAGCAGAACCTCTTTTCCAAAGTAACATATCTTTTGACTTAAACCCTGTACTCAATATATTTTCAAAATATACAGGTTAATCTAGCAGCCTCTATAATCAAACATCTCATAGCAGTCAAAAATCTCAATGACAACATAATAATATAATAAATAATAAATACATAACCAAGACTCTCTCTGTAATCTCCATCTTTACATGGCTTTAAAGAATATGACTTTACTTCCCTTTACATACTTTATTATTTTAAAATTACAATTTGATGACTGTCTATAACTTTTTTACTTTCTAAGCCTATACACATTTTTTAAACATCCATTTAGAGGCCTTTTTGTCTGAATCTGTCTTTACTGTGTCTTTAACCCTTTTTTGTCTGTATGAGCAAAAATCCTATAAATTGCCATGCAGTGTGTAGCTATGTTCTCAAGCCTGCAGGCACTGGCTGAGAGAAGCCTCTTTACTGAGGCCTGTGTAAGAGGCTATGGGAACCTGTCATATAGCTTAGCTCATGGCAGTTAGCAGCAGGCTCCATCTCCTGGGTAGTTGTCTAGAGATGCATCTCTGTACCATGGCCAGCACGAGAGACTAGGAAGCCCAATGTGGTTCCATTTCTTTGTGCTTAGAACCTTTTAAAAAGCTTTTTTAGGTCTTATGTGGATCCATGCCCCAAGTTGGGTTCCATACATAAATAGAGTTTCTCTGTCCCATCCCATTCTGCAGCCACTTCCAAATAATCACCCAAAGGCTTATATTAATTATAAATGCTCACCTAGTAGCACAGGCTTATTACAAACTAGTTCTTACTCATATTAATCCATATTTCTCTTCATTCTTTTACCACATGGTTTGTGGCTTATTACCTCATATTCTACATGTCTTGCTTTCTCTGCAGCTGTCTGTATCTCTTGATTCTACCGCTCTCTTCCCTTCCTTAGTCTGGTTGTCCTGCCCATACTTTCTGCCTGGTTACCAGCCAATAAGCTTTATAATTAACAATGAGAGAAGCACACATTCACAGAGTACAGAAGGAGATCCCACAGCATTTAAAAGCATCAACTTTTTTTGGAACTATCTGTGTAGACCAGGCTGGCCTTGAACTCACAGTGATCTGCCTGCCTCTGTCTGCCAAGTGCTGGGATAAAAAGTATGCACCACTACCTCCTGGAATTTTTGGAACCCAAATTTATGGCACATTGGAGGCAGGAATTGGTTTTGTTGTTTGCTTGCATTAGACTGTGGACAGAGATGGCTGTACTTATGGACACTTGAAAAAAGTAAGTTGGGATTGAATCTCACTGGGTCTCAACTTCTTCACTAGAGAAATGAGAAGACTGATACCAGGGAACTTTTGAAGCCAAGGTAAATGATACGAAAACTTTCTGTCCACACCAGGACAAAATGTTCGAGCCCAGGATGCTGGGTTTTCAGGAAATGCTTCATCAAGAAATTGGGAGGGCGTATGGCTTGTGATTGACAGACACAATGATCTCCAGCTGTCCTTCCCTCAAAATTCTGCTTTGAAAAGATAAATGAGACATGAGTTTTAAAATATTCTTCTACACAGGGGAAGCATTTCTTCTCAGAGCCAGACACCAATAGAACTAAGTGCTGTATGAAAGTATAAACTGAGAACTTTTGCATTCATTGATTTTTTGGTAAGTGAATATTTAATAACCTTACTAGGATTGGGAAGTTGTAACTCTCAATATAGGTGTCCCTTGGTATTCATGACAGACTCGTACCAGACCTACTCAGGTGCCCAAAGTGAGGATGCTTAAGTCTCATGTGTAAAATGGTTTGGGGCATAAGCAGAGCCTACACACATTCTGTAACAACTTTTTATCACTTCTAGGTAACAACATACTGTATTGTCTAAGGAAGAGTAAGAATGTCTCTATATGTTCAGTACATGTACCTTTCCCCCAAATAAATATAAAGTATTTGTTTTATTTGTAATTATGTGGGATATATATATATATAGTGTTTCCTCTCTTTGATATTTCAGCCTTTCCCTGATGTATGGTCCTAACACTTGGTGTCCAACTTTGGGGTACGAATTCCTCCCCTCCCCCAAAAAGGTGTTGTATTCATATAGAAGAGGTGTTGGAGCTTCTGGAGCAGATACCCTGTGTGGGTTTTGTGAACTGTGAGCCTAGTCTCTGAGTTACAAGTCTCTCTCCCCCCCCCTTTTTTTTTAAATCTGAGGTTATGGGTCTATGGATACCCAAGCTGACTGTATTATAACCTGCTGTGTGAGTTGATGTAGAAAAGATAAAGCTAATGAGATCCAGGGATAAGTTTTGACCCTGTCCCCTGTAAATTGTGGGTCTCATAGAGAACCGATAACTTCTGGAAGGTGCAGGTTCCTGATGTGAGGCTGGAGGCTGTGATACATTGTGACTGACATGTGTTAGTCTCATGTTCTGAGAAGTATTTTGCAGACAGACAGTCTGTGAATGTTACCCAGGAATACTGTATGTGATTAAAGTTATGGGAGACAACTGTATTTGTTTAAAGCTTTGGGGCATTGCATTTCAGTTTCATGTCTTTGTAAACTGACCTAAACCTAGAGGAATTGAGTACATGGGCTACATTTTAGGTTGAGGTAACACCTAGTAAAATAGTTTTAGGGCCAACTCTTGCCTAATGCACACCTTCATTACTTAGAGAAATTAGAAGTTTGGTATCTGGCTGTAAATGTAATTATCTCTATCAAATTTGATCTAGGTAAAACCCTTTCAGATGTGAGAGCAAAGTAATTTTTATGGAATATGAATTGTGACTATTCGGTTGATTGTGCGGTGTGACTCAAACGGGAGGAATTGTGGGGATGTGAAGACAACTAAAGCAAATGTCTGCAAATGAGACGGTTGCTTTTTCCTGGTCTCCTTTGCCTCATGAAAAGAGCAATGAAGTTTCCATTCTTTGGTACTTGGTTATGACACTTTTGTTGACTATTCCATCTGCTCATGTGGACACTCAACTCTGAACACAGGTAGATCCCAAAGTCAGAAGGGGAATTGGTGTGACTGCTCAATGGCAGAGTGTTTGCCTAGCATGAGTAAGGTCCTGAGTTCCACCCCCAGCACAATGGGAAATAATCACAAGGTCCATGTTTGGGAGCTGAAGTGTGGAGAGATAAGCAGAGCTTACACCGTGCTGTCTTCAGGAGAGAGGTGTTGGTACTCAGGCCACATGTCTAAGCTGTTTGTGCTCTTGCCTGGCTTTTAAGATAGTTGGCTTTCATTGTAAGTATTAGAAATCTGACTTGTAAAAGTTCCCATCCTAGACAGACATAGAAAAGCTGTTTGCTGCTTCTGTGGTTCGCTGCTCCATAAGGAATGTCCATCTCTTGCTTGTCATGGAGTCTCCAGTGAGAAGACAAATTCAGTCTCCAGCATGTGCTTTTTATTGCAGAGATGGTAATAAACTGACCGATTTTCTTTTTGTTTGTGAGGTTGGCTGAGTGTGTAACCATAGCTTGTTAATTCCATACCTTAGCTGATCTCAGAGGATGTTGGAACACATGGATATGGGGGCACTGAAAGAGTAATTATCTCATCTGAAAATGTTTTGAAGTAAAAATTTGGAGTGGGGCATGAAGCCCAATGTTAGAATACTTTCCTGGTGTGTGCAAGACCCTGGGTTCTGTCCCCAACCTCTCTTCCCTCTCTCCCTCCCTCCCTCCCTCCCTCCTTCCCTCCCCTCTTTCTTTTCCTCTCTCAGTTCATCAGTTTAAATATAATACAATTAATAAAAGCTAACATTTGCTGAGAAACAATTGTATCCCAGCTGTAAAGATTATTTCTGTTAACTTACCTGATGACTTCTGTTATCAGATGAGGAAACCAGGCCTTAAATAACCCACACAGTGTCTCAGATCAAAGCCACCAGTCTGATTTGTTGCAATTGTGATCTGCCAACAGAAAGCTACTGAGCCCTGAATGCTGAGAAACTCACATACAGGGTTCTCCTTCAAGTCAGTACATACAGGGAATGGCTAAGAGGAAGCAGACTGAGCAGTTTCATGCTTGATAATAAGCTTGGGTTTCAGGAAGCCAAGGGATAAGAATCTTTGAGTTGAGCAGGTGATATGACCCACACAAGCCAGTTGTGGCTACACTTAATAACTCCTCCACCCAACTGAATCATCACCATTTAACAGAATCTTTGTAAAAGCCAGTGTATTCCAACACAGAATCAAGTTGGATGATTCTGAGTATTGCACAGACATCAGTGCCCCACCTCAGACATAGCGCCCGCCTCTCCACCTGTGTCTGATGCACTGTATTCAAAAGAATCAAGGCAGGCACAGAGCAATTGCATCTTAGTCCCTCAGTGACTTGCTACATGGTCCCCCAAAGTTAGATCTCTTCTTTAAGGACATTTCTAGCCTTGTCGGTTGGCATCTGCCTAATAAATGTTATAAATGTAATAAATGTCAGTTACCTGACGCATATTGATCACTAAATTAGCAGAAAGTAAACCCTCATGCTAGGCATCACCCTCAGACTTCCTTCTCACCCAGGAATGATGCGACTCCCAACTCAAACACAGGCAATATTATGGATTATTTTCTCTAGGATACTCTTAGTACTATTTGTGAATCTGAGCTTCTGGGTTAGTTACGATGTTAGACAATTAAGTAGAGGAGCTCTTAAGGTCAGAATAGGAGTCATTGTGAAAAATGAACAGGGGGTGTAAGTACAGTCCAGAGAGGGCATGGAGTAATCAATGAGGCCTTTCAGGAATGTTTGTGTTAAGATGTAATAACAGACAGGTGTGGTGGCTTCCACCAGTGGCCTCAGCATTGGGGAGGCAGAGGTTGGAGGGTTAGTTCAAGGTATTCTCAGCTACATAGAGCTGGGCCATCCTGTGCTACTGGAGACTCTAGTGTCTTAAAACAACGAAACTGAATAAAATAAAATGACAAAAGACTACAAGAGCAAAGCCAGGTGCTCAAAGCAAGGTGACAGGGAGGATGGGGGCTAGAGCACAGTCTCTAGGGGATTTAAGCTGGGTGGTGTTGGGACCTGGTGGGAACAGGCAGAGGTGAAGAGGCAAGGGCCGCCAAGGACTCACCCGAGGCCTGCTTTCTTAGCTCAGACAATGGGCTGCAATGCTCTTCTCTCTGGAAAGACTGTATAAAGCAGGGCAAACTGATTACTTCTAGAGTGGTTTTGAATATGACACCTATTCTGTTGTGAAACAGTTGGAAATGAATCAGGAGGTGGTGGCCATAGGAATTACTAATAAGTCAAAGTAGCCTTGAAAGTAATGAATGAAATAACCAACTGTTTGTCTCCAGAAATCCTCAGGCTTCCAGTCTTATTGCAGTATTATAGGGGGATTGTGTTGCTTCATTGTAAATAATTGTCCCACCCACTGGTTTAATAAAAAGCGCTGATTGGCCAAAGGCAGGCAGGAAGTGTGGGCTGGGCTACCAGACTAAGAAAACTCTTGAGAACAGGAAACACAGAACAGAACGCCAGAGAGAGGCCAGAAGAAGCAGAGGACAACCATGCTGCTCTAAGAAAAGGCGCCGAGCCCCATGGCTGAACATGATAAAAGACATGGGTTAGTTTAAGGGTAAAGAGTTAGCAAGCTATATGCCTGGACCTTAGGCCGATCAGCCTAAAACAATTGTAAATATCTGTGTGTCTCTGCGGGTCTGCAGGTCTTCAGGTCTGCGGGCCTAAACCTTGAGGCTAGGCCCGAAAGTCCGGGCCAGAAACCTCGTACTGCACAGTATGATATCATTAAAATGGTTTTACTGTCAAATATTAAAGTTCAGATACTTTCAGTGAACATCTGATACCCAAATTCATCATCCAGGTTGGACAGACATAAGTTGAAGAATGCCTTTTCACCCTCCTGTAGGGTGATATATGGAGGAAAATAGGAGTCTTTCCACCTAACAGTCACACCTGCAGTCAAATAATTATGGTGTAGGATGGTGACATCTAGAGAGAGTGAGAAGGGTGGGTGTGCACTTGTATTTGCATATGTGTATGTATGTACATGCATGGGGTGGGGGTAAGTACATATGCACATGTATGCATTGCCCATGGAGGCCAGAAGAAGGCGAGGATCTCCCAGAGTTACAAGTGATTGTGAGCAGACTGATGTGGGTGCTGGAAACTGAACTCAGGTTCTCTGAAAGAACAGTGAGCACGCTAAACTTCGGAGCCACCTCACCATCCATCCCTGCTCTGGTTCTTCTTCCTAAACATTTTGATTAGTTTCTAGTTCAGTGAGATTCACTTGAGGGGAGATAACCAATGTTTTTATTTTGTTTCTTTTTCTGTGTAGTGTATACCAAGGTCCCTGTTCAACCTGGCACTTAACACTGACTCCCTCTGGGAATGGACTGGGAAATATCCTGTAAATGAAGCAAGGAGGCCATATCCAGGAGACATGTTGCTTTGGGAAGGTGTTATTACAGGGTCCTCCTGAGCAATTGTGTTCCAAACATGCCTAGTGCAGAACACTCAAAACTAGACATGGTTGTGGGATTTGATCAGGGCCCTCAGCTCATGAGTTGAGGAAACTTGTGGGCATCGTCATTCCCAGAGAGAAGTGTGGACGCCTTCACTTTCTACCCTCCCGTGAGGAATACAGTCAGGACTCCGAAGGAGGAACAATAGAGTACCAACCCAGGCTGTGGTGACAGCAGAGAAGTCCAGGACATTGTTTATGTGCCAGCACTGGGTCTCCTGATTCTACAGTCAGGGAGTAAAAATGACCCTCTGCTAGTGGAGTTACAGGAGTTTCTTGTAGGGAGATACTTAGTTTCTGATGAAGAACGTCTTTTATTCTAACCAGTGTATGTGTGTGCATTTATCTAATTGATGTGTCTTCATTGTTCTCTTTTCAGAAAAATTTTCGAGTAGCTATTGTCATTGGCTTTCAGTAAGCAAAGATTTTCATATTTGAGGCATATTATCTGTTTTTTAAATTGGAAAATACAGATTGTTAAGAAATTAACAAACTATTGGGCAACTACTACAGATTTGTCTTAGATCAATGAGTCTTGCATTAATGTAATTAGAATCATTAATCTTCATGTAGAAAGTTATAGAAAAACTGGAGGTGTATACTGCCAAAATGATAACAATTTTAGAAGCCAGATCTTTTGAGAATTTGCCTTAGCACAAAGCATGTGGTGGACGACTTTAAGGTAATATCCAGAGAAGCTTAGGATGGAAACACTCTCTGTTAGTCATGCTGTCCAACCCCAAATTTTTATTTGGGATTAAAACCCAACATAAAATAACCATAGACAGACTATTGAAGAACACACACACATATACACACACAAGAAATATATTTTTAAATGCATATTTTATTAATTCTGTGAGGATTCACACTTTGTCCTTTGAACATCTTTATACCTCCTCATCTTTTCCAGATTCACCCCCATACTTACCTTCCCAAATTTATGTCATTTAAAAATTTAACCCAGTCTAATTAGTGTTTCACATGTACTCTTGGGTGTGTGGCTGTCCACTGGAACATATGAGATCTACCAGGGTCCACACACTTATAGAAAACTAACTTCTCTTTATTGATGGCTATCAATTGTCAGTAACTTCTTAACTAGGGCTGGGGCTTCATCATTATATTCTATGCTGGGATTTTTTTTGGTTTAATCTTTTAGAAGTTTTGTGCATGCTATTATAACTTCTTTGAATTTACATCTGCAGCTACCCTGCTATGTTTTGAAAACACTATTTTCTTGTAGTCACCCACAGCCTTCTGCCTCCTCTACTGCAATGATTCCTGAGCTTTGGACAGAAGGGAATGTGTTATAGATGCCCCATTTAGGATTGACTGACTATTCCACAATCTCTTATTTTGTGCACCATTACCAATTGTGAGTCTCTGCATTAATTTCTATCTGCTGAGTAAGAAGTTCTATGATAAGGTTTATGAGGTTCACTAACCTATGGATCCAGTGATAAGTTACTAGGTGTCAGTTTAGTAAAGTAATAGTAGTAGATTGTCTCCTAGGGCCTGCAAGTCATCTGGCTATAGGTTACAGGCCCCATAATTGTGCCAGGTATGGGCTCCTCTAAAGGAGCTAAGTCTAATCATAAAGTGATTGGTTACTTCCACAACAGCTGTGCCGCTTTTGCATTAGTGGGCATATCTTGTCAGGTTGGTTGTTGTTATGGCTTACAGGGTTTTCATCCAGGTAAGATTGATGATTACTTTTCTTAGCAAGAGGAAAACTAGCCACCGAGGATGAAGCTTGAAACCAGTTTTCTTTTTTCATGTTCTTTGACTTTAGTATGCAGTGTCTTCAGCAATAGGGTCATAATATCAAGTTCTGGAGAATAACCAAGAGCATTGGTGGTAATACTGTGTATGGGTCTATGGGTTCCTATTGGCAAGCAGCTCAAAAAGAGGAAACTCTTTCCTGGTACTAGAGGTTTTATTTGTTATTCTGTGGTGTCTATGTGGGATATTGTCCCTTGTAATAGGGTAATGCCATCTAAACTATTTTGTGTATGTATATGTATGTTTGTATTTCAGAAAGCGTCTTTGGTAGTGGTCTTTCATATGGCCTTTTCAGTTCTTCCATTGTGCCACCCCATTTAACTCTTCCATTATTACCATTTACTCCTTTCTACTGAATTATTTCTTTCCTCCCTTGAAGCCTCAAGCCCATAGCCCCTTATCAATTTCTACTGGTATTTTAAATGAAACACATATATCTAAGTATTAAAAGCTAGAATCCATCATTTCCCAGCAAGAATTATAACTTGTGGGCACTTAAAGGACTAAAATAAGAACAAAGCAAAAAATGAGATCTGAATACTGGTATATGGGTACCCTTCTATAGTTCTAGCATTTAGAAAGTACAGTTAGGAGGGCCTGAAGTTCAGGTCTAACCTGGGATACACAGTGTGACTATCTAAAAAGAGAAAACCTTAAAAAAATAAACAAAAACAGGGAAAAGGCTCAATAGTTAAGAGTACTCACTTGTAGGATACCTGAGTTTGGATATCCAGGACACATGAAAAGGTGGGCATGGGCTCTCTCTCTCCCTCCCTCTCTCTCTCCCTCCCTCTCTCTCTCTCTCCTTCTCTCTCTCTCCCTCTCTCTCCCTCTCCTTCTCTCTCTCTCTCCTCCTCTCTCTCTCTCTCCCCCTCTCCCTCTTCCCCTCCCCCTTCCTCTTCCCCTCCCCCTCCCTCCCCCTCCCTCTTCCCCACTGTTGTGGGGACGAGGGATCAGAAGATCATGAGGGTCCTGGCTTTTAGCCTAGCTCTAGGCACAAAGAAGTCGGGGCAGGGAATGAGAAGGAAGGAAGGAGGGAGGGAGGGAGAAGGGAGATCGCTTGGCTTGTGTCTCAGGGGAATAAGGTGGACCATGATAGAACGGACGGACCAGAACCTGCAGGGATAAGGGTCCCACCTATTGGGTAGGAGAACTGAAGTTGAGGAGTAAAGAAGACAGAAAGCAGTAGCTGGAACCTTGGCTAAAGAGGCCTTGGATAAGCTGAGAACTTAGCCAAGCAAGTTTATTAAGAAATATAACATCATATATACTGTTCCCAGGGGGAATATGGCTGAGGTCAGCAGACAGTTAAATAAGATGATGCTGGTGATGTGAAGATGGGCTATCTCAGGCACAGCTACCTTAGGACTGATAACTGCAGCCCACAGGAAGAGTTGGCTCCACAGAAATCACAACCTTGACTCTTGGAAAGCACTGGCTCCAGCCCCAGACAAGCATGGCCAAGTCTTATCCTAGATGACGACACAGAACTGAAGTTCACTTTGTCTGTTTGTCAGGAACTTGGAGAAAGTCTGGGGTCAGTCTCTCTCCCCATAACCTGAAGTCTTGCTCTGGCCTCAAAAATATGTGCATGCATACAAACAGTCAGACAGACAGACAGACACAGAGAGATGGTGGGATGAGTAAAATATATGAGGAAGTGATGTTGGAGTAAAGCCATATGCCCCCAATGTATGAAGACATCTTAGACTTAAATGATCACGCAACAGTTATGTAACAGTGATACATTATCGACATGAAACCCAACACTGTAAAGAAAGCGGGGAAAGCCTATTGATACCATTGCTTGCAGGATATCTTGTAAGAATGTTCCCTTCACTGCTGTTAGAAATAACACATCTGGGGTTGTTGCTGGGAGCAAGACCCTTTCCTGCCATATTCAGGTTCTTAGTTTCCAGCATCACAAGATAGAGACACAAATTGGCAGTTGAGTTCCTCTTATGTAATATGTGATGTTTAAAAATATGTTTGATAAGTTCTCTGCTATGTATTGTAATCAAATATCTGTGGTACTCTGGGAACAGAAATACACTAGAACATAGGAAATGTGAATTACTACTTTAAGAATCCACACTCCCCTTAGAGTTACTAATCCTGCTTCAGATAATCTGCTTTATGGCATTATGCTCACCAAAATACATGAGCATATGAGTGTGGGTATTAATTGTGATGTATATATAAATAAAGCAATGTTCATGGTATAATCACTGAGTCAATTATAGAATATTAGGTAATTATTAAAAAGAATGACTTGCAAGGATCTCTATAATATTGTGAGGAAATTGTTTCTGAGTATTTGCATTGTATTGCGAGCTCTGTATGTACAATTGCATCCAGGACTCACATAATCTGAATGTAGTTCTGGGTTTGTACATTATAGTAAGCTAAATAAAAAGGAAAATAGAATTTTGTAGGAATGGCTAGTATGTTGTTTTTACACAAAGTATCCACCAGTGGATGTATATGAGCAAAACACATAAAAATATCCAAGTGGTGCAGTGGTTCCTAATGCTGAGAACCTTTAATGCAGGTCCTCATGTTTGGTGGTCCCCAACCATAAGATTATTTCGTCTCTTCTTCATAGTTGTAATATTTCTACTGTTATGAACTGTAAATATCTGATATGCAGGGCATCTGATATGTAACCCCTATAAAAGCGTCATTTGACCCTAAATTTGACTACTGAAGGTAGTGATTTAAGTGTCACGTCTTGGAGGATTTTTGGAGTTGCTGAGACACTGCAGGGCTGTGCTGGTGAAATGCAGCTGTGGTGCTGGCCAGCAGGGGGCGCTGTGCAGAGTCCACTTAGCCTGCAAGGCACAGAGAGGGATTAAAGGCGATGGTTGATGTGGTCATCTTAGAGACTGCCATATATAAAAAAAGAAATTACTTTTACAAACTGTCTGCCTGGCTCTCTGTTTTATTTACACCATGCTGAAATGGGTGAGTTGATACACAGTGTACACTTTGCCTTGACCTGAATGGGGAAGGGCTTGCTGGAGTAGATGACCCCTTGGGCTGTTGGCTCAGAAAAGAAGGATGTGGTTTGATGAAAAGAAGAAAGAAAAATGTTATGGAAATTTGGCAGAGGATGAAAGGAGCCAGAAAACCTAGTAAGAACCAGCAGTGTTCAGAATAAAGTGACTTCCACTTACAGGACTGGGGCTATGTTCTGCATTTCCCTGTGTGTGTAGGAGGGGGTGGTTTCAGGAAAGGGGGCCTAATGCTAAAGTCCAGCCAGATAAGCAGGCCGACAAGTGAGTTTATCCAAATATGAATCAGATCACTAATGCTCGTCAGGCCCTTGTGGGACAGGCCAGAATTCTCCTCCTTCCATCCTTGAGCCTGGGGCGCCTCCATGGCTGCTGGCCAGAGGAAGTGGTCCATTGGGTACAGTATCAGATGGGAGGGGTTGCTGGACCATTCTGCAGTGGGGTTAGTAGATGAACAAGTTAGGTCTTTAGCTCAACATCATCTTCTAATAAACAGCTCCTGACGTGTGGTCATTCTAAAATTACTCCCAAGAACTGTTCCTTCCTTATTCTATCTGGATACTCTTTAATTTCAAAGATAATATAAAGTTAGTATGGAAACAACATTCACAGGTGATTGAAAGTTCAGACAGTTTGACGGATTATCATGAAAATCAACAAATCATCTTCAATCTGGATGTACTCTACAGGAAACAACCACTTTGAACTCTATCTTGATTTATTTTTTCTGTTGGCTTCTAACCACATTTAAAAGTTAGAATCAGAAATTTAGTTTTCCTGCATGTGCGTGTATATATCTGAATATATGTGTATTATGCTCATTGTGTTGGGACCCAAAGCCTCATATATGCTAAGACAGTGTTCTGCCTCTGAGCCACATAGTCCTTTTTAAGTTTAGAAATTATCTTATGAACTTCTTTAACAAATGAATATTTACCTCAGGGACTTTAGGGCTAAATGGTGAGGTGGTGGATCATGATTACTTTTTAGTATAACTTGTTTCCCCCCTCACCTTTCAACTTAAATAATATCTCTATATATTCATACTTTCCAACTCCTCTATATTTGTATTTCGTTTTATTTTTGCAGTGCTAAGCATTGAACTTGGCCTTTGGTATACTGGGTGAGCCCTCTAGTGCTAAGTTTCACACTGGCTCTTCTCTATATTTTGGAAATAACCCTGTCAAATAGTCTCTATGTCTACACTAGCAAACTCTTCACTAGAAAGATTGGTCACTCACCCAAATTTTTATTGCAATATATGTTTCCTTTCTTTTTAAAAAAAGTAACTGCATGTGTAATACTTATACATATTTAAGGTGTTCACTAGGATTTTTCAATGCATAGGTAGAGTGCAACAATCCAGTAAGATAATGATTGCTAGCCAGTTCTGATAATACCCCTGATACAGTAAGGAGATTCCTAAAAAAGTGAATATGCAGAACACATTGCTGTGGCTGGGTATAAAATATAAAGTGTTGAGCTGGAGCGATAGCTCAGCAGTTAAGAGCACTGGCTGTTCTTCCAGAGGTCCTGAGTTCAGTTCCCAGCAACCACATTTCATGCCATTAAAATGGGATCTGGGTCTCTCTTCTGTTGTCTCTCAAGACAGGTCACTCATATATATTAAATAAATAAATATTTTGAAAAAAATCTAAAGAATTTCTTTAGCTGTCTACGTTGTTAGCAAGAAGCCCAGGGTCTAATTGATTTTCTCCTTTGCGAATATGCTTTCTTTTTCAACAGCTTTGTGTCTTTAGGAAACATTGTTACTATAGTTACAAACATTTGCAACAGGCTAGCACCCTTGTAGTTCTCACTATGACTCATGTGTAACTAAATTTTCCTCCCTCCACTATGCCCTATAAGTGACTTGTGGTAAATTATGCTGCTGGTTTCTGCTTATATAGGGTACTCTAGCAATTTTTTAAAAGTAAACTTAGTTAAACAATCAAAATATATGTCACTATAGATTGCTAAGGGGACAAGAGAGGATGTCCCTGGGCCTATTGCACACACACAGGCTTCCACTCACACTCCTTGCTTTCAGCTCAACTTGTCTTATTTCTTGGTCATTTCCAGCAGCTCTCTCATCCCCTACCACCCCTCTCCACAAATTACTTTCTGTGTTCATGCCTACTTGCTTTGTTTGGGGACCCGCTGAGTTTAACCAAGGCAATTTGGACACAAATAAAGGCAGGTATTCTCTTCGGGAATCTATCCATAGCCAGCACTTCAGTGGTAAACGTTAGGTCCCGTGAGCCCCTCCTGCTTCTGTGACTGATCGATGCCAGGGCTAGTTTTATGTGAGCCCATTTCAAGAAAGCATGGTTGTGAGTTAATGATTGCATGGTTGTGTGAGTTTACAGCAGTGGGTCTCAGCCTTCTTTATGTTGTAACCCTTTGATATAACTCCTCTTGCTGTGGTGACCCCCAGCCAAAAGATTATTTTGTTGCTACTCCATAACTGTAATTATGCTATAGTTATGTATTGTAATATAAATAGCTGATATGCAACCCTCGAAGAGGTCACAACCCAGCAGTTGAGAACCACTGGTCTAGAGACTAGCCTTCCACAGCTCTTCAGTTCTTACCTCTCAGTTCTTACACATGTCCTGTCTTCTGCAATGTTTCCTGAGCCTTAGAGGGGTGGAGAAATGTCTTCGTTAGGGGTGAGCTCACAGCTGTCACTTATTCATAGCATCTTGGATCTTGGACAGCTACAAGTCTGCATTCATCACTGTTCATCGTCAAGAGAGGCTTCCCTAAGGCTGGAGACAACTTTTGTCTATGAGAATATGCATTGTATGAGAATTCAGACCAATAGTTTGCTTTTATGCACAATCCTCTATGCATATGGGAGACCAACAGGAGTATTTCAGTTACAACTAAGAACTTCAATAGAATTTGACAATAATTTTCATCACCATAAAAATAAATAAATAATAAATAAATTAGCTATTATATAAAGACATGCGTATGTTCTTAGGACACTTAATATTGCCGCCGACACCACTGCCTCCTCCTCCTCCTCCAAAACCTTGGTAGTCTGGAACTCCTTAGTGACTTCCCTCCCTCTCCTTCCTTTGTCATCCCTTCCTCCGTTCTCTTTTTCTCTCTCCTTAAACCTTGTATTTCTGACACAAAGACTTTATTGTATAGCCTAACTTGGTCTTGAACTCATGATCCTTGGTCTTCATCTTCCTAGTGCTAGGATTGTGGGTGGACAAGCCTAGCAAGGTTTGGGAGTAGCAGCTTGATTTTGTTGTCCTAGGGATCAAACCCAGGACCTTGAGAATGTTAGGAGAGTGCCTGACACTGGCTTTCACCTCCAGTCTTTGAAATAAGTGTTCTCAAGAAGAGAAGGGATGATGTCTTCTAGGAAGCTGGGAATGTGTGGGGCTCCCAGGGAATGGGTTTGACACACCAGTTTGTATATCAAGCCAGTAGGGACTTCAATTTGCCTCTTTGAGTGGCTGTAAAATGACACCTTTACTGTTGAATATATAGATGTGTTTTGCATGTATACAAGAGAAGAGATAATGTGGCTGTCTTCAACATTCTTGGGGATTTACTGTTCACAATTGGAAGATGTGTGCGAAGCTAGTTCAGCTGGCAGGTTTCTGGAGGCTGATTCAGGGGAAATCATACTCTGAGCTGCTGGTGAAGTTCAGAACTATCAGTTTTAGCCTTTCTTGTGCTGGGGAGTGAGTAGCTCTGAAGGTGCCATCTTTATCCTGTGTTTTTCAGCTCTGGCTCCTGGGCAGCTTGGTGGTTTGGGTTGGTGAATAAGCTGCAGACTCATGCTTTTGCTGGGCTTGATTTTCTGATAGATTGTCTCCCATCCTTGTTCAATCCCATTAGAACATTCCTCCCTACAACTTTGTCCTCACCTGAGAAATGCAGAAAGCTTTTTTTACTGGAAGGAAAATGAGCAGGACCAATGTGTGTGCCTTCACAACCAGCTGCTGGAGCTTAGGTCCACTTCTTGGACCTCAGCCATACAATGGATCCCATGACACGCAGTATGTAGGGAGAGACTAGGTGTCCAACAGTAAACTGGGGTTATTTCAGCCCAGTTCTCAGGCCCTACTGCTTGACTCACACAAGCATCCACCCTGATCCCTGTTTTCCTGTGAGCAGTGGTATGTGGGGAAGAGTGCTGGTACGTGCATGAGTGGGCATCTTTAGGAGTGACTCTCCTTGTGATGACGTCCTTCACTGCCAACTTCTTCATTTGCACGTTCAGCATCATAGATGGTCTTTCTCCTACTACATGTCTGCTGAAGCACCTGCCATTCTGTTCTACCTCAGATTGAAAAGTCTTACAATGTAGATTCAGTAGCTGGACTAAACTCAGCTGAGGAGTGTGAACTACTCTGCTTCCTCAGGGGCTTGTCTAAATTCTCATTCCTCCAGCCATGGTCCCTGGACCAAGAGCACTGGCCTCACATAGAAGCTGGATTTGCTGTCTGCAGAGGGACCTAGAATATCACCCCTGTGCATCTGATAGACAAGTGTGTATTGGGTTATTAATATATATAATTTTATAAACAGTCACTTTTAATGTCATACAGTGGTCCTCTCTCAGATGAATGGGTAGCTGGCCCTCCTCTTTCTGTCTCAGAATGAAGCCTTTGGCTCGTGTATTTCAGTTCTGTTTTGGTGCCTATTTCCTTTGATTTTATTGATATAACCAGGACTCCTGTCCTTCCCAGCTCTTCACCTTCTTGGTATGGGCCCTTAAACATACTCAGCATTCTGCCAAAGCTGGAGATGTTTTATGTCAAGAGTTATTGTCATGTGTGTGTGTGTGTACACTTGTGTGTGCAGGAGTGCTTATTACACAGATGGAATCTTAGATTCTAATGTATAATCAGACCATCTTGCATGATGCTTCCTATAGGTTTTTTTTTAACTGATAGTTAATTTTTTATTTACCAGTCAGTCTGTCAATCTCAATCTCTCCTCTCTCTCTCCTCTCTCTCCTCTCTCTCTCTCTCTCTCTCTCTCTCTCTCTCTCTCTCTCTCTCTCTCTCTCTCTCCCCCCCCTCCCTCCCTCCCTCCCTCCCCCCCCCCTCTCTCTCTCTCTCTCTCTCTCTCTCTCTCTCTCTCTCCTCTCTCTCTCTCTCTCTCTCTCCTCAGCCTCTGCTAACTTTCTATGTAAGAATCCACTGTCAGCCTGGGTTTTGCTCTGTGTCTCTGGCCTCAGTTGCTGTCAGGTGTTTCAGCAGTCCACATCACCTGTGGTATTTCCTCTGTTTGGGCTTTGGTGCCCCTGCTTTGGCTCTTCTGGTGTGCATTTGAAACCAGCTAGATGACCTTGCTAGACTATACTCAAGGACAGGCTTAGAACCTACAGTCCCAGCACTCAGCACTTGAGAGGTGGAGGCAATAGAATCAGGAGTTCAAGGTCATCCTTAGCAAAACTTAATTTTAGACTATCCCCATCAATATGGGATCCTGTTTCAACAACCAAAATAAACAATACATAAAAATAACCAAATAGAGGAAGTAATAGGCTTGAGGTCTTGCTTTCAGAGTAGGATGGGGGTCATTCTGGCTCTCAGTTTGTATCTTTAGTTTAGTTTATTTTTTTGTTTGCTGACTGCTGTGTCTTACAGGTGTGAAGCAAAAGGTAAAGTTCACGTTTTCCTTGTTCCAGTAATACCTTCTGGGGACAGAAAACTAGATAGTGTCGTCCCTCAGGATCCAGGCAGGATTTACCCCAGACCCTCTGTACTATGAAAATCTATGGATGTTAGTCTTTCCTGTAAATAGAATTGCTTGTACACAGAACTCACACACCTCCCATTCTTTTGGATCGTATCTAGATGGCTTAAAATTCTCAGTACACTAGAAATGCTATGGAAATCATTATTATTGTATGCTGGTTAGGGGATCATAATGAAAAATCCTGTTTGTGTCCAGTACAGTGACAATTTCCTTCCTTTTAAGTATTTTTTTTAAATCTATGAATGTAGAGGACTGATGTATGAGTCAAAGCAGAGACAGCGTGATATGAGAACTACCACTGTGGATCTGAAGGCAGAAGAGCCCCTAGAATTTGACCAAATTTAGTAGAGGCTAATGATGTAGCTGGGATGAAATGGGAGGCAGATCACTCATGCTGGAGGGAGAGGGTAGCCGGGTGAAGCCAAAGTCTGAGCCAAGGTGGCCAAGTGAAGGGTGCCTGGTGCGGATGGGAAATGGAAAGTCTTCAGGAGTGGGTGAGATACACAGCATATCATGTGCGCAGGGTCCACTGAACTGCTATTCACAAGTGTTGCTCTTAGCCTGTGGCTCCCAGATGGGAGTAAATGGCCTGGTCACCGCATGGCAAAGTTGAATGCGCATATCAAAGTTTGAACATATTGGAAGCTTCTCTGATCAGTTGTACCCTCCTACACAGGACATGTGTTGGGGAGGTCACGTTGTTGTTACTTAAGGGTTACTTACCTCTTAGCTAATCGTAATACTTTCCTTTTGTACTTTCAGTACGGCCAAGTACAGCGTGTTGACATTTCTACCTCGATTCCTGTATGAGCAGATTAGGAGAGCTGCTAATGCCTTCTTCCTCTTCATTGCCTTATTACAGGTAATGGTTGTTTTGTCTGTAGGTACTTAAAATTTGCAAACTCCATTATGTGTAAAAGGGAGGTTTCACTAGCGAAGTGTCTTTGTTTGAACAGTGTTGGAATGCTTGCCAATGGTTTCCTTCTTAAATTATTACTAGAGTGTACAGACAGGATCTTTGTATAAAACAGAATTGGGAGGGAATTCCTTGAAAAAAGTAGTTACTAAAAAAGGAAGGGGTACTGGTTCTCATGGGTCATACGTCATCATGATCACTTTTTTTAATTAATATATATTCATTATATTAGACACTATATTCCATTGTGATATTTCAAATAGTATAACATGCATGTATTTTGGCCATGGAAGTCATACTTTTTACCCATTTTCCAAACACATTTCCATCTTAGATAAATTTTCAAATTAAACTGCATAGCTAACTTTTGAGTTAGTAGGGCTTTTGTTGTGTAACAAAATGGACCAGACTAGTGAGAGTGAGGGCTGAGCACCATGTTTTCCTTCTTTGTGAAGACCTTCATGTGCCACATTCTCTCTTGTGTTCTCTTACAGCAAATTCCAGACGTATCGCCAACAGGACGATACACCACCCTGGTGCCATTGATCATCATTTTAACCATTGCAGGCATCAAAGAGATTGTAGAAGATTTTGTAAGTTTTTGGCTCTGCATAATAAAACATCATATTCTGACATTTGATGTGTATGTGACTGAATGGTGTGCTAATAACAGGAAACAGGGCTACAGCTTAACCAGTTGCTAGGGGAGTCGTGGTGTTTGCTGGGGAGGAAGATATACTTCAGGAGTCCTAAACGCCTGTGCATGACTCCGAGGAACTTCTATGTTCTGGATCATGTTGTTAGAACTTGGCTGGTATCCTACTTTAGGGCACCTATATTCAGGTATCAAGTGAAGCCTTCAATTAGCTCCCTCTTACAAGCAGCATTGTGCTTCTTATGCCTGAAGTCATTCTCCAAGAACCTTCCTCCTCATGTTCCCACACACCTCACTGGCTGCAGCCACGTTGCCATTATCTCTCTCCATCTCTTCCTTTTGCACGTATACACACTTGATTCCCCCACATACATATTTCATGGACTACATAGTAGATTAACTTGAGAATGAAGCCTGCTCTTTGTTGTCAGGTTTATAATACTGAGTCATTGTTTCAGGCTGTCCGCAAATAGCTGTGAGGAATTTGAAACTCTGAAGGGCTTGTAAATTATTAGAACCCAAAAGTCACTTAAGCTTCCAGTAGCTACCTCTAGATCTAGTCAGTGCTGACAGGTGGCAAGCCACCTAGCTTAAGACTACAGCATTAGCATCGGAGGGTTCTTGGCCCCCATTACCCCCTGATTTTACTGCTTTCCATTTTAATTATTCATTTGGAACATTTGAATGCAAGAACCTTTGTTTTGTTTTGTTTTGTTTTGTTTGTTTTG
This sequence comes from Phyllotis vaccarum, assembly GCA_033318265.1. Classification (NCBI taxonomy): domain Eukaryota; kingdom Metazoa; phylum Chordata; class Mammalia; order Rodentia; family Cricetidae; genus Phyllotis; species Phyllotis vaccarum. The sequence continues at coordinate 61,625,439 of JARWLC010000005.1, forward strand.
TTTTTCCTTTAACAGAAACGACATAAGGCGGACAGTGCAGTTAACAAGAAGAAAACAATAGGTAAGTTACCAGGCTCAGTCTTTCCATGGTGAATGTGGAAATGAGGCCTGCGCTTAAGTGATGCTTGATCACGGCTGTGGATATTGAGATTAAGTTGGGAACATTATCTGGAAAACCTTTAAAGAAATGGAAGGGTGCTAAAAATAAAATGTTAGTCTTTACAAGAAATCAACGGGATTTGTGTACCCCGGAAGGCAGAATGTTCAGAAATTAGTTTATGTTCCTAGAAGTTTCACAGTTCCACAGCCATTGTTTGTTACCGACTTTTCATTATTGTGGTTATTACGTCACTCAGTGTTTTATGGCTGTCTTGCTTCTATTGGAATTAGGTAACACTGGGACTTTCCTCCTCCTGGGCTAAATATAAATTTGGTTTACCTACATGCGCACATAAACTCCCATGTTGGAGAAGTACACATTTGGAGGCCCACATTGGTGTGGTTGATCACCTGCCATTCTGCCAAGGATCTGATTTGTTAGGATTAATATGTATAAGTTTCACAGAAGCCTCTTGGACTTGTAGAAAGCTGACATTCTATTTTGAGTCTCTACAATATTAAGCAGCCCATTGTTTCTTCTTTTCCAGTGTTAAGAAATGGTATGTGGCACACCATCATGTGGAAAGAGGTAAGGGCCAGTTTTAATGATAATGCCAGAAACTATTGATTTGGAGACTCATCACAGATTGCTGATGTTGGTGGGAACATAAAACTTTATATGAATTTCCTCATGTAGTCTGCTTCTCCACGAGAACCGACGTGTGCTACCTCCTTTCTGGCCTCTTCTATAAGGACCTATTTTTCAAGCTGTGAATATCCTTATTCTCCAAGGAGAGTTCTGGAGCCTCACAGCAGCTACAGTTTTTAAATGCCATTGGAGAAACATTTCTCTTGTCTTCTGTCTACCTAAATCTAAATGTTTAGAGCTGCTAACTTCTGAGTCCTTTAACTTCTGAGAGTCTCACTTCAGATGTGTTGGGGGGAAAGATCTCTAAGTGTGAGCAGGGTTCCCAGGCAGGGTGTGGCACCAGCTGCTGGCTGTGGGTCTGGTAGCAGAGAGTAGAGACTGCCAAGCATGGAGTTCATGCTCTAGTCTTCTTGCGTACTTTGTTTTAACTAAGTAGGCCATCCTTGGTACCTAGCACTGGTCAAGCCCGCATATACCTATTCCCAGAATTCCTGATATAGAGAGGCTGGAGTTTCCATTTTAACTTCACAGGAGAGGCTACTGCTGGCAATGTGGGCAGTTCTCTGAAGCACAGTGCACCCTGGCAGCTTGACAGGGGTCATGAAAAGATGATGTTCAAGATTAGAGGAATTGCTGAGGTGTCCTTGGAGACACACACAGCTGCACTCCCATGAAGGCATTGATTTGTAACAGCAGGCCCTGGGCTCTGCTTCACTCTGGTAATCTCACAGAGAAGATCTCAATAGTGGGATCAACCCGAGAGTAATCAGTCCTTCAGCTGGTTATAACCGGGAGGCAAGAGGTGCTGCAGGGAATCCAGGGACCCAGACCAGTTTCCTCACTGTGCTAATTCTTTTAGTGAATGCCACACACACTTGGAATGGTTGAGCATGTGTAAGGATAGCCAAACAGAAAGCCGTCTTCAGGTTCTGAGTCAGCAGGTTCTCAGTGTAGTTGAACTGTTAGCACCAGGTTCCTGGAAAGTAAGTGTCCTTTAGAGATGAGAGAACATGGTCTTACTTACATCTTCTCACTTTGAATTAGGGAAAAAGAATAAACGTCTTTGTAAAAGGACTAGTTTTTCTTGTTAGTTTTTTTTTTAGTTGCTTCTTCTTCTAAACTATTTATGTAAGGTATTTTTACTTAGTGACATCTTCAATGCATATGAGCATCCCCTGTGTTTCTCTGTGTTATTATGAATCTACTTTGATTTGTGTCTTTCTTCTGCCTTCAGATTACATACTGACTTGTGATTTATGCTTAACTTCAAGTGACCCAGGGGCTGAGGTTTTAATTTTTGCTGGTTTTGTTTTTGATAAACATTCTTCTGCACCAGGAAGATAATTGTTCAAACCCCTCCCATTTCCCAACAGAACATTAGTGGGTTTAGCAGTGGTGGTAGTATTAGGGATAGAATTAGGCCTTGTGCATACTGGGTAAATTTTCTTACCACTGACTCACCTCTAACCCCCCCCCCCCCCCCAAGTTACATGACACTTGCCGGTCTATGTGATCCAGCCATTTCTATGAATGTAGCTTTTGAAATTCACTGTAATATGAGTTAAATAGGAACAGAAAGCTGAAGCCCCTCTTCTGTACTCTGTTCATATTTGTTCAATAGGAACTGTTTCCACATTTCGTCAGTGATTTCTACTGACTTTGACCTTCACACTGACACCCCTAACCCCCTAAAGGAAGACTATGCTTATCTACCTGTTTCATGTTTTAAGCCATGGTGCTGTGTTCACTTCTTAGCTTCAAAAATAAGCAAAACCCATTGAAGTGGCTGAGTGGATAAAGGTGCTCACTGCCAGCCTGAGTTCCATCCCTAGGATCTATATGGTACAAGGAGATAACTCCTGGGGGGTGGCCTCTGACCTCCACACATGCGCTGTGACATATGTGCTCATGCTCACTCATGCTGTCTCTATCTTTGTCCATTTCTCTCTGTCTGTCTGTCTGTCTGTCTGTCTGTCTGTCTGTCTGTCTTTGACACACACACACACACACACACACACACACACACACACACACACACACACATACACAAAGTAAATAAAATATAAACAACAACCAAAAATCTGAGGTGAAAGGTGAGGACCTGAAGTTGAAGTGAACATTAATCACATTTTTTAATATAATAATATCTATCTATCATTCCACACAATACTGCAGCTACAGTATTAATGTACCTACCTACCTACATGCATACGCACATGCACACGCACACACACACACACACACACACACACACACACACACACACACACACAAACACACTTTTAAAAACCTGAATGTTGTGTGCTATCCATCCGATGTGTTGTTCACTTTCAAAGTGAGGTTCCCAGAGCCTGTTAGGATACACTGCTCATAGAGAATGTAGTTTTATTCTGTAACCAGTGTACTGCACTAGCATTCTGCCAGGTTGCCCACTTTTAAATTATGGCTGAATGGAGAAAGAGCTGGGTGGTAAAATCACTTACCATGGAATAATGACAGCCTAAGTTCAGATCCCAAAACCCCATGTCAAATCCAGATGTGGCATGTGTCTGTGATCCCAGAACTCCTAAGACTAGATGGGCAGTAGAAAAAAAATGAAGAATCTCTGGGAAGCTTGTGGGTCAGATAGCTTGGGCTGGGCAGCATAGTGGCAAACAGCAGGAAAGGTCCCATCTCAAAACCAAGACAGGAGGTGAGGACTCACACCTGAGGTCATCGTCTGACCTTCACACATGCACCATGAAATGCACACACAACAATAATAAATATTTTAAAAATAAATAATGGTGGTCACACTCCAGCTGCATGACCTTGGTCAATTACTTTGTTGTAAGGTTCAGTTTTCCCCATTTGCAAAGCAGGAGAACTTAACTATCTTGCCTGGCTGATCCCGCCAACAGTCCCATGAGATGTGTGCTGTTATCTTTGTTGCACAGATGAGGAAGCAGGACACACACTTTCCATAGCTTTCTCATGGCTACACAGCTGCTTAGGGAGCTAGAGAGGAGCTGCCTAGGCCAGCTTCAGGGCCACACGTGTAACGCCTTTACCATGAGTGAGTACTGAAATGTTTGAATATTTGAGATAGGTGGATAATCAGAAGAAAATATGGTCTTCATAGTTGCCCCTTCCTCCCTTCCTCCTGCCCTCCCTTCCTCCCTTCCTCCCATCCTCCCTTCCTCCCATCCTCCCTTCCTCCCGTCCTCCCTTCCTCCCTTCCTCCCGTCCTCCCTTCCTCCCGTCCTCCCTTCCTCCCATCCTCCCTTCCTCCCGTCCTCCCTTCCTCCCGTCCTCCCTTCCTCCCTTCCTTCCGTCCTCCCTTCCTCCCGTCCTCCCATTCTCCCTTACTCCCTCCCTCTTTCCCTTCTCTCCTCTTTCTTTCCTTCTTTCCTCCCTCCCTTCCTTCCTTTAAAAAAAATTCTTTTTGGGAAACATCACTGCAGAATTGCACATTGAGGCTGAAGGGTTGGCTCAGCGGTTAAGTGAGAACCCCTCCGTTCAGTGGTTCAGGACTACCTGTAACTCCAGCCCCAGGGACTTTGGTGCCCTCTTCTTCACAGGTACATACACTTAGATGTGTATATATGCACACACAGACACAGACAGGCAGACACACAAAAGCTGTAATTAAAAATTTAAAAATGCAATGTGGCCTTTTCTCAGGGTGCATAGGGACTAGTTCCAGGTTGGTAACAACAGATGTCAATGTGTATAAATGTTCAAATCCTTTACGTAAAATAAAGAAGCATTTGCATAGAACATGCATATGTACTTCCATGAACATAAAATCTCTATGTTACAGAAAACCCAAAGCCATGTTAATGCCATGGAAACAGTACTGTGGTGTGTAGTTTAGGAGAAAATGCCGGGGAAATTGTCTGCAGTGCTCATCTCACAGGCAGCTTTCAGTTTCATTGGTTAATGCTGTTGCTTCCCATTTACTTTTCGTTTTGTTGAGACAAAGTTTCACTGTGCAGCTCAGGCTGGCAGCCTCAAAACTACAAGCGCTGGACCTTAGGTGTGCACACCACTGCAGGGAAGATGCCCTTCTATTTGCAGATATTTTGCATTTGTAATTGGTTGAACTCACAGATGTGGAGCTTGTGGGTATGGAGGCCAGCTGTGGCACAGTTGAAACATCTGCCCTTTGTTCTTGCCGGGTGTGGTTTAGTTACCGACTAACTTTCTTCTTCACATGTTTAACCTCCCTTACACATGTGTGCTTTCTTTTCCTCATGCTTCTGTCCTGGTCTCTAGGTGACAGTGGGAGACATCGTGAAGGTCCTCAATGGGCAGTATCTTCCAGCAGACATGGTCCTGTTCTCCTCCAGGTCAGGTGTGCCAGTGGGCACAGGTTTTGAAATGAGTGATAATGACAATAAAGTACCAAGTGAGCTGCAGAAATCTTGATTCATCTTTTCTGTTCTATCCCATGGGTTCTTCTCCCGTGGCCTTCACCTCCTTTACAGGCTGAGCATTCCTAATGAACAGTAGTTTCTGATTTGGGGAACATTTTAGATTTCAGATGTTGAGATTTGAGATGTTCGGTTGTTAAAGTCTATGCAAATATTTAAAAATCTGAAACGATAGGAAATTGGGGTTACTTCTTGCCTCAAGCATTTGGATAAATTAGGGATACTCAGCCTGGACCTCTGTCAATTGTCTTCTCTTGCTGTGACCCTTGGCTATTACTTCTAGATTGATTTGGTCTCCTGTTCATTCCTGTTCATTAGGGATTTAGGTATTTTTTTTTTTTCTGGTATTGACTGACTCCTGGGTAGTCTTCACTGGCCAATACATCGATTAAAGGGAGTGGATATTCAGTGACACCCAGGAGGAAGCATGGCTGAGATTTCAGCATTTTCTTGGCCAGTCCAGCCAGTAGTCTGTCCTTTATCCTTCAGTGATGGTTGTGAACAGATTTTCTGAGAATCTGAGGCATTTTCTCAGCATAGACACAACCTGCTGGTGGTCCTGATCTTTATTCCTGCCCCAAACAGTTGCTACACTCTGGAGAATTTTGTGCTAGGCACAGTCCTCACCAAAAAGGGCTGTGTAGAGCTGGGTACTGCCACCCTTGACCTTCTTGGTTCTGTGTGTGAAACCCATGCTGCAAAGAATGGGAAGCCAAATTCAGGGTAATGGAAACCTTATGTCCTGGAGTTCAAGGTCATTGTTAAGACTCTAACCCCTCTATGAGGGTTTATATTTCTTTAACTGAAGCCATGTTTCTTGTGTAGAATTTATCCTATATTGGGAACCAAGGAATAAAATATTTAAAGATAGGACCCAAACCAATGGAGGGTAAAGAGCCATAAACAAGGAATGTGATTCATTGGTCCTATCCAATAGTAATGAAGAAATTATTAGAATATAAATCAATTGGCAGTTTGGGCCAGGAAACTTGTCCATGACCTCTGGTAAGCTGGCATGCCATAGATGGTTTTCTGCACTGACAGTGGCTTTGGGATGCTCCTTGTATCTGAGTGGGTGTCTTCTCTGAGCAGCCTGATCAATGGATTTTAGTCTCTGATACCTTGCATATTAATATGTGAAAAATCCAAGGCACTGAAAGCTTAAATATCCTTCCAAAGTCATATGGCCCCTAAAGGAAGCATCAGGGGGTTTAAACTCAGCCAATAGACTAGGGATCCTTTCTCAACCACTAACTCCACTGACTAACTTACCAGAAGGCTGGAGATGGGAGCATAGTGTATACTCCGCTCACTTTTACTCTCTTCTTAAAATTGATTTACGAGTTGCCCTTTGAAATTGTGACACATAGGGAAACAAACTGGCTTGTGCCTTAAAAAAATTCCTATGGCTCTAATTTTCTTCAAAAGGTGTGTTTTTGCAGGGCCTTCCAGGGTAATGCTTTTGGTCAGGGCAGGAGGATCCTTAGCCTTTAAGCGTCATTCTACCTCATGCATGGGTTTCATTCTAGTACAGAGGCCTGCCCCTTCTCATCCAGTTTCAGTCCAGTCAAGGCCAAGTACATGGAGATGAAACTGGGCTATTGGTGTTGAGCCTCAAAGATGAGTATGACTTTCCATCAGTTGCATTACCAGAACAGTGTTTATACTTTCCATCAGTTGTGTTACCAGACCGGTGTTTGTAATAGTGTAGTTGAAGGGCAACCAGCAGACACACCAGAGCTTTCATGAGCTGGGAATTTGTGGAAAGGACGGTACTAACCTTGGCCTTTTCCCTTCTTCATAGTGAGCCTCAAGGGATGTGCTATGTTGAAACTGCTAACCTGGATGGGGAGACGAACCTTAAAATACGACAGGTAAAGTCATTTCATGACTCACATTGTTACAAATCAGACTGCAAATATATGATATAAATATCCCCCAATGCACCATGTGGTGAAAAAGTTGTTTGGCTATGAAAGATTATGCATTAATCCCTACTGGAAGCTATGGAAGTCTGTGCCCATAATTATGAGGGAAACTTGCTTTGGAGGTTAGGAAACTTAGCTCAGTGTATGGTGACTCCCTTGTGTCTTCTAAGCACTACCCACAGTGCTCACGACAGGGGCATCCTCATGAGGCTGAGCTGGCCAATGGGAAGAAACTCTTGGGGCTTGTGCAGTAGAAAGATCCAGGTGCCTCAGCTTGTATTGTGGTTGGAGTTACTATTCTAACAGCAGAGAGCCAAGCATTAAATACACTGTCTCCATACCATACCCTGAACTATACTATACTCTTCCTGTAAGCCACCTTGGGGTCACCTGCAAAAATGGTTCACTATCATCTTGACCACCCTTCTTCCCCCAAACCCTATGAACCATGCAAAACAAGAGGTTAGAATCATTAAGTTCATTTAAGGGCACTTAGGAAATTGTCCCGGCCAATGGGGATCTGCATATGTGAAAAGCTTCAAAGTATCTGAAAGATGCTTAAAGAAGCAACATGTGATATTCAGCTGTCACAATATTGAGGCTGGCCGGTGTGTCCAGGCCAAACAGTGGGCTCTGTGACTGAAAAAGAGAACTGAGTTTCTGTAACACATTCCGGAAAATGCAGAGTAACGCTGAGCAGATTAGATATAGATTCTCTCTCATCACCGAAGCTCTCCAGGTGGCCTACCACCTTTGCAGTACTCTTGGTTGAGTTAGTCCTGCTGGAGCTGCCTGGCGTACCAGGTTGATCTCCACTGAAATTGAACCATTGTTCCAAAGGCAGAAAAGGAAGCTGCGGGGAAGGGAAAGGCATCCTAGGAGAAACTGATAGAACAAAGCTTTAAGGCATGGGGCGGCGGGGGGGGGGGGGGGGGGGTGGCTGGGAGAAAACATAGCAAAGGAAAGAAAAAAGGAGCCCCCTGATGCAGAAATAAATTCAGCACAAATAGATACAAATTAAAAAATATTCTCACCACACAATTGTATTGTAATATAAAGAATAGTCTTTTATGACTAAAATACTGAACATTTAAGACTCTTGTGGGTTTGTTGTTTGTGGGGGTTTTTTCTGCTCCACAAAAGTGAATTTAATAATTCTGTCCGTAATTCTTTCCCCTGTGGTTTAGATTCCTTTTTTGTTTGAAGAAGCATTGCTGAGGTTCATCAGACTATTTTGTTAGGAAATATTGAGAATGAAGTGCTAAAAGTTTTAAGTGTAACAGTGGTCTATAATATACTATAAGCTATCAAAGGGCCCTCTGTCCTGACTGTCTGAGCAGTACCGCAGAACGGTGGTGGCATTGCTTCCTGCCATATGTTCCAATTCTTCAGCTATTATTTAAATATGGCTGCCTCTTGAGGGGTTGGGGCTTCCTCTTCTGCACCGCTGAAATCTTGATTATCTTTGTGTCAAACTGAGTGCAGTCTCGAGGGGGCTGTATGACTTATCACATTATCGCATTGCAGATGGCTCGTTATGTCTTTATGATTGACAGAATGCCTCTCTGTGTCTTTAACATGGATGACAGCATTTGATCTCTGCTGGTTTATTGTTCTATTTCAGGGCTTGAGCCACACGGCAGACATGCAGACACGGGAGGTGTTGATGAAGCTGTCGGGAAGGATAGAGTGTGAAGGGCCCAATCGACACCTCTACGATTTCACTGGCAACTTGCACTTGGATGGAAAGAGGTCCAAATCTTCTTTTCTTAATTATTTCTCCTTCTCTTCCCACCTCCTTCTTTTTTAGCATAGCCAAGAATTCCTGGAGCTTTGAAAAAAATCTTAGTTTCATAGTATTTGAAAACAGTGACATTTCTTTGTGCTTAGTTCATTTTTACAAGACCAAAACACTGTTTAATCCATTTAAAACTTCTCTTACATTGAATGAAAAAAGAGATTTTTGGAAAGAAATATGCTGAAGACCTCACATGGGGTTCACAGAAAGTGTTTTTTTTTTTTTTTTTTTTCTTTGTTGGCCCAGCAAATAGTTCAAGTTTCATTAAATGGTGCAGGAGAGCAACAGTTACTGGATGTGTGATGTGTGCTCAGCTTACTACAGAACAGAAGCGGATGCACTGCTTCTTGCCCCCTTTCTTCTAAAGAGCATCGTTTCTAGTTTATTAATTGATTTTGTGGCTCATTGCAGTTGGTCCTTGCACCAGTGAACCTCACTACAAATTGGCTTGTCTTTAGAAAGTTCAATGAAATGAGGCTATGATTAAGTTACAGTCAGTGACATGCCTATTATGCATGCATGAGGACCTTAGTTTGCATGTGCAGTGAACATGCCAGTGCTGGAGAAGTGCAGACTGGCTGATCTCTGAAGTTCATTGGCTAGCCAGCTCAGTCAGTGACAGAGACTTTGTTTGGAAAATAATGTGGAAATATAAATGATGCTGATCTCTGGCTTCCACATACACACACACACACACACACACACACACACACACACACACACACACACACACACACACACATTGAATGATTTATTGTCCAAGGTTATCTTTTGCTGTGATATTGACATGTGTTCTCCCTGCGATACGGCACAGTCCACTGTCTGAGCTCTTCCCCATAGTTAGAATAGACCCTTAGCTGGGGGTAGGGTAAGGACTCTTAAGAGGCTCATTGTGGTAACCGAGCATGAGGCTGCTTCTTGGTTGGCCGTTCATGTCCAGCCATCCAGCATACTTCCATCTGTAGACAATTCCTCGGATGCTCATCTACTCATACGCCATTCAGTATGAGTTTGCTGCTGTCTCTCCCTTTTATAGTCTATAAACTGGTTTTCAGAAATGAATACGCTTGAGGCTTTTTAGCATTTCCTTTGTCAATGTTCTTGCATAACAGGATTATGAGACATAATCCTCTCTGATATTTTATAGAAACAAAATCCCATCCCATTCTATAGTGAAAAATGGATGAAGCAGACATTTGGGCGGGGGTAGGTAGATTAAGCAAAGAATAAATTTGCAAATTTGACTTTGATTTATTGTAGGATTATGCAAAGAAAAATGTATGTTTATTTGACAAATTATCAAGAAATATAAGTGCTTCTTTTTTTCTTATTTTTAGCTCTGTCGCTCTTGGACCTGACCAGCTCTTATTGCGAGGCACCCAGCTCAGGAACACTCAGTGGGTCTTTGGTGTTGTTGTGTATACTGGACACGATTCCAAACTCATGCAGGTAAAGTGTTTCTGTGGAAAGCTATGCCGACTGTGGTTGCTTTATTATGTTTCTCTCTCTCTCTCTCTCTCTCTCTCTCTCTCTCTCTCTCTCTCTCTCTCTCTCAATGTAAACATGGAGTTCAAGTTCACCCGAGAATGTAAACTCAGGGACAGTGACTGTTTTATTTCCTTATGTGATGCCTCTGCCCTTTGTCATCACATTCTTGGTCACAGTCTCTGAATATAAGTGGTCTTCATTGTCTAGGTTCAAGATGGACAGCTGGCTCTAACTCTGTCTTCTTTATGTAAGAAGGGCTTATTTACCCTTTAAAAAGGTCTCTGTCTCCTGAATCCCACTAAATTGAATGTTATAGTAAGCTCTCATTATATGAATTTTAGGTTATTTTTTTAAAAAAAGATTTTGAAAGGGATTATCCATATACCAAAGAAATAGTATTCATTTAAAAGAATTTTTCTTTTTCACTGTTAATGCTTTTTCTTAAATTTTTGTTTATAGAAACATAGCCCATATTTATATTGTGTCAAATTTAGCCAAATGTCTTTTGAACTTCTACATAAATTTCCGTGTCATTTCTTATGTTCTTCCAATCTATTTTGGTCATTGTTGTGACACTGTTCTGGAGAGATGTGAGCAAACCTCTAGTCACCCCTGATAGGGAAACAATGGCAAACTAAAGTACAGATAACACCCAAGGTGAATCAGTTTATTGGGGTCACCTGTAGGAATATGAGTAAGGGGTTACTTAGAAGAACAAAGATTACTTGAAGACATCTGCATCACCAAAACCCACCCAGCATGGGTGATGGATCACAGAATCCAGACATCTGGAGCACATTGCACAGTCTTCAGACAGCTTGGCAGGTCAGGGAATGCCCTTTCCAGACAGCTCAGCTGATCTGAGCCTCTTATAAGCAGCTCAATGGGTTCAAACTATCTTTCAGTACAGTCATTATTTGTAGATTCTTGGGAAGGGAAGGACCTAGTGAATCTGATCAGTTTCAGGGACTTCCTAAAGCCTGTGGGTTGTTTACTTCCCAAGCTGGAGGATCTTCCCTGCAGGATGGAGGGTTTCATTTTCTCTTAGAAAATCCTGTGTTTTAACAAGCTTCCTTTCTAGGTGAAAAGTTTTATATCAGAGAAAATTACTACTAGCAGAATTGTATTTCGTTGATTGTAACTATTAAAGAGAGTTGGGTCTTCTGCTGTTTGTGTAACTTTAAAAGTCACATTTGGCTTAAAAGTCTTGGCTGAAAAATGTTTACAGCCACCATCCTCTGAGTCTTGTGCTAAGAAATCTGGGTACATTAGCAAAAACAGGCTAACTCTTCATCTTCGGGGCCAGATATGGAAAAATAAGGATGTACTTACTGTAGACTACACCATTATAAAATTCTGTGGATATGCATGCAAAAGTCTCCCATCCCAGACTTAGAGCATTGTTTAATGCATTGAAGATATGGAAGAAATCTAGATTAGAGGGTTATGAGAGTTCCTGAAGCTGACCCTTGGAGTTGAGTGGCAGGTGGATGTGAAATTATAGCACTCACCTCTGAGTTTCTGAAGTTGAGATGTTATAGATTGGGACACCTGTGGCTGATCTATGGCAGTGGGTGCTCAAGGTCCAACAGTGCTAGGTCCCTTAATGTAGAAAGGGACTCAGAGCTTAAGGCAGACAATGAGCTGGGGTTATGAAGGTGGATTAAAAATTGGGTTAGAGCAGAGAATAATTCTGTGAGCCAGTTTCTCAAGTCTTCATTGTTAGGAGGTTGGGAGAGGTGACCTGCTGAGGGAAGGGAAGAAGATATATATCCAACTGGCATGGACCTAAATGAACAAAGACTCAAGAAATACTACAAGGTCTTAACTGTGTATCTAGGAGCGCTACCACCAGATGCCAATGTATGTGAGTCTTACTGAAGCATCTTCTTTTGAGAGAGGTGCTGATTTTGAGTGTCACAAGTCCTTAGCTGAGAAAGCGAAGTGGCAGGAGGAGAGACCCAGAAGCACGGGGAAGACACACAGCATTTGGGGCATAAACAGGGAGACCTCCAGGCTCAGAAGGATACTCATAGAACATGTGTGTTGGAGGGGCACACAAAGCAAGCAGAAAAATGACTGGTTGATGGTCGCCATGGTAGCTCTTGAGTAGATAAACATTGCTGAGCATGCTACTTTCCTGCTCAGCTCTCATTCATTCACAGAACTGGAACACTTAAAGTTTATTATCTTTGAGCAGTCTGCATACAAAGACCATCTTGACATATAGTCTCATGCTCCGCCACCTCTTAAGCAGCCTTGAACATTCGCAGCCAATTACCAGTAGCCATAGCAGACCCTCAGAGCTATGTTCACCCAGTGTCTGTGTTTTTGTACTGAAGTGGTAAAGAGGCCATAGGCAGATAGCTCAGATTTAGGTAGAGTAATAAGGCTATGGTTTGTATCATCCTTATTAAAAGCTTTGTCCATGTTTCTTTTTGCCCTGGGTGATTTTCCAGGGTATAACGTTCTTCTAGATCACATATTAATATTACAGCTTTGGAGCTCAGGCCATGTATAACTTGTTTCAGAACATGCCCATCATGTCTTCAGTGGGAAAGATCAGTCCATGTCATTTGCATCCTTTGAGTATTAGGGGTACTTTCCCTGTGTGACAAACCTTGGCAAGACTTACTGCTGTTGACATATAAAGAGTGATGGAAAACTCCAGAAACATCTGTGCTAGACTTGCTGTGCCTTTAGGGCTGAAACAACATGAACAATGAAATTTCAAAAGGAATATAAAATAACACACACAGCTGGAAGCCATTCTGTTTGTGAAATAACATTGTGTCTACACTTGTTTTGATGGCTGAGGGGAAGCTGGATGGCCTTAGGGTTCTTGAGCTTCCACTATGTACTGTTCATCTTTCAGAGATCTCTCTGTTCATGTTTAATGTAGTTGCACACAGCACACACTCAGATATTTTCTGTTGGTTGGCTTAATGGGAGAGAGGCAACCAATAATTATAGGAAACATTGGTTATAAAAAGGTATTACAGAGATTCCATGAATTACTGAGGAATAGATTATTTATTAAGAAATTCTACAGGAAACTTTAACTCGCAGATACAGGACAAGACCAATTCAGTCACAGAGTCCTTGGAAGGCTGGGTATTGATCTGACACTGATTTACCTGCCTAACCTGGTCCTCACCATCCAAATGCATGGGAAAGAAGAATTTATGTACGTGTATCCCTGATCTTAAGCTGGATCAAAAACCATACCCTAGGGCTGATAACCAAAGGCCATAGATAGAAGGGTACAGGTTCCCCAGATCTTACTCTAGTCAAAAGGGGCTTATATCCCAAGGCCGAGGTACAAGGATATGTGTGACCCTCCACAACAAGGCATAAATTGTTTTATAATCCACATATATATGAATTTCATTTATTTACTGTGTATAGGTGTTTTGCTTGCATGAATTTCTGCACGCAATGTGTGTTCATTGTTTACAGAGGCCTGGAGAGAGAAGAGGTTGGCAGATTCCCTAGAACTGGCGTCAGAGATAGTTGTGGGCCACTATATGGGCACTAGAAATTAAACCTAGGTCTTCTACAAGAAAGCCAGTGCTAACCACTGAACCATATCTCTATCCCCCATACTTTTCTTTTAAAGATAGAGCAGCTAAAGCACAGTGTCCAACTAACCCGAGCTTGGTTTACAGATCTAGAAAGAGTGAAGGCTGGGGTTGAAATTCAGGTTGACACACTCTGAACTTATTCTGATTAGCATTCTGATGTTCGCTTTCTCAGGACCTGTTACAATTCAGTTCAGATTCTAGCATTTGCAAAATCTTACAGTTGAACCCATTTTTTATTGTAGTCTAAGACATCAAAGTGATAATGTTCTTTAAGAGTTTTATAAAAGAACTTATTATTCTAATAGGAACCGAACATTAAAAACTCACTGTTGTGAGTGGAAATGTTTGGAAAAAGGAGTGTGCTGTGCTTGGCTTTTCATGCTGGACACATATTGAATCCTGGAGTTCTAGGTTGATTCCTAGTGCTGGGTGAGAAGTCTGTTTTCCTAACCCTGGTGACGGGCTTCAGCTAACTGGCAGGCTCACAGAAATGACAGCGTTTGTCATTTTTTTTTTTTTTACTTCCTGAACATTTAATGACTCTTAATTAAGCACAATAGGGTCATCTTTAGTGTTTAAAGAATTCAAATAGTCAGTCTTGTAACAGAATAGCTCCCAGCTCTCAATATGAGGCCAGATGTAGATGTGCTGTTCTAGGAGCCTTCCTGAGGTGCTTGACTGATTATAGGATCACCTTTGCTAGCAAACTTCCATCTTGGCCCTGGAGGATTTTTCTTCAAAGTCCACAAGAGATAAATAACTTAGTAAACAACAACAGAGCAGGAACACAACTAAATGGAGGACACCCAGAAGACAATTTAAAGCTCTTAGTGTAACATTTTCCTAACTTCCCCAGCCTCAGTGAAATCCATGATGCTCACATAGATAGAATTTCTGGGTCTGCAATGGAATTCAGAAAGGTGTGGGTGATGGCTGTGATGTGAGAGTCACTGTACACTAGACTGAGCTCGTATACGAAGTCAGACTAATATGCTCATATTGAAGTCACCTCGGTGAAGTCCTTCATTGAGGCCCATCACTGACCCATCATAACAGCCTTTGAGAATTTCTTTTATAAAAGGCTTCAGGCATATAAATATCTCATTAATACTACATGATGGACTTTCCCATTTCTGAGAGGATGCATCTCACATCATCCATGTGAGATGCAGTGAACTTCAAGTGCAGCTTTCCTGAACATCTTGGTACCCAGGTTCCAACAACACAAGCCTCAGCTCCTCTGTCTGCCTTCTTGTCTAACTTCTTCACTCAACTCACGGTGGTCCTGCCTTACGGGAGCTTATTTATTGTTTACATCTCCCCAAGTGAACCTTCTGTTCATTTGCATTGATACCTATCCATGTCCTCTCTTTATTGGTGCATGTGTCTTTTTAAAATCTCCTCCATTTTTATTCTTTCCTACTGGAAAGAACATGAACACTATAAAAATCTCCCTTAAACTTATCACAGAGCTGAAATATTGCTTTGGAGGTCCTTCTTATATTTTTATGATGAATAATTATCAGTGTGTTGGCTTCTTTTATACCATACTTAGATTGTCTAGAGCCTTCAATGTCTTTGGAAGTAGCTGATGCTATTTATGCTAAAGTGTAAATAAAAGTATGGACTAGATCATAAAGAGTTGAAGTATTGTCCTAGCCAATGATCTATTGCTGTGAAGAGACATCATATTCAAGGCAACTGCTTTAAGAGAGCATTTGACTGGGGGCTTGCTTATAGTTTCTGAAGCTTAGTTTATTATGGCAGCAAGGAGGCAGATGCTGAAGCAGTAGCTAAGAGCTACATCCTGATCAGTAGGCAAAGAGTAGGAGTCTCTGGTCTTGGCATGGGCTTTTACCTTCAAATCCACCCCTAGTGACACACTTCTTCCAACAAGGCCATACCTCTTGATCCTTCTAATCTTTTCAAATAGTGCCATTCTCTGGTGAATAAGCATTCAAATAAATAAGCCATTCTTATTCAGATGACCACAGGTGAGTTCTTTAAACTGGAGAATGCCTTTTAAAACTGGGCTGTTTACTCACAAGTGTGATGCACTTTTTAAGTCCACCAGTAATTTGGAAGAGAAATGGTCCTTTTCATTTCCATCATTGTATGTGGTTGTCTTACTCAGTTCCTCCTCACACTCGCCCATGCCTGTTCTGTGATGGTTACTGACTTTCAATACTGGTTTACAGAATTCAACAAAAGCACCACTCAAGAGATCGAATGTTGAGAAGGTAACCAACGTGCAGATCCTTGTACTGTTTGGCATCCTCCTGGTCATGGCACTGGTGAGCTCAGTGGGCGCCCTGTTCTGGAATGGGTCTCATGGTGGAAAGAGCTGGTACATCAAGAAGATGGGTGAGTTCTGGGATGGCTGCTGCTCACTCCTGTGGGACCTCTTGGAAGGTCCTTCCACGCAGGGTATGTGGGTGGTAGCCATGCTCTCCCTCTGTTCCCATGGCTACCCTGCCTACATAAGGTCTTCTTAGAGAGAGAACAGATTGGGAATCACACGATAAAGTCAAGATGGGTTTATCTGAGGACTGTTTTATGCACTAATGATTGTTTCGCAGATATTTTTGAAGAAACCTTTTCATGGTTGCTCTAGGGATGAAAACATGAGAAACCCTTGTGTTACTACTGATTTAATTCACAAACAGACCAGCTCACTTCCAGGCTCTCTCTTGCTGGTGCTGTTATTGTCAGATATATAGTGCATGTATGTACTGTCAACCTAACAACAGAGCATTTTAATCAGTGTGTTGTATAATCTGTCTTAAAAAGCTAAAAGAAAAAATATATATATACATGTTTTTGAACTTGTTTCTTCCTTTTTTTTTTCTTTCTTTTGAACCTATTTCTTTTGACCTACTAGTTTGCCATTTTTGTCAGTCTCCATGTCTTTCTGTAGATGAGTTACTACCTTATATCATCTTGCTTCATTTATCTCACTGTCTTCTTGCTCTTTGTGCTGGAGTATAGATTGAACACAGACAAGGTCTTCTGTGCTGACCAGGGTAAATTATTAGCAGGATTTCGCCGGCTACCCTTTCCCATGGATAGTTCTGCTAAATTTCAAGCCAGTTTTCTGTTTTTCTCTACTAGGGTATGGGAACACTTGCTTTCCCTGATCATTAGCCAGGGAGATCTATTGTTTTGGATTGGATATCGCATATAGCATTTTTTCATACTCCACTCAGATGATGTGAGTTACCTAGTGTTCCTGGCCTGCTCTGGGGTAGAATGTCTGCATTGGGGTAAGTGGGGTAGGTGATGGTAGTCAGCCTGATAACCGCTACCACCCCCTAGAGCAGAGCCGACATGACAGGGGTCTGTGAGTGGAATAATAGCTCAGCTGTTCTTACATGAGTTGGCAGGTTTTATTTTTAATTCATGCATTTGGTCCATTTCTTGAGTCTTAAATTGATTTTGATGATTCTGTCTTGTTTGGCAGCTTGGTGGGACTAGGAAATAGAGGGAAAAACCTCCCATTCTTTGATCTCAGCAAATCAAGAAAAATAATAGAATTTGGTGACAAAAATTTAATGATAAATTTTAAAACTTTAGGACATTTCCTTGGCATTATTGTTATTGACATTTCTTAATTTTCAAATTGATTTAGACATGATTTTACTTTTCCAATTTCTTTTAACCATAAAACTCTCAGGTTTTAAAATGTCGGAAAACTGGTGTTACCCATTTTTGCTGTTTGTTTTTAAACAAGATCTCATGTGGTATAGCTGGCCTTGAACTCAGTCTTGTAGCTGAGGCTGGCCTCAGATAAAAGCTGGTATTACAGGCTTGAGCCCTTGTGCCAATTTCTCCTTTCCAAACATGGGCACATGGCTGTGGTTTGAGTTGAAGTTGATCAAATCACTTGGTGTTGGCTTTTGTTATGTGGCTTGCTTGCTTCAGACATGAAGACTGGTTCATATGAATGCAATTTTATACTGTGTCTGAGTAAACCTGTGGCATCAACACAGCTTCAGGGAAACTGGCACTTGAATTGCTCAAATCATGCCAAGCTCTAGTACAAACAGTGTGGCATGGAGGGTGACACACGCACCTGCTTGGAGAAGTCAGTTTCACGTTATGCTGCCTCTGTTGGTGCTTGGATTTCACTTCCTATCAAATTTGGTCCTGTCATAACTTCCCTTCATTGTTTGGCTGAACATTTTACATAGGGTTAGATATTCTCTTTTTTCTTTTATGGACTTCTGTGGTTTTTTTCGGCAAACTTAAACATTCTTGGGTATCAGAGGTTTTTGATGTAGGTTTTCTTGGCATAGTTGCTCTTCTTTGACATCATCTATGGGCATATGTAGTGTTATAGAGCTAGTATTAAAAAGCCCTAAAGTCTTAATTTCTTAATACATTTTATTGGGAGACAAATTTTATTCCTAAACAAGTGCTGTACTCTGAGGGCACTTGAGTTATTGGGTCTTATGGGCTCAGTCTAACAACTCCTTCATTGTTCAATGAGTTGTTAGTAAATAGTAAAGTAGTATGCCAGCGAGAAGGGCTGTCAGATGGAGAGTGGAGGCCTTGGGGTGGCAGAAAATGAAGGCTGGGGGAAGTCAGCTGACCAGCCAGTGCTTGCTTCCCATACTAGTCCCCATCACCCCTTTCCATCACAGCCACCCTCCAGAATCCCGGGGTTCATCATCTGCTACCATGTGTCAAGCCTTCCTGCTGGAAAACTCAATGTGTGTGGCTCGGAGCCATGACAAATTCCTAATTCCAAGGCTTAGCCTTCTGCTCACTTACTCTGGGAACCTCCTCTCTGAGTTCCTGCCATGTTGCCTGACCACCTCTGTAATAACCACATCCTCCTTTGAGGCCACTCCCTTCCCAGGGGATAGCTGTCTCTGCTCCCTCCTCTGTCCCCTTCCCAGACTCTCAAGAGAAGCCAGCACTACCCAAAGGACTGAATTCAAAAAGCCTTTGGAATTTGAACTGGCACAGGAACTCCCCAGTGCCAAGACAGGCACGTAGGCTTTTGTTGTAAGCATCTTTTGGGAGGAAAAGTCTAAAATAACAAAATGAAAAGAAACAAAATGTAGACTTCCACTAAAGCTTTGTGGATGTCTTGGTTTTTGTCTGCAGACACGAGCTCAGATAATTTTGGATACAACTTGCTGACATTTATCATCTTGTACAACAATCTGATCCCCATCAGTCTGCTGGTGACGCTTGAGGTTGTGAAATACACGCAAGCGCTCTTCATAAACTGGGTGAGTTTCAAAGCAGAGTGCGAAACACGAGCTACTGGATGGTTGCCAGCCTCTGCTTTCTAGTACTCTCCATGAGCCTTTGTCATTTCATTGAGGCTCAGGAAATAATAGAGGCTGTTTATTATTAGTTCATGGGATTAAGCCAGCCAAACTGATGACTGGCAGGCAAGGCCATAACCTCAGGAGTGGAGAAAGTGGGGGAGAATGCTCAGTGGGTGCTTGTCATCTGTCCACCATGACTGTGCTTGCAAAGTCTCCTATATGCTTAAAAAAAAAAAAAAAAGGTCTCTTAAGTATTCTCGCTTACCAGCGTGTCCATTCTGCACGGGTTTCATCATGACAATTACCCTGACGGATTGTAGGGGCTGAGGTGGGGTTTTTAAGGGACTGTCATGGCACAGCCACTGGGCCTTGGCAAGTTTTTTTTTGTTTGTTTGTTTACTTGATTTTTCACACCAAGCATTTTGTGTGTGTTTTCCTTGGATTTTCACAACAAGCCTGTGAATGAGGCATTGACCTAGCTCACAGCCAGAGTATGAGATGATCATCTTGAACCCGAACCTAAATGCCGTGGGCCATATTGTGTGTGTCACGGAGGTTTTCTATCCTGATTGCAACTTCATTTCCAACCCAAGTTAAAAGTTAGCATCTGAATGAAAATGGAAGGGCCTGAAGTTGCCCGAGTCTGTGTGAATCTTAATGAAATACTGGAATTACACATTTTCTGAAGGCTTTCTTCCCTTCCTTCCTCCTCCTTCCCATTTTCCCTTTTAGGACACAGATATGTATTATATTGAAAATGACACCCCTGCAATGGCCAGGACATCAAACCTTAACGAAGAGCTTGGGCAGGTGAGAGCCTCTGGGGGGGGGGGGCTTTGGGGACAGTTCCACGAGCAGGAAGCCAGTGTTAGCAGAGGAGCCTTGGGGGGAGGGGAAGTTATATGAATAGTTCCCATGACTGTGTTTGTGACATATGGGTTGTAAGATGGCAGTGGATGCAATTGCCACATGTATATCATTTTGCTGAGAATATATCTGAAAAAAATGTATAGAACATTGTACAAAAATATATTATTATTTTGGATCCTTTTAAATGTGCTTCTTAGAACAGAAGACAAGGAAAATGGGGGTAAGATATTGGCTCTTGGGCTGCCTCGCAAAGCGTGTGGGGCCTTTTGAGGATGGGTATCGTGACATAGTCCAGAAAGTTGGTGACTTTTGTATCTTTATCCTGATTTCTGCTTGTTTCTGACTGTCCTGTTGCATTGTATCTTCCTCCTCTCCTGAATTACTGTGACCTATAACCTTCTTTGAATACATAATTCTTATGTTTAACCTAAAGTAATTAAAAACTATGGCTTTATTTTATCCACCTTAAACTTCCCAACAATCCGACTGGGGGGTGGTATGCCAACATCTTCATTTTATAGATAAGAAAATGGTTAATTCACCTCAGGAAAGCTGGCTGATAAATGACAGGTGGAGGCAGATTGCCTGCCCAAATCTGGCTTTCGTTTCCATGGAACACCTGCCGCATGGCCCTCTGGGAAGATGTAAGCCTGTCTTCTCATTCATTCGAGGGCCAGGAGTAGGATCAGGTGCTTCTCCCTTTGTCCCTGCTTAAGGGCAAAGTCAGTTCCACATTTGTGCTGGAACGTTGCTGAGTTCATTGCTAGAAAGCTGAAGCTAGACTCTGTCAGTCAAGTTTTGTAATAAAATATAATTCTGTAGCCACATTTTCAGGTGATTCTATTCCTTTGGTATTCTCCAAGTCTGCTTAGAATTAAGAACAACTTTTTCTATTTTTTTTAAATAGAAAAAATGAACTTATAGGATTACTTAAGTTTATTTGGTATAGCCAGGTGAATTGTCATTTAGAGAGAATATTCCCGCACAGAGCACAAATTTTCCTCAGTGAGGCCTGTGTCCCTCTCCCCCTCCACTCCTGTTCTGTAGTGCACAGGATGATGGGCAGAATTCAATGCTGAATATCCATTTTCTATTTCATTCATATTTACAGGTATACAAGACAACTTCATTTCATGATTCTTTCATTTTATTATGTCCATTTAAAAGGTTATTTTATGTGCATAGGTGTTTTGATTCTGTGTATATCTGCAAAAAACATAATATCTAATGCTCTTGGAAGCCAGAAAGGGCACTTGGATCCCCTGGAACTAGAGTTAAAAACGGTTGTGGCTTACCCAGATTCTATCTGGGTTCTCTAGAGAGTAGCCTGTTCTCTTAGCCTCTGAGCCATCTCTCCAGCTCCTTATTACACTCTTAGCATGCATTTTGTTCAATCTCTGCCTAGGTAAAGTACCTGTTTTCTGACAAGACTGGAACTCTTACATGCAATATCATGAACTTCAAGAAGTGTAGCATTGCTGGTGTAACCTATGGGTGAGTGTGTTAATCACTTGTAGGAAATCTCATTTCCAGTCTCCCAGCAAAGTGGAGCTTTTGCTATTTTGTCAAGTGTTGCGAGGAATTTGTGTTGTGGAATACTATTTTAAGATGTGTTAGATTTGTTTATGCTGTGGAACATTTGTTTAATGATGCAAAGAGGTGTTGAATTTCTTTATGTTGCATTTGTTTAACTGAGGCTGTGTTACTTTGCCTGATGGTCTAATAAAGTGCTGAACGGCCAATAGCTGGTCAGGAGGAAGGATAGGTGGGGCTGGTGAGCAGAGAGAATGAATAGAAAGAATGAGGGAAGGAAGAAAGAGCAAGAAAACAAGGAGAGGAGGATGCTAGGGGCCAGCCACCCAGCCACGCAGCCACACAACCACGCAGCCACCCAGCCACGCAACCATGCAGCCACCTAGCCACCCAGCCATGCAGCCACACAACCATACAGCCACCCAGCCACCCAGCCATGCAGCCACACAACCACGCAGCCACCCAGCCACACAGCCATTCAGCCACTCAGCCACGCAGCCACGCAGCCACCTAGCCACCCAGCCATGCAGCCACGCAACCATGCAGCCACCTAGCCACCCAGCCATGCAGCCACACAACCATGCAACCACTCAGCCACCCAGCCATGCAGCCACACAACCATGCAGCCACCCAGCCACACAGCCATGCAGCCAACCAGCCATGCAACCATGCAGCCATCCAGCCATCCAGCCACACAGCCACACAGCCACACAACTATGCAGCCACCTAGCCACCCAGCCGTGCAGCCACAAAGCCACACAGCCACGCAACCATACAGTCACACAGCCACGCAGCAAGCCATGGAGTAAGCATGAACGTAAGGATATTGAAGCAAGGAAACAAAAGTCCAGAGGCAAAAGGTAGACGGGATAATTTAAGTTAAGCAAAGTTGGCTAGAGGGGCTGAAGAGATATCTCAGTGGTTAAGAGCACTGACTGTTCTCCCAGAGAACCAAGACTGAATTCTCTGCACCCACATGGCAGCTCACAACTGTCTGAAATTCTAAGATCTGATACCCTCACAGGTGAAACACCAATACACAAAATAATAAATAAATAAATTCTTGGAAAAAGATGACTAGGAATAAGCCAAGCTAAGGCTGTGTGTCCATTTATAATTAAGAATAAGCCTCCATGTGTGATTTATTTGGGAGCTAGGTAGCATGTCCCCAGAAGAGCAAATAGCCAAAACAGTAAAACAAACAAACAAACAAAAAAAACCCAACAGATTTGGATGTGTAGTTGCTATTAAACATGTGTAGAACTTAATGTATTCTCCAGGGAATTGATTCTTTAACTTTACTGAGAAGTCCCAGGACACCTCTGGGTTTGTGTGTGGGGGTACTCTTAAGAACTGGCCTTTCTTCTGACCCCTCTGTTTCTCCTGCCAGCCATTTCCCAGAACTAGCCAGAGAACCATCCTCAGACGACTTCTGGTAAGTAGAGTCCAGCATATAGGACTTCCTTAGTAGGGCTGCACTGGGACAGCTTTAGATATAAATAGAAGGTGTGAGTATGTGAGTTTGAAAAGGAACCAGGATAAGATTACAGTGCAGATGTGGTTTAGATTCACACCACAGAGCTTTTCACATCAACAGAATGCTTCTTGTCTGGTCCTTTCATTTTCAGCTACCTGCAACTTTTTTATTTTCTTCAAATTCCTGTATTTTAAAATAATACTTTTATGCTAATTAAAAATTATAGACACTGTAGGGTTTTGTACCTTTAGGGAAGATTCAGCTCCCTCTACCCTGGTGTGGCCAGCCCATTTTTCCCAGGCTATCTTTCCATGCTCCCCATCTTCCTCTAGCCCCTCCTCCCAGGCCATCTTTCCAGCCCTTAGAAGTGCTTAGCATTTTCTGTTTTTCTTTAACTTATGAACTTCTAACTATAACCCTTGGGCAGGCTGTTTTTCTTCCTTGTGTTGGGTGGTTATTGGCTTTTTATTGGGCTCTTTCTGTCTATAAATTCCTCTTATTAGCATTTAGGAAATGTCCTTGTATTATTTCTGTAATAACTGTCCCCCTCCTGTCCCTCTGTCCCCTCTTACTGGGAACTCAATCTTTGAGTTGATCTTCCAATTTTGTTACCTAACTTGCCTCCTTTCAATGTATTTCTTAAGTTCATCTTAACCTTTTATCATCCTTCATTTTTTATACATGCTTGCTTTCAGTTTTCAGGAGAAAGCTCCAATTCTTGCTTCTGTTTTTTCATGTTCTCTGCTCTGTCTCCTGTGCCCAACACCTGCCTCTAGATTTTCCTTACAAACTTGGAGACCAGCGACTGTGTGCTCACATTAGAATTTTTTTAACCATTATTTTTCTATTTGTGTGTATGAGTGTTTTGCCTGCATGTATGTCTGTGCACCATGTGTGTGCAGTACCCATAGAGGCCAGAAGATGGTGCTCCATCACCTCAGACTGTACTTCCAGACATGTGAGCCTCTACATGGGTACTGGAAATCAAACCTGGGTCCTCTGGAAGAGCAGGCAGTATCCTTAATCACGGAGTCATTTGTATAGATTTTTTATTGTGGTATACATAGTGTATGTAAAACCAACTATTTAAACCCTTTTAAATCCAGTTAAAAGAGTTTTGATTTCACAATAAAATCACAGAAGCACAGAGGTTTCCCATAAAACTCCTGCTTCACCCGATGGCCTCAGTGATGAAAGCCTTGCCCAACTCCATGACCTCTCTGATGAAAGTTCTCCACCTCATTCAGTACAATTCAGGAACCAATACTAATACCTCATGATCACCCACAGTCTACATCTGACATCAGGGTCACTCTGCTGTATCTTGTGAGAATGGATAATGTAGTAATAGGTTGTATATTTAATATAATTAGTCTGGAATATCAGAGGACAGAGCCATCTCTCCAGATTTTTTAAAAACACATTGTATGCTAATATATTTCATAAAGGATGCTTTCATTGCCTGCTAAGTCCCTGTTCTGCCTGTCTACTCCCTGTCATAGGCCCCCCACTCTTGGTAGCTACTCTTGCACACTTCTTGTCTCTATAGTTCTCCCTTCTCCACAAAGTCAGGGTTAAAATCCACCAGCATGCTGCCTCCTTAATTTGCCTTCTTTTACTTAGTAACCTGCATTTAATGTTCCTTTATGGCCTGTCTTGGTTGAGCAGCTTCATCTTTTTTAACACTGAGTGATAATCTAGGTTTGGGCCTACTCTGTTTTGACCCCTCTATAGGATGAACCTTATATTTCTTTTTGATTGTGTTGGCTGTCTACATGTGATGAGAGAAGGCTCTGACAGGCTCAGTGTTTGTCATGTGGGCTTGAAGTCTGTATTGTCTTCTGCTTTCCTTGTGTCTCACAGGTATCTCATACCTCTCACTGGTACCTTATACCCCTCAACAGGTACCCATGTCCCTCACAGGTAGTCATACTCCTCACAGGTGCCTATACCCCTCAACAGGTACCTCATATACCTCAACATGTACCTCACACACCTCAACAGGTACCTCATATCCCTCAACAGGTACCTCATACCCCTCAACAGGTACCTCATACCCCTCACAGGTACCTCTTACTCCTCACAGGTACCTCTTACCCCTCACAGGTACCTCTTACTCCTCACAGGTACCTCATACCCCTCACATGTACCTCTTACTCCTCACAGGTACTTCTTACCCCTCACAAGTACCTCTTACCCCTCACAGGTACCTCTTACAGGTACCTCATACCCCTCATAGGTACCTTAGTCCCCTCACGTGTACCCCACACCCTCACAGGTATCTGACATCCTTCACATCCCTCACACCTACCTGGCAATGTTTCCTAGGTTTTTTTGCACACTTCATTCATATAGTACCATTCTTTGGCCTCCAGTGTTCTGAGGAGTGTCAGCTGTCATTTCATGTGCCCCTCCCCACAAGTTACTGGTTGTTTTATCTGCTATAGTAATCTCTGATATCCATTCACAGTTGACACTGCCACCGACTGTCCTCTCTTCTTTCACTGTTGGTCTTGAGGAGTGGCTTTCAAAGCCAGTGGAGGTAAAGGAGTGTGTGCAATGCTCACACTTGCTCCAGTCTGACATCCCACAGCCGTCATGTTCAGTTTTCTTCATTCTAATTGTTTTCTGCCTCCTCTTCCTCAAATGTGCTCTGTCCACGAATGACAAAGCGTGGTGCAGTCCTTCCTCTGTTTTTTTTTTGGGGGGGGGTGGGAGGGGGAGGGCTGGTATTTATTTAAGGACCAACTCACAGGTGACAGTCATAGTGTTGACATATAGCTTATGATTCTTTCCCTTGTAAATTTGTTGGTATTTATAAGAGCTTGTAACACAGTTTGTTTATAATAAAGCTTCGGGATGTAAGATATCTTAAAGCTTGATATAATATTCAGCATTTCATATCGTTAAATGTTGAATATAAGACTATGGGCTTTAGATTCATGGTTTTTTCTGAGGGTAGATTCTCTCTAGGTGTGAGCTGTCTTGACCTTTAGGTTGAATGAATGAATGTTGTTCTTTCTTCTAGCCGGATGGGTCCATGCCACAGTGACTCATGTGACTTTAATGATCCCAGGCTGTTGAAGAACATTGAGGATCAACACGTGAGTGTGCCACTTACCTCTAGGGCAAAGAGGGTGCCACTTACCTCTAGGGTGAATAATGTGCCACTTACCTCTAAGAAAAGGATGTGCCACTTACCTCTAGGACAAAGAGAGTGCCACTTACCTCTAGGGTGAATAATGTGCCACTTACCTCTAAGAAAAGGATGTGCCACTTACCTCTAGGGCAAAGGATGTGCCACTTACCTCTAGGGTGAATAATGTGCCACTTACCTCTAAGAAAAGGATGTGCCACTTACCTCTAAGAAAAGGATGTGCCACTTACCTCTAGGGTGAATAATGTGCCACTTACCTCTAAGAAAAGGATGTGCCACTTACCTCTAAGAAAAGGATGTGCCACTTACCTCTAGGGCAAGAGATGTGCCACTTACCTCTAGGGCAAAAGATGTGCCACTTACCTCTAGGGCAAAGAGTGGCTTGTGGTTCACTTTTAATGTGCGGTGTGCTGGCTTGGTCTTCTACAAGTCATATGCAGACAATCACAGCTGCAGTGAGTTCGTGAGTGAAACATCCTTGTCATGTCCAGAAGACAGAATTTCCCACACTTACTCATGACCCCTTTTGGGCAAGGCATTCACAACTGTTGTTTCTCAGCATTTTGTCCAGTTGCAAGTCTGTTCACTAGATGCTTGCTGATCACTGCAAAAAGAAGGCTCTCTGACCAAGGTAGAGGGCAGGTTATCTTTGTTGTAAATAATCAGTATTCAGAAGGCGGATTGACAACATGACCCTTCAATAAAACAACAATAGAAGGCTTCACCCTAGGATCCATGCCTTCTCCAGCCAACGGCTTGTCACCGGACTTACACTATCAGACGTGAAGTTTACTCTGTGGAGCATCCCTCAAATCTGACATAGCAAATGAAGACATTGTCATTAAAATAAGCCCAGGGTCCCCAGTTGATTATTAGCTCCACCCTTTTTTGAAATAAGGTACTGCCTTTTGGGCAGGTACAGAGAGATCCCGTTGCCGCTGCCCCCCCCCCCCCCCCCCGCCTTGGACGTCCAAGCTTCTTAGCCAATGGCCTCCTGCAGAAACTTGCTTAACTCCCCTTGGAGACCAGGCACCAGTGTGGGGGAGCAAAGGGTGATGGGAGATATGAGGTAGTGTGAGCCTGCCAGGCACCTTTAGCTATCTGGTTCAGACACTTGGTCTTTAGGCAGTACCCAAGCAGGTAACAACCACCTTTCCTGGAGCAGCCATATCAGAGGGTGATAATAATAACTCAACCTGGGGTTGAGCTCTTCCTGGGCCACTTGTGGCATCCCCAACAAGGCATCCTGCTTGCACATCAGAAAGGGGATGTTTGCACCTGCACTCTGCCCTTGTCTTTGAATAACAGTTTTTGGGTGTTAGCTCTGTGGACAGGAGAACTATGTCTAGTGGGGGGGGGGGGGAGGATAGAGTCAGGAAGCTGTTATATGTTGGCTGTGCTCATTAGTTTTGTGATGTGTGTGTGTGTGTGTGTGAGAGAGAGAGAGAGAGAGAGAGAGAGAGAGAGAGAGAGAGAGAGAGAGAGAGAGAGAGAGAGAGAGAGAGAGAGAGAGAGAGAGAGAGAGAGAGAGAGAGAGAGAGAGAGAGAGAGAGAGAGAGAGAGAGAGAGAGAGAGAGAGAACTTGACACAAGATAGAGTAATCTGAGGAGAGGAAACCTCACTTGAGAAAACACTTCCATCAGATTGGAATCCTGTGGGGCATTTTTTTGATTAACGACTGACTTGGGAGGGTCTGGCCATTGTGGGTGGTGCTACTGCTTGGCAGGTGGTCTTAAGTTGTATTAAGAAAAAAAAAAAAAAAAGCTGATAACCAGTTGTGGGGCTCTTTCCTGGGGAAGACTTTCTCCGGCTGTCAGCGTTCCTTAGTTACCTAGAACTCTTTGTCTAGGGGCCCCATGACGTCACCCTATGCCATGTTAGCATGTATATTGGTGTTGTTTTGTCCAGGTCTTATTTGGGCAGACATGCTCTTGAAACTTCTTGGATGTAGCTTCCCTGGCTTTTCTAGGAGACACTCTCACAGCTGACTTCCTGTGCCTCTGGCTCTTAGATTATCCCCCATCCCCAACAATGATCTCCGAGCCTTAGGGGCAGGATCTGTGTTCTTCTCTTGATGAACTGGGGCTGAGCAGCACAGGATCATTGGTCTGCATTCTGACCAGGAATTTTCTGTAATACCCAGTGGTCAGCCCTGAAATATACAGCAAGTAGGATTATAAGGATTGAGCAGGCAAGCAGGTTGTAGTTACACATTTGAGGAAAATATATACCAACAAATAAAAAGAGACCAGAAATTTGAGAGAATGCAAGGGGGAGGTACATGGGAGGAATTGGAGAGAGGAAAGAGGGAAAAATAGTGTAGTTGTATTTCAATTTCAAAAAGTTAAAAAAAAAATCTATTTTAAAAAAAGCACACTGAGCAAGCCATGGGAGCAAGTCATCAAGCCGTGTTCCTCCATGGCTTCAGTTCCTGCCTCCAGGTTCCTGCCTTGGCTTCCCTTAGCGATTGAGTGTGACCTGGGGGTTGTAAGCTGAAATGAAGCCTTCTCTCTCCAAGTTGCTTTTGGTCATGGTGTTTATTTCAGCGTTAGAAAGCATGCTTAGGTCCAGGTGATGGTGATGCATGCCCTTAATCCTAGCTCTTGGGAGGTAGAGGCAGATGGATCTCTGTGAGTTGGAGGCCAGGCTGGTCTACAGAGTGAGTTCCAGGACAGTCAGGGCTACACAGAAAAACCCTGTCTTGAGACAAAGAAAAAAGGAAAAAAAAAAAAAAAAAAAAAAAGGAAGCAAGTTAGGACATATGTTTTCGGAATCTTAGAAAGGGAACTGAAATTTAGGAGTCAGAATGCCGTAGCGGGTGACATCCCTAACCCCTAAATAACAAACAGAGCTTCTGTCTTAATCTGGAAAGTAAGCCAGAGCAAACATAACAAATAAGATTTATAATAAGGAGCAGTAAACAAAGTATCTTGCATGACTATTAAAAGGAAAATTCTTTAGACCATTCATTTTAACAGAGAAAGACAAAGCAAAGCAAAGGACTGACGTTCAAGCTGGTTGCAGGTCATGGGGATCTGGGGTCCAGCTAGGTAATAACTATTGCTTGTTTCCAGCTGATTTGTTGATTGACCTTGAACCCTACAGGGGACCAAAGTTCAGGAGGGCATTCACAGTGCTGGTTTGCTTATCTAACCCACAGTGCACATGTTCAGCACCCCACACAGTGCTTGATCACACTGAGTATGTCTGAGCAGATAAATTAATGGTATGTAAGCCCTAGGTTCTAGTTTTATAAGACTTAGACGTCTTTAGTGAATGGAAAAGTGTATTGCAGCCCATGATTTCAATTAAAATCATTAGGATTTATTTTTCTTAGGGATGGTTGTAAAAGATAGATTATACAGGGATGCCCTGGATTTTTGACGTGGATACTAGAAAGATCAGACATGCAGAATACTAGCCAGCCTAGTGGGTGGGAAGGGCAATGCCTCCTGATGGCACAGGGTGACTGTGTTTGGGGCCCAGAGCAATGGGCTTTAAGGACATGACTCAGATGATTACATATGAGGGCATGCTATAAGCAGGTGGAGGGACACTGAGAAAGGATGTGACCTGACTGAAGACCAGAGTGGCAGGAGATGGACTCCATGGAGAAGTGTCTGGTCTTAAGAGTCAGCTAGCTAAGCATCTGAACTCTATGCAAGAGCCAAAGGCAAACTTACTGAAATTGAGACAAGGCCTCACTCTATTTCCCTGGCTAGACCGGAGGTCACCATATAGACCAGGCTGGCTTTTGGCTCCCAGAAAGCCTCCTGCCTCTGCCTCCCAAGTGCTAGGATTAAAGGTGTGTGCCTCTACGCCTGGCTTCTCACTGGATTTTCAAGGAAGGGATGGCTGGAATCCACTGTGCATTACAAGTCTGGTGACTGATTTACTGGTTCTTCTGCTTTTAGCCCACAGCCCCTTGCATACAAGAGTTCCTTACCCTGCTGGCTGTGTGTCACACTGTTGTCCCCGAGAAGGATGGAGATGAAATCATCTACCAGGCTTCCTCCCCAGGTGAGGTCTATTGCTGGAAACACTTGGTTGGCTTTTGGGGGGGAGGGAGGGGGTTCCTGCTATTTTTGGAAGATGCTTTGGTGCACCTTGCCCCACAAGACAAGCTGTTTGCCTTTGGCCTCACATCACCTCCAGTTCATGATTATAGCTGTTAAAACCCAGGAGAGCTGGTACTGCGGAGTCTGGATTCAGGGTACTCTGGTGTAAAGAAAGAGCCAGGGTTATCTTGCACAGCCTGATATGCAATCTTGGCATAGACAATGGCCTCAAGAGAGAACCATGCTGGCTCCTTGCCAGCTTCATCTACCACATCCCCCGGAGCCCCAGAGCAGCTGCCCTCTGCCATCTCCTGGTGTCCCACTCACATTTACTGCAACTAAAGTACAGTTTTGCTAATAGGTCATCAGTTTGAGTTTCCCTTGATCTGATCCAGCAAAGCAGGATTGTCAACGCCTGTGGTCCTGGTGACTGACCTAGGTGTTGGTATGCAATCTGTCCAGTAGACATTTCAAGCCCCAGTGTGTGTGAGTGTGTCTGTCTCTTGTGTGGATAATGCCAGGCCCCGTCAGTCATGATGGACTGTAATTTGAAATAGGACATTTAACAGAATTCGGTCACAACAAGGGATGAACCTGTGTGTCATTGGCTTATTGTTGACAGATGAAGCTGCTTTGGTCAAAGGAGCTAAGAAACTCGGCTTCGTGTTTACGGGCAGGACCCCATACTCAGTCATCATTGAAGCGGTAAGGGGCCTGGCCCTTTGGAAGATGGTGCATAGGGAATAGTTTGTTGCTTGCAAATAAGATGTCCAAATTTGTATTTGCCTTTCAGTGAAAGATTAGATTAGAAATGCTTTGTGGCAGCACCGTGGTAGCATGGGAGGCAGCAGAAGAGCCCTGGGGGCTTGGGGCTGCTCTTCACAGTCTCATGAAATTATTTGCAGCAAGGAAAATTTCCAGTTTCCTCTCCACTTTTCTAAAGCTAAGAAAGTACCTTCTGCCTCTGTTTCTAAGGCTGGCCCTGCCTCAGGCCACTGGGCATCCATCTCTGGCAGTGAGAGAAAGAAGTCAGAGCTTAGGATTTCTCTTATCTGGATGAGTATTTTCCTCCCCATAAAATTATACAGTGGTCTGTCAGTTCTTATCTTCCTGAAGAGAAGAATTCAGAACACAGTCATGTTAAGCAGGTTATCTAACAAAGAAAGCAAAGTGAGAACCACCAAAACAGATGGGAGTAGGTGTCCCTTTGAGGCATAGCTCACCACTGGGTCCTACATTGTGAATCCTACCAAAGTTTTAAGGTCATAGTTTTGGAGGTAAAAACAGGTTCTCTGGTTAGTTAGGTCTCATAAAAACCCATTAAAATGCCTATTCCATCAGTAATTCCGGGGTGGGGGTTCACTGGAGCACAGAATCTCTATTCATCACCTCCCATTTACATGAAGTAACCTTGCTGGTGGACTCTGCAGCACACAGGCCATGCGTGAGGTGGTTATGGAAGCAAGGTATAGAGAGTAGGTGGCTCCTGGTAGTGAGCAGGGGGTGGTGCCGAGTGCCTGACATCTGGGATGGGGGAGGGGCTTCTGGGTGCATAGAGAGGACCGGCTAAGGCTGAGTGAATGTGGCCTTCAGTTATTTTTCAGGATGCAGCCAGCGGAGAGAGCTGTTTTCTCCTTTCCAACCTTCTGTCTCCAAGATAATGGCAGTCAAGAGCGCTGTCCCCATTCACAGAAAGTGTGTCAGATGCTAAAGTTATTACTTGCATGTACTGATACCCACGCCCACCGTGGTGTGTCGGAAAATAGCAGAGTAGATGAATGTTTGAAATGGCACACATACAGATGTGGATATTGACACTCTTACTGCAGGGAACACAAGGAAAAGTGTATTTGGTTAATTGTCCTAAGAACAGGCTCAGACCTATAGTCCCTTACATGAAAATTCAGAATCTCCAAATCCTTAAATGCCAAGGTTTTCCACTAAGTTTGAGGATTGTCCTTTGAACCTGTTGCTTTTTATGATGCTAACTCAGTATGGTGGTATCGTGGTGGGTGTAGAAGTGCAGTCAGCCCCTGCTGGAGACCTTAGGTAACGTGGTACATATATTTAAGAAACTTATAAATTCCGACACCATTTACGAGCAGAGCTCACTCCCAGGTTTCGGATGGTATTGTGCAGCTTGGAACTTTCATTTTCAATGAGAGCTTTCTACCAGGAGAGGGCGCTCTGACCCTGCCAGACTGTGAGACCACAGTCCAGTGAAGGCTGCTGTAGGGTGTCGAGTGTGTGTGTGTGTGTGTGTGTGTGTGTGTGTGTGTGTGTGTGTGTGTGTGTGTGTGTTTGTGTGTAGAAGGGATGATTGATTTGAGATTTTAATACTTTTGCACTTCAGATAAGAGTCTCCCTTCTTTTTCTGTTGTTTTGCTTTATAGATGGGGCAAGAACAGACGTTTGGAATCCTCAACGTTCTGGAGTTTTCTAGGTATGTTTCTCTTTCATACACTTGACATGAAACATTTCATATATACTTAACTGCTTCGCCTACAGACTTTCCTGATTGTGGCATGATTTGTATTTAGGCATTAATCATGATAAATAGAGAGTGAATCCACCACTTTCCTCTGTAGGTTTTGTTTTTTTCTGGAAGGGATGTTAAAGCCCTCTGGTTCCTTTTCTTTAGCCCCTTAGAGCTGGGTGTTCTTACATCAGCAGCTGCAGACATGTCTGCATGGCTCCGCGGAGAATGTGGCCAGGGCGTGGTTTTCATTGTCTCTGGCCTGGTTCCGTGAGGTCAGGGCTTCATCACATCTGAGCACAAAACTAACATGTGGCCACAGAGCAGACAAGGTCTGTTTACTCTCTCAGGAAGCTTGGCTTTCACAAAGCCCTTCTCCTGGGCCTTCACACCCTGCGCAGTTTCTTTAAGGCCTAGGAATATTTGTCAGATTTTTGACTCCCATGGAGCATTCGTGGTTTATTCTGAGGAGCCACGTCTGAATGTGTCTCTCTCTCTTGCACACTGGACCAGGGCAGAAGGCAGTATTGTGGTACGGCACTAGCAGAGTTTCCTTCCAATATTAGAGGAAAGTCCTTTTTTTTTTTTTTTTTTTTTTTTGTCTTGAGACCATCTTTTCCTGATAACAGAAGTTGATGGAACTGGGTATGGTGGCTCGCACATATAATACCAGCCAATGGAAAACTGAGGCAGGGGGATCGCCCCAAGTTTGAGAACAGAATGCGCTACATAGTGAGTTCCAAGCTAGTCTCAAAAAAGAAAATGAAAATACTTAGTTTTCTAGCCGCCTTTGTTAAATGGTTCTCAAAGGCTTGAAAGAGACAGTGTTTGCCTATCCTCTCAAAGGAATTTTTTTTTTTTTTTTTTTTTGCCAAACTTGTAGCCTGGAGCTGTGAGTTTGGCTCTGTGGGTAAGACACTTGGGGTCAGATAACATGGGATGGCTGATGATGGTGGCAGTTCATGTATGGGTTGTGACAGTGTGCCTGTATGGAGCTTCCAGCCAAGCTAAATAACTCCTCAGATTTTTTGTACCCTCCTCCTCCTCCTTTTCTTCCTGGCTTGTGTGTGTACATGTTGTATACATGCGTGTGCTCTCCTGTGCCTGTGCCTGTGGAGGCCAGAAGTAGAAGTCTCCTGTCTTTCCTTATCACTGCCCACATAGACTTTGAAGCAACTAGCCATCAGTCTCTCACTGGACTTAGACTCACTATTTAGACTGGCTGACCAGCAAAAAGCCAGGATCTGCCTGTCTCCAATCTCTAGAGCTAGAGATATACATCACCACACCCTGCTTTTATGTGAATGCTGGGTGATCCATACTTGCGTTCTCATACTTAAACTATGGGCCGTCTCTCCAGCCCCTAGTATATCTCCTGTTGGCAATTGCTACCCTGTGCTGCGTTAACTGTGCCCAGCTGCTAATAGCCAACCAAGAAGGAAGAGGGAAGTAGATGAGGTGATAGCAGGTGACTAGGGATGAGAGCGCAAGGGTCTAGTGTTTAAAGTGATGGGCAGTAGGAAGAAGTGGAAATGTTAGTTGTGGTTTACAGGTTCTGATACTCTTCAATGGGCACATCATTTTCCTTCTGTAAGGTTTCCTTGGAATAGTTGGTGCTCAATTGCTTTGTACATTAAAAAACTGAAGCATCCTAGGAACTGAGAAGGAATGAAGACTGGTCCTCGAGAGTGCTGTGGGCATCCCTCAGGGCCTCGGGGTGGAGGATGTGTTCTGGTAGGAGGGGCATCAGGAAATCACAGTGCAGAATATAAGGAAAGAATGACAGGTCTTGTTTGCTTGGAGTGTGGTGGTGCACGAGAGGGCCAGTGGGAAGTCAGTTGTCGATGCAGAGGCAGGAAGAGAGGATTCAGGCAACCTCAGGCTCAGAAGTCCCTCAGGCTCAGCAAGTGGGCTATACCCTGAAGACAAATGTGTAGGGGAGGGTCTTTGTCACAGTGAGCAGAGAGAAAGTGCCGGCTGAGACAAGTCTAAGAACTGATCATTTCTTTATCCAACCTAAAGGAGCCATACAAGGAGCTTCTGAAGCGTTGGATCTCCAGCTTTGGTGTTTACAAGGGATGGGGCTGTGCAATAGAGAACAGTCATTGAAGGGATTGATGGGGATTCTGTGCACACAGCTCATGCACAGCTAGAGCATAAATGTTCTATTTCTGGCTCTTTGGCAAATAACCGTGCAGTGCATCCTTATGGCAGGGCAAGGGACGTGGGCTTCTTTCTGCTTGGTATAAATGAGTAAAGTATACAGTCGAAGTTTTACTTTGAGGAAAAAGCCAGGGAGAAATGGACCTTGCTATTTCTAGTTCGGCACCTTTGGTTCCACTTGTGCTCAGTTATTGGACCAGGGTCCTGTTAGGCAAACGGGTGATGACTTTTTCCTCTCCCCCTTTGCTATCACAAGTGACAGAAAAAGGATGTCTGTGATTGTTCGGACTCCATCAGGACAACTTCGACTCTACTGCAAGGGAGCTGTAAGTATCAGTGGAATGCTGGGCTTGGCTGACATCTTGGGGGCTGCTTTGCCAAAGTATTTCTTTCCAAACCACGGTTCACATATCCCCCATGGTCTCCTCAAAGCTGAAACACAGTCCTAATAGGCCACTAAGAGCATGGGTTCGAGGTGGCATGAGATAAGAGGGTATAGGGAAGAACCTGTCTTTATCTAGTGTGAGCTCTGGACACGGTGTGCCACACAGGATCCTTGAAATAGGGATTCCAGACTTGGATTTGTCACCATCATTTGGTGTCTGAAAAGGTGACGGCATCGTTTTCCAATATTGTTGGCTCCCCAGTGGCTGCTCTTCACAGCTGCTGTGGTTCATTTCCTCACTCATGTCAGAGAGAGCTGTGTGGTGGGGACAGACATTGTGTCCATGTGCAAACATTGCAATAATTTTTACAACTCGTTTTAGGCTAGTTTTCTAGGTCTGGCTTTTTGTCCAGTTTTCTTAACTAATAATAACCAAACTCCAAAGGCCTTATGGTAAGGAAAGCCATTACTGCTTGTCAACTGTAATTGTCAAATCGTATTCTGTTTTATGGTGGCTCTGGAATGAAGGGACAAATTATCAAACTTAGTTTGAGACTCTGCCAGGATCCCCGGATCAGTGATGATTAGCAAAGCTTACTCATTTTCACCCGTCATGGTTAGGAACACAATGTGACTAGGAATTTTTGAAGATGAATAATGTATGAGACTTTTAACGGCATTGAATATAGAAAAAAGAATTCTGCCCTTTGGTTTTTTGAACCAAGGTTTCTCTGTGTAACAGCCCTGGATGTTCTGGAACTTACGTTGTAGACCAGGCTGGCCATGAGTGCACAGAGGTTTACCTGCTTCTGCACCCCCCCCCCCCAAATGCTAGGATTAAAGGCGTGCACCACAGCTGCCTGGCTAAAAGAATTCTACTTTTATGATCAAGACAGCTTTAGTTAAGCCCAGCAAGGTCAGAGTGCCCAGTGACCTTGTTTTTGAGCTTTGTGTGCTACTTGTAGCTGGAAGAGAAAGGCTGTAGGATCAGAACAGTGTTGACCTGAAAGTGCTGGCAGCACCCTTCTGGTTCCGCCAGGGTTAGTTTTGAACAAACCTTCCTCTCTCCTCCAACAAACCAGTTTAATTAAAAAAAAAAAATCAGTGTCTTGAGATGCTAATTTATATAGTGGATTGTCAGTATCATCCAGGGACCCATTCTTGCCTGTCAGTCATGAGGTAAAGGCTTGTCTCATCAAAAGTTCCAGGCCTGTGGTCACTTTGTTATGGGAACTTCCCTTATTGGTAAGTAAGGTTGTATCAGAATAACTTAGGGTATGCACTTTATTCTTTTTATTTCTGCATAAAGATATTACAGAGGGAACACCCTAACTAAAACATCCCAAATTAGCTGGGCAGCAGTGGCTCACACCTCTTAGCCTAGCACTGGGGAGGCAGAGGCGAGTGGATCTCTGTGGGCTCCAGGAGGAACCTGCCTCAGACAAATGACAGACAGACAGGCAGACAGACAGACAGGCAGGCAGGCAGGCAGACAGACAGACAACAACCTGCCAGCAAACAAAATCTCCCACCTGGGCTGATGAGGTGAGACAGCAGGTAAGGGGGCTTGCTGCCAAGCCTGACCTCTAGAGTTGATCCTCAGATCCATAAGGTAGAAGGGGAGAACGGACTCCTGCAGGCTGTCCTCTGACCCCACCCCATTCTCTCCTTGTGACACATCACATCACATACAGACACACAGGGGCACACACACACACACACACACACACACACACACACACACACGGCACACATACACAGATACAGACATACATACACAGATACACACACACAGATACACACACAGTGATACACAAATACATACACAGATACACACACATACACAGATACACACACATACACACATACACACACAGATACACACAGTGATACACAAATACATACACAGATACACACGTATATACAGAGATACACAGATGCACACATACACACACACACACAGAAACATACACCCACAATACAAAATTGCAATAATTTTTTAAAAATCCCCAGTCCAAAACTTTTTAAGCTCTGATATGATGTAGTAAATTCCACATCTGACCTCATCATATGAGTTCTAGTCTAAATGTAGCGATGGGAAAGATACACAATTATTTTCAAGCTGTGTGAATAGGATGGATACAAACCTAAATGGGAGGTCACTCGTGTGTGTATGTACTCCGAAGTCTGAAAATAGCTCAAATCTGAAATAAGTATGTTCAGATAAAGGGTACTGCGCATGTGCAACACTCACGGTCTGAGTTTCTCAGGTGTATGCAAATATGGGCGCCATGTGGCTTTGATTATGTCTCTGCTGTCAGAATTGTCCCCAGCATTGTTTCCTTCGGACTTAGATACGCACACACAGCTTTTGGTAACACTGGGCACGCTTTACAAAGCTCTTACTTGGCCAACTGAGAGCTCCACCATGTGCCCAGTGAAATGTTTCCATGTATATTAGGTAGACAAGAAAGAAAGCTGGACTTTGCATACCACTGCTAGATGTCCTCTGGACTCTGGGCTCAGTGAACGTTTCCCCTTTCACAGGATAACGTCATCTTTGAAAGACTTTCAAAAGACTCAAAGTACATGGAGGAGACATTGTGCCATCTGGAATATTTTGCCACAGAAGGTAAGTGGTCCTGCAGCTTAGCTTTCATGTGCCCATGGCTGCTGTGTGGACAGGCAGGCGTGCCATTGGACGGTGTGTGTTCTCATGTAGAACTTATGTGCTTTGCAGGACTCAATTTTCAGCTGCCTTCCTTTGCCTCCCCCACCTCCTGTGACAGTGAGGAAGGAGAAGGTAGAGTCCAAACTCAGTTCCATGTGTTTGACTCTGCTACTTCTCAGGGGGCACGGAAATGGAAGGCAGCCAGCTAATCCACAGCGCATAGAATTACAATTGTCCCTTTCCTCAGGTACTCTTGGAGTCATTTCCCTGACCGTCTTGTGCTATCACTGGCTTATCCAAAACTTAAGCAGATAATAATTCCCATTGCTCACTGTGAGAAGGAAAGGGACCCTCTGGAAGCCTTGGGATAATGGTGCTTCCAGGTTTTCCTGCTGGTGAATGTGATGATGGATAGATGCTTATATGCTGAGTGCTACCCTTTGAGTGTTGTATGTCGAGACACACATGCACATGCAGGAGGGCATGACTGCTCAGAGCCCTGCTCTTCCATATCATGGCAAATAGACTTTTTATTGATGTCTTGAGGTGTGTTCCTGACTCCTTTGCTTATGACCTGCCTGTGGTACACATACATGTAGGAAGGACAATTTATGTTTGTGTATATGAAAACATGGGAGGGGAGGCTGTGAGTTTTCTGAACGCTACAACAAAATACTTGTCAAAAATCCACTTAAGAAAGAAGGGACTTATTTTGGCTCAGAGTTTGAGGGCACATGGAGGGGAAGAGTGGTGACGGGGGCTTGAGGGCAGCCTTTACCTTGCATCTTGGGAAGTAGAGGGAGATGGAAGGGAGATGGAAGCTAACTCACTCCCTTCTGTCTCTGGGTTTTATTCAGTATTTTATAACACAGGGCATAGCCCTTGGAGTGAGGCCTTTCAGAGTCAGAATGGCCATTCCTCCCTGTACCTAGAAACTCTCCACAGACACTTTCAGAGGTTTGTTTCCTAGATGACTCCACATCCTATCAAATTAGCAGTCAATATTAATCATCACAGTGGGCAATCTCAAAATTTTTCTCTGTAGATGTGTGAATGTTACATTAGAGGGGTCTGAGAATCGTATGGTATTTTTACATTTTTGAGAACCCTGATGTAAAAAGTGTCACCCAGGAGGTTATGTTTTCTTCTCCCCACCACTTAGCTGAGGCTGTCTTGCAGGCCTGCGGACTCTGTGTGTGGCCTATGCAGATCTTTCTGAGAATGAGTATGAGGAGTGGCTGAAAGTCTATCAAGAGGCCAGCATCATACTGAAGGACAGAGCCCAGAGGCTGGAAGAGTGTTATGAGATCATCGAGAAGGTAATTACGTGAGCCAGAGTGTCTGCTCAGTGAAGGATGTCACAGTTCCAAGAAAGTCTTTGGATAAGAATCCGTTTGTTGTCTTGGGATACTCTTGCTTTCTCTAAGCATTTCCATGGACTTCAGTTTTCCAGCATCCCTTTGCTTTGAGATGTACTCAGGTTAGGTTGTTTGAAATGTCTAATCACCCTCAGTCAGGTATTAATGAAGCCTTAACTACCTGGTCAAAACTAATACTGATGGACGGAGTAGGTAGCCTGTCTGAAAAGCACTTGACTTGTTAGCACAAGGATCTGAGTTTGATCCCCTGAATGTGTGTTTGTGTGTGTGTGTGTGTGTGTGTGTGTGTGTGTGTGTGTGTGTGTGTGTTTGTTTGTTTAAAAAGAGCAGAGTATGATGGTACTTGATGGTGTCCCCGGTACTAGGGAGGGAGACAAAGAGAGATTCTGGAACTTGATGGTCAGGCAGATTAACTGTCAAGTTCTAAGCCATTGAGAGACCCAGCCTCAAAGCAAAGGGTAGTGGGAGAATGGAACATGAGGAACAACACCCGAGGCTGTCCTCTGGCCTCTGAGGGTACACACACACACACACACACACACACATATACACAGATACACACATACAGACACATACACATACATACACAGAAACACACACAGACACATACACATACATACACAGAAACACACACAGACACATACACAGATACACACATACAGACACATACACACACATACAGATACACACAGAAAAAATACACAGATATACACAAACACACACACAGATACACACAGAGAAAAAACACACACAGATACACACAGACACACACACAGAGATACACACAAACACATACATACACAGATACACAGACACATACACACACAGATACATACACACAGATATACACAGAGAAAAACACACACAGATACACACACAGATACACACACAGAAACACACACAGACACACACACAGGCACACACACATACACACACACATACACACACATACACGGATACAAACTTTCATGTGTATAGCATGTGTATATACACATACACATATAAACACACACTCTCATGAACATAGCATGCGCATACACACATATGAACAAACACACTCATTTGCATTAGTATATAAGCACAAGAACAAAAATCAGATTGATGACTTTCTGGCTTTGCCTGAGATTAGATGGAAGATTGACTCACCTTCATGGAGTACTATGGTGTACACTGTGCCTGTAGAGAATTTTCACTCACCCAAATGATGTTCATACTTTGCCTTTCCTGATTTTTGCTGCCTACTTTGATTTCTGTCTTGGTGTTTTTCCTTTCTGTATAATCCAGTATTTGATATGAGATGTCTTTTTGTATGTTATGAATATCACTGGTTAATAAAAAGACTGTTTGGCCCATAACAGGGCATCTTAAGAGCAGGTGATAAATCTGAGCATAGAGAAAGGGGAAGGAGGATCAAGAGAGATGTGATCTAACTGACCAAGGAACAATATGCAGAAAAATTGAGTAATCTATGGGCCGCATAGCAAGACAGATTAATAAAAATAAGTTAAATTACAATAAAAGAACTAACAATAAATCTGAGCCACAGGCTAAATAACATATAATTAATATAAGCATCTGAGTAATTTGAGGGGGGCTAATATAGACAACTATAGCCCACAAGGCTAGGCCAGGTCAAAAATTCTTACTACATATGGTGCCTAATGTGAGGCCTGAACTCATGTCAAAAAAAAAAAAAAACCCTGAAAAATCTCTGATGAGAAGAGATGGCCACATCTCTTCAAGGCCGCTGACTAAAATGATCCAGCCTCAAGGCCCTCATAAAATTGCCAGAATCCCCAAACAACAGCAAAAAATAACAAACTATACCCAAATTCCAAAAATAATATTTATAAATATTTATTTTTATTATAAATAATTAATAATCATAGTAAATCTCTTTCTAAGGAAAAAAGGGAGATTATATAAAATTATATAAAATAATTTAAAATAAATTATTAAATCTACTTTAATCCAAAAATAAACTGTTAATCACAAAATATTTTACGTTAATATAGATTTTAATTTATTAATGCAAATTTAGAGTCAATTTTGTTATACTATATATGTATTTCTACTCATCTTTAAAATATTGTTTATATAACTCATTAAAAATTATAATATACAATTAAAAATACAAATAACTGTCATCTATGTAACCAAACTCATAATCATGTTAGTTAATAGTTTTTAGATATACAAAGATATATCTTGATTAAATAAATCATCTTCCAACACTTCAAAGGCCTACAAAATATGATATTTAAAATATTTTAAAAACTTAGACTTTTCTAGACAGTACGACAGATCTGCTCCTGCAACACAAATCTACTTCAAAAAGTTAATAGATATAAAAAACTCTAAAAGAAATTTATTTTCTTTGTAACAAAGGTTAGCAATTAGACAACAAAAAAAAAAAACCTGTTCTTGCCTCAATTGCCTGAAAATATTGTTTATAAACTAAACATGCAAGATCCATAAAAATAAACACTAAACTTTAACAAAACAAGCTAGGATAGTCCTTCAAGCTTCTGCTTCACACAAAAAAAACTGACAAGACATTCTTCAAGACAGAAAAATAGCAACTAACAAACTATGCCAAAATAAACAAACAGTCCTTCAAATTTCCTGCGTCACTAAAATATATGCCAGAGACTCTAGGCCTATAAGCTAAAGATAACTGCCCCAACATTACAAAGATCTTTGAGTGACTGTCTAGGCAGTCAGATATCATCTCTGTCCTTTCTATATTTTAAGTTTTGCTTACACTTCCTGTTTACTTGAATAATATTATATCCTTCTATAGTCTTTAATATATGTAAAGATTAAATAGTAATATAGTTTTCCTTAATTATTATAAAAGATATATTAGATATAAAACTTCAGACTCACAAAGATAAAATAAATAATAAAACATTTTCTTTAGTTTTATTAAATACAAAGACCCTAGATATTATAACCACAATTCTTGCTTGATAGCTGTTTTGTAATATAATTTTGTTATGTTAAAATTAAAACCTTCCCTTTTTAATCAGACAGAAAAGGGTAAGTGATGTGAGGTGTCTTTCTGTGTGCTGTGAATATCACTGGTTAATAAAGAGACTGTTTGGGCCTATAACAGGGCATCTTAAAAACAGATGAGAAATCTGAGCATAGAGAAAGTGGAAGGAGGGCAGAGTTAAGAGAGACACAATCCAGCTGCCCAAGGAACAATGTGTAAAAAAAATCAAGTAGTCCACAGGCCACGTGGCAAGACAGATTAATAAAAATAAGATAAAAGAACTAACAATAAGTCTGAGCCATAGGCTAAACAACATATAATTAATATAAGCATCTAAGTCATTTTGGGGAACTGAACAGCTACAGACAAGTCTAGGCCACAATGGTAGGCCAGGCCAAAAGTTCTTATACAAGTATTTAGGTAATTTTATACTTATTTCAATGCCCTGGAATCTGGAAGCTATATTTCAACCCTTCTGGATTGTGTCATCAACCTCTAGACTATCCATTTTCTAGTTTCTAGATGATGAAACCATCACCTGCTGTCCTTCCTCATTCCTTTTCTAGCTTTCTAATTCCACTTTACTCTTCCATATCCAGTTTCTGCCTGAGTTTCATATTCAGTTGCTTATAACAAGTTATTTAATGGAATTGGTGCATGGAGTAGAGCTGAATCTAAGCATCCATTGTCACCTTGCTTTATTGTTGGGAATCAGTTAAGTTTATCAGTTTACTTAAAGAGGGCAAAGTCCTAAGCAAGGCAGCATTGCTGGTGGAAAGTGATGCCTAGAATGTCCCACCACATCCTGCTTGTGGACGACATATTGTCACATGTGAGA
Source organism: Phyllotis vaccarum (assembly GCA_033318265.1). Taxonomy (NCBI): domain Eukaryota; kingdom Metazoa; phylum Chordata; class Mammalia; order Rodentia; family Cricetidae; genus Phyllotis; species Phyllotis vaccarum. The sequence continues at coordinate 61,668,687 of JARWLC010000005.1, forward strand.
AGTGGCAAATACAAAGATCTGGCATGCTTCTGTCATCTTTGCCTTTTATGGGTGTGTTTTTGTCCCTGGTTGGCTATAGGACCAGTTCCTGTGATTGTCTAGGACTTATCTGTTTTGTTAGTGGGCTACTCTTATGTTTCCTTGCATGTCAAGCTATGTGGCAGTTCATTCCCTATGTATATAGTCCATTTAGGGCCACATTCTATTACCCAAGCACAGATAAACTCAGGATGAGCAACATTGGAAATATTGAGTATTACGCTATGGTCAGAAAATGTGATCAAGTGGGTGCTGTGCCCATGTGGTGGGTAGTCACACAGCAGCTGGTTTTTACTTGGATAACCAAGCTGAGGTTCTATGTTGTAAGCTAAGGGGGATGGGTAAGTAGGAAGGCCCTCTTCACCGTCTCTCTGCACTTGCCAGATTGTCAGGCATAGACTAGGCACCTAGGGAGTTTGACACATTGATACTTGCCCTCTCATGGATTGATATTCCTCTGCTCTGAAGAGGACAAGAGACAGCAATTCACAGTTTCCTTGACTTGAGGTGGTGTGGTGTTTATTCCACTAACTTATTAGGGAAGTTGGAGCTGCTTGCTGAGCAGTTGTGCTATACGTCAAACACCCTGCTATTGAATTCATAACTCACAGGCTTTCAATTCCTATCATGCCAGATAACTGTCACAATGGGACTCAATTCTTTGCATAGGTAAATTTATCTTGAAAATATTCTCATTTGTGTGCTTAATATCAGGTTGACCCACATGGTCTCTGTTTCTAGATGATGCCCTGTCTCAGTTTGCTTTCTGTTGCTATGATTAAACACTATGATCAAAAGGCACTTGGGGTGAAAAAGACATGTCATTTCACAGGTTAGAGTCTATCACAGAGCACTATGATCTTGTACAGCTTGGGTTCCCAAACTCTGACAAGGACAGTGAGGGCATAAAAAAAAAATGGCAAATACACAGACACGTGGACCCTCAAAAGCTGGGATTGGGTGATCTGAATGCTTGGTTGGAGAAGCTACAGCACCCTGGAAATACGATGTACCTATTATATAAAGTTCAACAAAGGAGGAATGGGTCGTTGCATATATCTGAACAGAGGCCAGGGTTACTGCATACAGATAGGAAGGTAGATTATTGTATAGAGAAGAGCAGGCTCAGCTAATTGCCATAGGAGCAGTTTCTATAGGGGAGCAGTCTTCAAGCTGTAAACATCCAGGGGAAGAGAAAGCTGGGACAGACATTTTTTTACACACTGTCAACATTTGCACTAGGCTGAGATGAAAGTGTTGACATCCCTCTAAGCCTCACCCAGAGAAGGCTTTGTCATTCCCATGGGCTGAAGCATTGGTCCATGAGTACACGTTCAGGTTCAGCCAGGCTCTTCTTCCCAGGTGATTCTAGCCTATGTCAAGTTGATAAAAACTAAACATGATCTTCAGGTACCGAATGGTTTGAGTGTCTTGCTTAAGTGCTCAACATGGTCAGTGGGTTGTGAATGCTTCACACTTGGGTATCATTAGTTGGTAACAATCTGCTCTTAAGGACAAACTGTCCTTTAACTGATGATTATTTTCTGACCTAGAACTTACTGTTACTTGGAGCTACCGCCATCGAAGACCGTCTTCAAGCTGGGGTCCCAGAAACCATAGCTACTCTGTTGAAGGCAGAAATTAAAATATGGGTGTTAACAGGAGATAAACAAGAAACTGCGATCAACATCGGTAACCAGTTCTATAAAATTCCAGATGTTAGTTTCTGTTGTAAAAATGTGTGGTTTTCAAGTGTGTTGGCAGTTTATAAATCGCTTTTGTTTCAAAGATCCACCAAGATTCCAATGAAATGCTCGCATAGGTCTATTCTGCCTGTCACAAATGTACATACACAAACCCACACACATACACAGGCATGCACATGAATCACTAAGGCCTCCTGGAAAGAATTCAGCACTCTTAGGTAGGAAAGAAAATTTAAGAATGGACAATATAGATTTTTTGATGGCTTTCTTCCCGAGTTTTCTTTGACAGCATTCTCACTTGGGTTCCATGATCATTGCTTGTTTTTATAGTTATAACAGTGGAAGTGACTTTAATGCCAAGGGGGCCTTTCTAGGGGCTTGTCACTTTTGCCTTCCCCACTCTTCTTCATACCCTTGCTGCTGAACGTCACAAGGAGGAAGGCGAAGAACCTCAAGTAGAACGACATTGGCGATGACACACATGTTGTAGAGCCATTTTGCAATCCAGCTATACCATTCACGAGTGTCTTTCTGAAGGCATGTTAGTCAGCATACCACAGAGATCTGCACATCCATGTTTATAGGTGTGTAAGTCAGCATACCACAGAATCCTGAGCATCCATAATTACAGACATGTAAGTCAGCATACCACAGAGTCCTGAGCATCCATGTTTACAGGTGCACTGTTGATGATATTCAGATATGGATCAACCTAACAGAAGAGTGGATAAAGCGAAGCTGTTATATGCACAATAATTATAACCTGTTAAGAAGAAAATGATGTCATTTTTAGGGAAATAAATGTGTGGAGCTGGAGATTCTTAACATATTAAGCCAAAAAATCCAGGCTCAGAAAGACAAGTGTCACAAGTTTGTCTGATAGGTAGACTCTAATAGGTACACATCTAGGTGAACACACACTTAGGATATGAAAGCTAAAAGGGAATTCCGAGGGTGAGGAGGGAGTCTGAGGAGAGAGGAAGCAGGGATAATTAAAGAGAGGTCAGTACTGCATATGAGAAGTAAGAGGAACCTAGATGTAAATATGAATATGCATACATGCATGTGCCGTGAAAGCAGAAGGGGACCGTTTGGAGAGGGAACAGAAGACACTGAGGGGAGAGGAGAAAGGTGATGAGGGGAAAGGAGCAAAGGACAATAAATGTGTGGAAATACCAAAACCCACTATTGGTCACTTACTTTTAAAAGTTGTTAAGAACATTAGATAAAACTAAATCACTTCTAGGCTTTAAAAGAGCTGAAGCTACCACTGCTTAAAATAAATCTAGCCCTGCTCATCTCAATTAATTCTAAACCACCTGACTCTGGCACAATGGCTTCATGAGACCTGGCATTTTTGTAAAAAAATGAGTATATAGGTAGAGAATGCTTGCTCAGTATGCACAAATCTCCAGCACTGCCCAAAAAGAAAACCAAACTTTAAGAATTACATAATGTGTTTATCATGGAAGTCCTCTGTCCTAGCTCCCTTTAGAAGAAAAACAAGGTCTCAAATCAATGGGCTGCTCCTTCTCGGAAGAAGTTCCTCAGACATCTATCCACTCACTTCAGCCGTGGTCCTTCTTCATGCCCATCTCTTTGGAAACAGCTGTCCCTTCAGACAACCTCAGCTGCTAACAGCACCTTCCCATGGGGATGATGTTTTTTTGAAAACTAGGAAATTTCCACCTATCAATTTTTTAAAAAATCTGAGATAATTGCTAAAAATCCACACTTTAGGCTCCTAAACATCTGATGTTAGACTCACGAGAGAGCAGAAACAGTTTCTCTCTGAGACATCCACTGTGGAATCTGTGTAGATCTGTACTCCTGCCACTCAAGTGCGATTTTGGACAATGGTGTGGTGACATTTCTCTACAGACCCATTGCTTTTACTAGAAAGTAAACCTTCAAGCCTACAGTTCTTGAATGTGCCTGTCACAGTTTCAAATGAAGAGAACACATTTGATTTTTTTAGCACAGTTTTTTCCATGTGTGTATGTAGACTGGTCTTCCATGTATTCTTCCCCTCTCTAAGTTTAATCTTAAAAAGAGTTTGCCTTGCTGCAACCTAAGAGCCCCTATCACAGAGGATGTACTTGACTGCTGCCCTGGGGTGCCTTCTGCCTCTGACAGTAAGAAAAATGTGGTTAACCTTCAAATGAAAATGTTACTAAGCTTCCTCATTTTCCCTGTGTCCTGAGTGAAATACATCGTAATGTGTAAAATTGCAAACTTCAAGCATGTGTGTAACAATCTTAAAGGAAAGGATTGATAGTTCTCCTAATGTGAGAAGGAGCCGGGATACTACTGTAGAACATCTGGATGTCCATACTCCCAGGTGTTGAACTCCGCAAGAGAGAGGGCACCGGACCAATGGGCAGGGTTTAGCATGAATGCATCATTCCTGCTCCACAGTCCTATTCCATCTCTAGAAAATCCAGTGCTATCACCCAGGATGTTTAAGTTATATCAAGGGAACATCATCATTTCTCTTGTTGAAACTACCAGGTATTTTTTAAACTAAAAGATATGGAATCATTTTTTAAAATCCCACAGCCAGATGGATACACTAACATGTTAGATTCCTTTTAATAAGTTCAAGGCAGGGAAGTAACACAAAATAGTTTTGTATACGGTTTCAGACCCATCTTAGCTGCAGTGGTGGGGGAGCCCTGAATGGTTCTGAGACTGGGTCTCTGGATTCCATGTAACATTTCACAAATGCTTCCACCCCCCTTGGATCTTTTTAGATTAGCTCCAGAAGGAGGGTCTATATTAGATTTCACTTACGAAGGGGGGATACTCTGACTAATCATTTCCCTATATGTTGGGTTAATTCTTCATTTCTAAGGACATCGCACAACTCCAGGCAGCTGGACAGTTAGAAATTTACTATCACTGATTTGAAAGGATTTACTAGAAGTATTTTATTTGACCAACAGCTGCCAAAGCTAAGCTGTAATTTTTTTAAACCCTATATTTCTGCCTCATTTTTATAGTTTGCAATGTAAGCAAAATGCTATTTGACAAATGAAGACATTTGACAACAAAGGCTTATGGAGAGACTCCTAAGTACTTTCTTTCCAGCATGGCTGGAGGAGGGCAGGAAGTAAGTGACACTTGCGTGAATTTAAAGAGAAAGTTAAAGGCATCTGGGGAGAAGCAGATTGAGCTCTTTTATTTCATTTGGAAAATGAAGTTGGGTTTTGCTCAGAAAACTATCACAGACCACCTGCCCTCGACAGACTTGTAGTGTTTAACTGCTAACCGTGAGAACCGACTCAGGTCTGCTGCTCTTGATTTTAAATGGTTTTGGATGAAATGAGATCAACTCTTGGAGAAGAGCCAGGAGAAGAAGTCGACCCACACTTGTAAGTTGAGGTCTGGCTCTCTAATCTCCAAATGTGTAAAACAGCCATTCATCAGCCGCCTCTGAAGGGACCTCTCTCCAAGGTTGCAGTGAACAGCACACTATGAAGGCACTTAATCTTCTCACTACTCAAGTCTGATCAGATCAACTCTTAGAGGAATCATAGTCTTCGGATCTTAGAGCAAGATGTGGTTTTTTTTTCCTTCTTCTTAAATTTATTATTTTTTTCCCCATTGTACATACCAACAGTTCCCCCTCCCCTCCTCTTTTGTCCCCTCCATCTTTCCCCCATCCCACCCCCATTCACTCCTCAGAGAGGGTAAGGCCTTCCATGTGGAGTCAACAAGGTCTGACTCATCAAGTTGAGGCAGGACCAAGCTTGTATTGGAGGTCCTCATTTGTTTCCCAGAGAATCTGGTCACTGAACGCTTGCGTGTGGATGTATTGGTAGGCATCATGCTACAGGATGGTCTTATAGGCTGCTCCAGTAGGAACCAGAAGGTCCAGACAAAGGCCCATTATTTAGAGAGCCAAGAAACAGAGGGTTCCTCACAGGACTTGGTTCATGGGCGTATTTCTCTCAGACTCTTAGGCTTCCTCAGGAAGCCTTGCCCATGGACGTACATTCTAAGCTGGCCTTACCTTATGAGATTCAAGTGTACCAGCCTCATCTATTTTATGAACTGTTGTATTTTTTATTTTTCCTTATTTATTTAACTCTTTATTTTATTTTTTTAATCCGTCTCTGTTCTTTTGCTACTCATTTCTTTTTCTTCCCAGGATTGGACCTCTCACATGCCATAGGGTGTGTGACCCAGGCTGAGTTACTTCATCTCTCTGGGTCTCAGTTTGACCATTAAAGCAAGTGATGAACACTTCCGGGTGTAGAAGGGTCAGCACAGCACCTTGATCGTCAGGAACTACTGCAGAGCTAGCCAGGCTGACAATCTGCTACATAATTAGCATTTTATCATCTGTTCATAGTCTAATGAGTTCATCATTAACTCATGTCCCAGCTGGAGAATGCAGGTTGCTCAACTCCACTGTAGAGTACTTGGCAACCACTCTAGCCTCACATTATAAAGAAATGCAAGTCTTGAGGTTTTTTTTTTTTTTTTTTTTAATCAACAATCACTAAGATTGGATTTCTGCCATTAATATGACTGATGTGGCCTTGATTGACCTGGGAATGAGGGAAGGAACAGGCCATGCAAAGTCAATAGCAGTCTGAAAAGGCACCAGAGCTGATTGTTTTTGAACAGTTAGATTCTAATCATTGTATATGTTAAATGCATGTAATGGTTTTTTAATTATTTAAAATAAATTTGTAAGATCATAAGTGTTTAAAAGCCACAGTTGATATGTAACAAAATTTATGGACATTGAGAGACTGCCTCACATTGCCAACTTAGAAATAATTTGAGATGAAAATTATTTCTACTTTCATGACTTTTAAAATGGAAGAAATACACTAGCATTTGGGGTCCCATTAACCCCAAATTCATAAGAAAAGTAGCACAGATTAAGAAGTTGGCATTTCCTGTATAATGTTTGATAGATGATTATCCCATGGCAATAAGAAGTGACAGCTGTAGGATTTAGAAAGGTGGTCTCTGAAATCCACTGTAAGCCATAATACCAATGCTTAAAATTTTATTTTTTTATTAATTAATTTCTTCTAGCCTTATCATAGTTTCCCCCCTCCTCCTCCTAGTTCATCTCCCCAAATCTATTTCCCCCACTCCAAACCACTACTCTCTCTTTCTCTTCAGAAAGCCATAGAACATCAAGTTGCAATAAGACTAGGCACCCTGTCTTCTGTGAGGGCTTCAAGAGGCATCCCAGTATGGAGAAAGGGTCCCGGAAGCAGGTAATAGATTCAGAGACAGCCCCTGCTCCACTATTAGGAGTCCTGCAAGAAGACCAAACTACACAACTGTAACATATGTACAAAGGGCCTAGTGGATCAAAGGCCTCAACATAAAACCAGATACACGGAACCTGGTAGAAGAGAAAGTGGGAATAGCACTCATTGGCATAGGAGATCACTTTCTGAACAGAACACTGATAGCACAGGTACTAAGATCAACAATTAATAAATGGAACCTCATAAAACTTGAAAGCTTCTATAGTGTAAAGGGCACCATCATATGTGCTACAGAATGGGAACTCCATTTTACCAACTCCACATCTGATAAAGAACTAATAATATTCAAAATATATAAAGTACCAAGAAACTAGATATCAAGAACCAAATAATCCAATTAAAAATGGGGTACAGATCTAAACAGAGAATTCTCAATAGAGGAAACTCAAATGCTAAAAAAAACTCTTAAATGATCAACATCATCCTTGGCCATCAGGGAAATGCAAATCAAAACGACTTTGAGACTCCATCTTCTATCCGTCAGAATGGCTAAGATCAATAACACAGTGGCAGCTCATGCTGGAGAGGATGTGGAGCAAGGGGAACACTCCTCCATTGCTGGTGGTAGTGCAAACTTGGACAGCCACTTTGAAAATAAATTGGGAAATTGACCTACCCCCAGACCCAGCTATACCACTCCTGGGCTTATACAAAAAGATGTTCTACCATATCACAAAGATACATGCTCAACTATGTTTATAACAGTTTTATTTGTAATCGCCAGAACCTGAGAACAACCCATAATGCCAAAATTTTAAGCTTAAAACAATGAAAATTTTCAGTTTCCCCACAGATAATTAGGATGTACAGTTCTGTAAGATCTAGCCCCGTGGGCAAAATGGTCATTTATACACACGAACCACTGTTGTTCCCAAAACATATATTTCCCAGAACTTACTATGACTAAGTTAATTTCTAAGGCATTATGGAAAAAATATACTTAAAAATAATTGAGACAATTGTGAATAGCTAATAGTAGAGCATTAGAGTGGGAAGCTCTGGGTTTAAACCTAAGTATCATAAAAATAAGTTTAGTGTTGGTGAGATGGCTTAGTGGGTAAAGGCTTGTTGCCAATCCTGATGACTTGAGTTTGATCCTTTGAACCTACATAATCCCTAGAACTGACATGGTGGAAGGGAGAGAACTGACTTCTGGGAGTTATCCTCTAATGTACACACACACACACACACACACACACACACACACACACACACACACATACACACACACACACACACACGTACACACGCACACACACACACATACACACGCACACACACACATACACACGCACACACACACACATACACACACACACGTACACACGCACACACGCATGCACATACAGACAGACACGCATGCACACACTCATGTTAAAAAGTTTTAACTTATTTTTAGCTCTGAAATTACAGGTAGAGATTAATGTAAATAAATAATTGCTAAAGAAACCAACAATCCCAAACATAACAAATGTCACCAAATCTACAAATGAACTCTCCTGATATGTCCCATGAATGCTGGCAATAAAACATAGATATCCAAAGTCCTAAGCACCTTGATGTCAAGTTCTTATAAAGAGAATATTTGCACTAAAATTGGTGAGACAACTCCATGCTCTGCATTCTCCACCTCCAATTTTACAAGGCAGGTTTTGAGAGAGAGCTGGAATCTCTTTAAATAGACCCTGAGCCAGAAGTTAAGAGCCTGAGACTTGGCACACTTTACACAATCTTAATCCTATATTTTAAAATCTTAAGTGCTTCAATTAGTTTTAGATTTTGAAGTATTTTGGAATTTAGACTTTTTGATTGGAAATTCTCAACCAATAATATTTATTCAAATGTTTCAAAATTAAGATATGCTTTGTATACATATTTTTTTTTTTTAAAAAAAAAAAACCCTACAAAGTCTATAACATGACTAGTCTTAAGCACAAGATGTTCACTCTATACTAGTTCGGTTGTTAAGAACAATGTTACATCGAGAAGCTCCAAGTTAGTTCTTTGTGTAATTAATACACTTTTTGAATATGGCTCAAAAAATAATACTTTTATTTAAAGCTATTATTTTGTCTTTATAATTTGTCATCTGAGACATTTTGCCAAACATTCTTTTTAAACAAATCCTGAGTGAAGGTTTAGGATTTATATTCCAAAATAGACAAGTGAAAATATTTATTGTTTACAAAAGATTTTCTTGGTCTGATTTTCTGTGTTTTGAGTTCTGCTTTGTGTCTGTCAGGGGTATTAGTTTTTTTTGTTTTTTGTTTTCCTAAGAATCTTGACCTCCCAAGCCTCAGGTAGTTGACTAGGTTTCTTGTATCAGGCATGATTTCCCTCCTGTCAGGTAGACCTAAAGTTCAAATGCATAGCTGCTGTTTGCTGCTGAGATACGAGTACCACTATTGCACCCCTTGCCATTCTGGCCATTGTTACAGTTCAGTGGCATCACGGCTAGATAGGACTATTGATTGTTTTCCCCACATGGAAACTTACATAGTATTTTCTGATACTGTGGAAGCCGAGCTGCTGGATGGATGCTTTGAGGTTAGAAACAGCTTGAATCTTCTGAGTCTGTGTTGAAAGTGTATGGTCTTCAGCAGTAGGAACTTAGTTGCTATTAGCCTCTGAGAGGCAACCAAGGACAATGATAATAGCCAATATTGTTTTGGGAGTCACGTGGCCCAGCCTGTCCAATAGTTCAGAGTTTTCTCATGTGTGGTATTTGAGTTTTTGTTAGCCTATGACTTTTCGGGGAGTATTACTAATTCAATAGGCATAATTTTATTTTTAATGTGTGTGTGTGTGTATGTGCTGCACACACGCGTGCATGCGTGTGCTTTAATGTATTGCATATAATTTAAATTTAGGCAAATATAAAATAATACAATTCTTTGAGGCTTTGTCAAGTATCCTTAGTGAGAGGTAGTTTGATTTAAGAACAAAATTGAAATCATTGTTCTAACTGGAAATACTTTTGTCTTGAAGTTTTGCATTTTTTAACTTAAATTTAGGTTTTCTTTTTTAAGTGAAGGTTGTGTTGATCTTTGGTCAGGAGAATGGCTCCCTTGGTATACTAGTATTCCTTGCAACTTTTGAGAATTGCCAGCTTTAGTAAGAAAAAGGTGATTTCGCTTGTACAGAAGCATAGATGCCATTCATCTCCCAAATCTGTTTACTGTTATTTTAGGTAAACCAAAGTTTATCTTAATGTGATACAAGAATAGCCACAGTAAAGAATTTAAAAAAAAAAATCTTCAGGAAGTTGGAAAGTACTTATTTTAGTCGTTAGTTATAAAGGCCTTATCCACTTACCTTCTTTAAGCTGCTTGCATGGTCCATAGTGGATCTAGGCTTGTGCCCCTCGTTCCATAGCCAATGGTGACAAGGTAGGAGGGAACCTGTAAGATGGGTCTCTGCATATGTGGGTAACTTCAGCTTCAAGTGGGGTGGAGACAGGAGGATGGCTGGGGCTTATTGGCTTCCAGGCTGACTGAGAAAACATGGGCCCCAGGTTCAGGGAAGAGCCTGTCTCAGTGAAATGGGAGAAAGGTGGTAGAGGAGGACCCGGATTTTCTGACCTACACTCAAGTGCACAGGTTGGGTACTGCACAAACATGTGTGCATAAGCTCACACATACACATAAAAAATAATCTTCAAAAAGAAGAGAGGTTATCTCAGGTGTTGAATTGGGAATCCACAGGAAGGATGAGGCTCACATGCTGTCCCTTCTCCATTTCAGGGTATTCCTGTCGACTGGTGTCACAGAACATGGCTCTGATCCTATTGAAGGAGGATTCTTTAGATGTAAGTTGCTTCTCGAATGTTATATCTGATATAGCTGTAGTAAGTTACTTACTATGGTTATTAGTTTGATTTCTGTTAAAGGCAATTGTAAAACTATTTAGTATGTCCTTATGAATGGATGTCATAAAGCCTCATCTCTAAACATCAAAATGTTGTGGGCTTAGAATGTTACCTCCTGGTAATAGTGTACTCATGTAGGACCAGACATTTAGCGTGTGTCAGTGTTGATCATGTTTGGCTCTGTTAACTCTGAAATTTTACATGGTATAATGACATCTATTATGACTTGCATGAAGTGGTAACGGCTGATTCAGTGGTGGTTCCTACAGGTATTCTTCAAGGTAGATGCCTCCCAATACAGCTAATAATCACATTAGTTGTAGTTTCTTAGCTTTATGCAGCAATAGGATACAGGTATGCTTAATTCCCCAACACCAGATGCCAACAGGTCGTGGAGAATGGAGCACTCTGGGTACCAGAGTGTTTTTATAGGTTTGTATATTTATGAATGTGCTGATTACTTTTATGTCAACTTGACATAAACTAGAATCACTAGAGAAGGTGCCTCAATTGAGAAAAATGTCTCCATAAGATTGGACTGTAGGCAAGCCTGTAAGGCATTTTCTTCATAATTAATGAGGGAGGGAGCCCATTGTGGGTGGTCCCATCCCTGCACTGGTTCTATAAGAAATCGGGCTGAGCAAGCCATGAGGAGCAAGGCAGTGAGCAGTACCCCTCTGCGATCTCTGCCTCTGCTCCTGCCTCCAGGTTCCTACACTGCTTGAGTTCCTGTCCTGGCTTTTTTTGATGATGAACAGTAATATGGATGCAAAAGCCAAATAAACCCTTTGCTCTCAGTTTGCTTTTGGGTATGATGTCTCATCACGTCTAAAGAAACCCCAACTAAGCAGATTGGTACCAGAATAAGGGGCTGTTGCTGTGATGGAACTGATGGTTGTTTAGGAGAGGATTATAAAAGGACTTTGAAACACTGGGTTGGAAAAGCCAGAGTGTTGAAAGCTGGTTGGGATGTTCTACAGGAGCTTGAAAAATAAGAATGTTGAAAGCAGGGCACATGATAAAGACTTGGCCTATAACATTTCAAAGAGGAGGAGAAAGTCTCTTTAGCTACTCGTGTGAAGAATCTGTAGTGTTCGGTCAGCTGGAGCTGAAGAATCAGCTGTGATTATTGAGTGCCCAAACCACTAAAGTAAGACCTTTGTTTTACTTGGACAATGGATGTTGGTGAGGTGAGGCTGGAGAATCTGTGATTAAGAAGAGACCAGTATCATTGAGGTGTAATCTTCTGGGATTTGTTTTAGAGGTGGCCAGAGTCGTACTTTGTGCTGGCAACTGGACTTAGTAGTGTAAGTTACCTAGGTGGTACTGGTTTTGAAAGCAAGCTGAGCCTTAGCACTGTGAGAGGCCAGGAGAGGCCATTGAAAAAGGTTGGTCCGAAGTAGCAGGTGAAGACCCAGAAATTGAAGGGGTTGTAGAGAGAAGTTGAGGCTTGGCATCATGGAGAGAGCCTATGAAAGGGTATTGGCAAAACTGCAGTCCAGTTTTAGCAAAAGACTCTGGCATTTTGGAGATGCCAGTACCATGGAATGGCCGCCAAGAATAGTAGGTGCAGTGGATTGGAACCTGCCGAAGCCTGGAGGACAAGCTGTGTGTACTGCAGAGGGCAGAGCTGGAGAGGTGACCACATTCCTTGGAGGAGCCCAGAAGATTGGGAGTGAATCCCAAATAATTGGACATTGAGTTATTGACACTTTGGAGTTCGTTTTTGCTTTGTTTAGATTGTGATTGTGTCCTGGCTCTTCCCTCTTGAAGTCAGAAAATGCTAAATTTAATTTTGATTTTTATAGGAGCCCACAGCTGAGAGATTTTGAATCTTTAAGGGGGATTTTGGATTTTTAAAGAGACTGAATGTTTGAAAGGGACTAAACTTTTAATGTGTTTTGATTTGAGAGTGTGGGGCTTTTAAAATTACTTATGCTTTTAATGTGAGATCTTGGAGATGAATACAAAAGGAGAGATTGTGGCTTAGTAGTGATGTATTTGTGCATCCAGCTGTCCTGGCTAGTTTTTTGTCAACTTGATAGTCAACTGAGAAAATGTAGTACATTTTCCTTAATTAGTGATTGATGGGGAGGGCCCAGCCCATTGTAGGTGGGGCCATCTCTGGGCTGTGGTTCTGATAGAAAGCAGGCTGAGCAAGTCATGAGGAGCAAGCCAGTAAGCAGCACCCCTCTGTGATCTCTGTATCAGCTCCTGCCTCCAGGATTCTGCCCTTCTTGAGTTCTTGTTCTGACTTCCTTTGTGATGAGTGGTGCCCTGGAAGTGTAAGCCAAATAACGCCTTCCCTCCTGTGCTTGGTTTTGGTCATGATGCTTCATCTTAACAATAGAAACCTAGGTCTATAAATCAGGTCTGCATCATAACAAGGGCCTTAGCTTAAAGCTCCCACAGAAGATAGCAGTGGGGGCCAACTCAGTGGTAACTGGGAACCCTGTGACATTGTTTGATAAGAAAATATTAGTTGAATATGAGATTCTACTTGCCCAGACCTCCAGAAGGTTCTGTTGGTACCCACAGTGCCCCCCTTTCAGGTAGTATATTTAATGCCAGGGCTGAGAGACATGCCTGGGCATTTTAAAGAGAGGAGAGATAGTGTGGAGTTTCTGTTGGTGAAAACTTGGAGAATCCCCTACTGTAAAGACCAGTTCCTTGTACCCACTCCCTCAGGATATCATAGGTCAGTAGCTGAGCCCAGGCTCAGTGTAATATTCAGGACATCACTTCAAGATACCAGCTTGAATGCTTCAGGGTGTTTCCCCATGAAGCTTGTTCTTGTCTATGAAAACTTCTAGTCACTCTATTCATGAGACAATCATCTTGTAAAGAAAAAAGGCTCATTTGGCTCATCTTTGGGGGTTTGTTTGCCCCTCATGGTTAGCTTTCCCCCATTTCTTTGGGTTATATCAAGGCAGTACATTAATGGGACCGTGGGGTGGAGTAACATCATTCACCTCAGGGCCAGAAAGCCCGAAAAGCCAAAGAATGAAGCCAGAGGCCCATAATCTCCATCAGGGCATGTTTCCATTGGCTCAGTGACTTTCTATTAGGTTCTGATTCTTTGAGGTTCCACCACCTGCCAGTAACACTACTCAGAAACCAAGTCATTAGCACATAGGTCTTTGTGAAATTTTCAACAACCAAACTATGTAAGAAGCCCAGAGTCCCAGGCCATGCCTTATCTCCTGAACTCACTTCTTACAATCTCTGGAGCACCAAGGAAACCTTCCTTGGATACAGTGTCTTGATATTCCCAGAACTCCTTATACATGTGTCTTCACTTTGCTTTCCATGACTGGAAATATGCTGTGTGTGCACATATGCACACATGTTCACGTTGAAGTGAATCATAATCATTGTGACATCGACATACAGCTTGATGACATTAAGAACAATCATATGGTTGTGTAACCATCACCACCATCCGTTTACAGGGTTCCTTTCTTCATTCTAGACTAAAAGTCAGTTCCCATTAAATAATGTCTTCCAAACTGAGGAGATGGTTTGGTGGGAAAGAGAACCTGGTGTGCATGCATTGAGGACCTGAGGGCAGTGAATTTTCAGCTCCCAAGTTAAAAGCTGTTCATGGTCCATGTGTAGCTGTAACCGCAGCTGGGTTTGAGAAGCGGACACAGGAGGGTTACTGGGACTTGCTGACCACAAGCCTAGCTTCGGGTTCAGTGTAAGATCCTTTCTCAAGAGACTAAGGTAGAAAATAAGGGCAGGATGCCTGACATTTTCCTCTGGCTTCCATGGGCATATGGGCACACACATCCATCCAGGCATGTTCACATCCATCATACATAATCTGCACATATGCACCCTCCACACTAAAATGATAATGTACCGTTCCCACCTAATCTGCAGGTTATAGAAATCATGATTCTACTTGTCGATCTGAGGAATTTGATTTCTTTGCATTACTTGACCACTCTTTTGTGGGGGAGGGATTCTAACCTCCCACCAGTCTTATTCACTTGGTCTTACCATACTTTGCTCAGATCTTTTTTGCATCACACCAGGAACTTTAAAGATAGAATGGAACTAAATGATTGGAGGAGCCACATGTCTTCAATAGAATTAGTGTTTCAAAACATGAAAATGCTGCCTGCCTTTCTTCTCCTTCTCTTTCCTTTCCTTTCCTTGAGGGATCTCACTGTGTAGTCAAGGCAGGCTATGAGGGGGCTGGGCTGTGGCTCAGCGGCTAAGAACACTTGCTGCTCTTCTGGAAGATTCAGGTTCAATTCCTGACACTCACATGAAAGCTCCTAACCGTGTACAGCTCTAGTCCCCAAGGGATCCAACACACTTTCGTGGACCCCAGAGGCACTGCATGCATGTGGCATGCAGACATCCATTCAGGCAAACTCATACACTTAAAGTAAAAATGAACAAATCTTTATAAACAAAAGGCTGGGTAGGGACTTGCTGTTTAATTAAGGTTGTATTGGGACCCATGATCCCCCTTGCCTCAGCCTCCTGAGGTCTAGGCTTTCATGCCAGTGTCTCTGCTGAACCATCAAATAAATGACTAACCAGGTGTGGCAAATAAGCACTGGAAACTATGTTTCAGGAGCTATCAACTGCAAGTGGACTGGATTTCATGTGGCCGCTGCTTCCTGTACTGAGAGGCACAGTACAGGTAATTCAGAATCCCTCTCAGTGCAGGGGTTCAGTCAGGTGCCAAATGCACTCATCCATGTCATAGTTTTATTGGGAAACAGCTGCACACACTTGTCCATATCCCATCAGTGACAGTTACATGCTGCCCAGGAAGAGTGGGGAGGGGCAGCCACAAAATGCTGAAAGTCACCATCCTGTTCCTTACAGAGTTCACTGGCCTGGTCCTGCCTGCCAAGTAGAAAGGCCCTCAATTGTAGGCCCATGGCCCAGTTAGCCCTCTGTTCTAAAGTGGTAATTTTAAGAGTTCAAATGAATTCTTGGTAAAATGAGATCCATGCTAATTTGTGGGAATGTAAAGTTATGGCTATAAGGAGATGTAAGAAAACCCCTCTACTAAAAGAAGTTGAAAATCGTTTAGGAAAAATATAGAACTTTCTAAATTAAACTTGAAGACATAAAAACTGAGAGCGGATGTGCAGCTGCAGAGATGTAGGCCACTGCCCAGAGTGTAACCTTCAAGAAAAGGGCCGTAGCTCTGGGATGCTTATGGTACCATTTTATAGATTACTCAAAGAACAGAGAATCAAAATTTTACATGGCCACCCTTAGAACAGAGAAACCACCACTTTCTAATATGATTTGATGCTCTTATAACTTTCAGATCCAAACCAATAGAGGCAGGTGACAAAAAAAAAAATCTGATTAATCCCAGAAATGAAAAAGGAAATTTCTTTAATATAGGATTGGCAAACCAAATCATGTAGTATAATGAAAATATATTACGATACACAAGCATGTGTTTTCTTTACCAAGTGTATTATACATTTTAATTAGGGGAATCCTTTCATTAAAAAACTTTATTAACAGAGAAAAAAAACAATTATTTCACTTGGTGTACGAAATAAATAGTCCTTATTTATTACTCACCACCAGGAAGAGGTTGGAGGTGTCAACCCCATTAAGCTAAAGCAGTATACCTGTTATACCCAACCCACTCATCACCCATCAAAGCTCATGGTGAAGTGACAGTTCAGTTCTTTTGGGACGGCAACCATGACATAAGCATGTCCCTGTCACGTTCCTTTTAACACTATACTGCAGGTTCTTGATTCATTATGATGGGGGTTATAAGGAGTGTAGTAGAAAACAGTCACCTATAGTTAATGGTATGATTGGCTTTGTAGAAGTTATAAGAGAAACAGTAGAGAAACAGTAGATGAATCATAATTTGAAGCAAAATTGAATGCTGGGTATATCTGAAAGAAATAAGCATTAAGGACAATTGAAGTGCCCTAGTACCCTTCCTTTGTCCAGTTGTTTTAGAGAAATCTCTCAATCCTGTTTATAAGTGTCCATAATATGTCTAAGTTATGGATAAAATTGGATTTTTTAAATTTTCATGTCCATGGAATATCTGAGATATCTGTGCAGTTTGTGTATCTGGTTCATGTTTTTGACATTTTTTGTTGTTGTTGTTGTTTTTTTTTTTGTTTTTTTTTTTTTTCAGGTAGCTAGATTATATCTACGTAGTGGTTGGTATTTTAATTTTGGAGGTAGACATTGTGGAAGTTTTCACTTTTCATGTTTTCCAAAGTGCTGCAAAGGCAGGAGGAGCCTCTAGGATTCACAGATGCAGGGCAAAAAGGCGCCATTCAGCTGTCCTCAATACATCTAGACATGCTCAATTCCTATCCAAAGGGTTCTGGAAATGTCACCTTGTCCAGGAGTTTCCTTTGTCCCATGTCCTCAGTGACAGACCCTAAAACCTTGGTACACCAGGGATGTATTCTAGGATTCTCCATCACACGCCTGTATCATCTAATGGAAGTAAGTGGTACTGCTTTCTGTTTATGGAGGGGAAGTTCCCAGTGGCTCACTTCCCTCTGATTCAGGACAAACCTTACTGTGTCAGCACTTGAAGCATCATCTCTATTTCAATATCGTGGACTTAGTGTGTTCTGGTGCCCTTTCTTTGGCCCGCCATGTGCCGGTGTGTGGTTGTGGTCATATGTAGGGCAGTTCTTTCTTCCTTAGATGATAAACCTGGATTCTTTCCTTGTTTCTGTTCTTTCATAACTAGCTAATGGAATTGAAATTTGGAGAGCAGTGTTTTCTGGAGAACCTTGTTCA
The DNA here is from genome assembly GCA_033318265.1 of Phyllotis vaccarum. Classification (NCBI taxonomy): domain Eukaryota; kingdom Metazoa; phylum Chordata; class Mammalia; order Rodentia; family Cricetidae; genus Phyllotis; species Phyllotis vaccarum. The sequence continues at coordinate 61,686,371 of JARWLC010000005.1, forward strand.
GGTTCACACTGTCCTTCACCATCTCCTGCTTGGGGGATCTAGAGAAATGGCAGGGTCCTAAGGTGTTTTGCCTCTGAAACATTCACTTTGTATGCCTCAGTCGTGAGCACCAGTAATCTCTTTTTTTTTTAAAAAAAAAAAATTAGTCAAATCCAATAGGTTGAGTTGGGTCATAAGCCACAAATCACTGTGTCAGAGCCATGTACATGTGGCTCCCATTGACCTTAATAATAGCCCCTTGGCCTCTCCTGCAGCTGCTGCCCATGTTTCCAGCAAGGACCAGGCTCCAGGGTGCTGCAGGTGGATTTTAAGCAAACATGTAGAGATTAAATAGCTAATTGGAAGTGATTTTTCAGAATAAAGCTGAAGTCTGGCATAGCCTGAAGAGGGAATTATTGCAGACATACAAATAGTGCACTGTTCATTTTGATTAGAGTTTGAGTAGAAGACAGGATTCAAATGATAAATCTCAACCACATTCAAGCAGGACTGAAAATATGGGCATCTGTATGGAAATAGCAGAGGCTGCAATGTCAAAACAATGTGGAAACAGTCTTATTTCCTGTTTTAATTGTTTTTGACTCTAGTAATATGGTTATTATCTAGTGGCCATGTGCAATTCAAAAATTATAGCTTAATAGATTCTGTCTTTTTCTTATTCACAAGCCATTTACAAAAGTGAATGTTGTTTTAATTCCAAGAGTTGATTTTTTAAAAAAAAATCCACTTATTATTTGTTATAAATGAATAATTTTGCGTATTTGGTATCTTAGTACTCTCCTTTGAGAAATGACAGTATTACTTTAAGAATAGGGAGCCATCTGGACAGTTTGACAGAATAAAAGTGAAAACCCAGTGGTCTGTGACAACTCTTCGGGAGTGGAAACCGCTCCAGATACTGGATACTCTCCTGCTGACCCTTCTTCCTTGAAGGGCTCTTTATCTGGCTTTCTATACTGATTGCGTTTATGGGTTAATTTAACTGATTAGTCTTTGCTAGAGTTCTGTCATGTGACTTATTGAAATTGCCAAGGTTTAGTTTGTTTTCCCGTTGGTTTTTCTTTCTTAATACTGAACTGGAAAAGTTAGAGAAGTCCTAGGAAGTTGGTGTAGGAATCAGCCCCTCCTCTGCTTTCCCTCCGAGTGTCTCCTTTTTCTCCTTAATACAGATGTTGCCTTTGAGTGTTCAGGTAAGACGTATGAGAAGAGAGTGAGGTCTTTACACAATTTGCACAGCAAAAATCCAAGATGTGCATGCACGTATTTGCTGCTTGATGACTTCCTATTGATACCAGTTCATACATTTCCATGTTAGAGACCATGGAGAGTAATTATTGGTTTGTAAATCATATACATGTTCCCAAAATGTAAGCACGTGATACTCATGAAATTATCCTACAGAAATGTGTCTGGGAATTGAAAGATCATGTCTATAAATGAATAAGGTGGCAGTTTCAGAGAAGACGTCTCAGCGTGCTCAAGAATTGGCCCAAGTAATTCACTACAACTTAAATCCCTGTTTTTGATACCTCTAGGTATAAATTATAATTGACAATACCTTAGAGAAAAGCTTGTCATTCTTCAGTGAGTTTTAAACTTAAGATAGAGATTGAAAGGTCACTGTCAAGGCTGACCAAGACTGCTGGGTCAGAGCACTTCCTGTGTATGTGAGAAGTAAGGACAGAGGATAATGTGGAGTAGCCTGGGAAGGGAATGGGAGAGGGGAAGAGGAAATGGGAGCCCAGAACAACCTCATGGGAAGGGGGGGGGAGGAGAGGGGCTTTCTTTTAAAGGGGATTTTCCGTAGATTGACATTTGGGCAGGCCGAAGTATTGCCTGCTTATTGGCCAGGTCCCAAGGGGGCAATTCTGAATGCTAACACCTGTCCCGGGCAAAGATTTGTAGTGAGAGTCAGCTGGCACAGCTGCCATGCTGGGTGGCATGTGATTGTTCTCTCTGTAGATAGAATGTTGGCTAGTATTGTGCTTACACTAATCCATATCCATTCTTAGGATACTGGAAACTAATATAACTAGGTAATTTGTTGGTTCTGGGCCCTAAAGAATCAACTTGTGGGTTCTCAATTCTCAACCTGTCAGCTGTGACCCCTAAGCCCATTGGAAACCACAGATATTTACATTATGATTTATATCAGTAGCAAAATTACAGCTATGAAGTAGCAACAGAGGAATTTTATGGTTGAGGGTTACTACAACATGAGAAACTGGTCATGGCCATTAGGAAGGTTGAGAACCACTGGCTTAGAGCAATTAGAATTGTAATAATGGCAGTCATCTGATTAAAAATGAAATGGTCTTTGAGGAATCTTAATAGTTACCATGCCCCTTCTAGCAGAATTTCTGTGTGTTCTGAGGGATGCCTATGAGTAGTTAATGAATGTCTTGAGCCATCTCAGGGACACATGGGATGACATTACTATTAAATATATCAGCTGCATGCTCTGTGTGGTCCTTGTGCAATAGATAAAAGGCCTTGCTTAATTCTCTGCTTAGCATTGAGCTGAAAAGAACTCCTGTTCTGGACCTAGCAACGATGTACTAAAGTGTTTGGATTTCCACTTTAGTTTTCCAGTGAGTGTAGACAAGATTGCCCTCCCACCAGAATTAGGAAGACTCTTGAGGAAAGTACTTAGAGTGCTTGAAAGCATTGAAGATGGTACAGCTGGCGGGAAGGTGGGCCTGAAGCAGAGGCCACCTGCTCGGTCACTGGTTCTTCTTACCCTGTCATTTTTGGTCTGTGCTGGTGAGCAGGGGAGGAAAAGGCCGAACCCCAGAAGCCCTCACAGTCAGCTGGGACTCTTCAGGGGACACAGTCATAGGACAGAATGGATTAACAGCAAAACTGGCTTCCTGGGGACTTTAGGGCTGCCTCATCTTACTTATGTTCAGGGCCATCCCACCCTGACTCCAGTGCTGCATTCTGACAAGTGGACTTAGGAGGGGGATGCCCCAAGAGAGAAAACAGGTGCTGTGAGTTGTTCAAAGGTGGCAAAGCAAACGGTAGGACTTAGATTGGTAAATGTGTTTGACAGTATTCTGAGGGATTTCAAAGATACCTGTGCTAAAATACAAAATAGGAAGTTGAGAAGAATAGAAATCAGTGTCATTAAAAAGTTCATCTGGTCTTGTAAACCATTTTCAAAGCAGTGTCCACTGCATTGGAATCTTAAGGTATAAAATAACATTGGCTCCATTGTCTATGGATAGAGAACACACGTTTGAATCATGCAGGCAGATCATAGGCTGTGATTCCTGGAATTTAGAGAAACATGGGAATCAATGGTGATATGTTATTTTTTATTTATTTGTTTCCCAGTAAAATTGTGTTTAGACACAGAGGGCAAATGTTTCTAGTACTATGGAAAACCAAGACAAATCCACTCTCACCATGACGGGAGTCCTTTTTAGGGAGCTGAGTTGATCACTGGGCAATGTCCTCAGGGACAGTGATAGGGAGATTATTGCTGTGTTAGGCCTCTATTGTGTTACTTCCTGCCTGGGTTAGAGATAGGGTCTCAGGGTCTTAAGTGACCTCATTCTAGGGACCTGCATACCAGTTATCTGTGTACTTGAAACTCATCAGAGTTGCTCAGTTAGCAATTAGGAAGGATGCTGCAGGTGTAACTTGCTTTGTAACTTAATGAGTGGGAAATCTACAGATGTTAGACACACGTTCCCAGTCTTTGGGAACATGAGAAGAGGCGTTTACTTTGAAATCTGTCTATTTGCCGAATCTAGTTTCCTATTTTATTATTATTTTTTCTTATTTTACTCAACCTTTTTGTAACTTTCTTGCTATTATGCTATTGTTAAGGGTCAAACACACACATTGTAATCTATGTTTTCTCCAGCCAGGGATTTGTGGACAGAGAATGCCATTTCTTATAGATCAGACCAGACTGGAAGCTCATTTATTCATTAATGGTGATTATTACCAAACCCAGTCTTGATATATAAGTGAGCTTTCATCAAGTAAAAGTCAGGGGTGGGAAGTAGCTTTGCTGATGAAGCACAGATTCCCTTCAAGGGCTTGGAAGTTTGTTCTGTTATCAAGACTGGAATCTTGTAGGAAACAAGTTTACTGACTCCAGCTTTGACGCCTTTAAGATCCACCGTGAGGGGATGGAGAGGATGGATCAGTGTGTAAGGTGAGGGATTCTATCAATACTCAGGTGCAGTGACTTATGTGTGTGATTCCAAAGCCAGGGAGGCAAAGACAGCCCTGCCCTGGGCTCCCTGCCAGTCAGCTTAGCATACTTGGTGAGCTCCAGGCCAGTAAGAGTCCCTGTCTCAAAAAGGAAGCTGTGTAGTTTCTGAGAAATACTACCTAAACTTTATCTGTATCCTCCACATGCATGAACATACATGAATGCAAGCACATAGATATGTATACAAACACATACACTTATGCACATCCCACATGCACAAGCACACACACACAGCATTAATACTATTTCTTGATGGTAGAGAAGGTATATTTTATCTTTATAAAATATATAGAGAGATATAGATTACATATGTATGATCGCTTCATTAATTTTGAGCTAGGAATTCAACTTGGGTCCTCATATACACTAACACTTAACCCTCAACCACCTCTCTAGAGCCCCATCTTTAATATACTTTGTGACCAAAGAAGAGCAGGAGAGGGAAGAATATGGAATCTTCCTTCACGTGCTGTCATACACTTCAGTGTCTACACCTGTGGGCAAGTGTCCTGTCTCACATTGCGTCTCCGTGTCATTATATTTTGCTAAGTTGTCAGGTGACCCAGGTAATCTTAAGATATTTAGTTTTCAAAACCTTGAGCATGGTGAAGTAGAGCATAGTGTTGGAACAGTGACCTTCCCAAGCATAAATTATAGTATGTCAATGAATTCCATGTTCTAAAAGCAACAGAAGCATACAAGTGATTATATGTTTATAAAGTGAGTGATTTGATGTTATTAGTTAAATAAGCACAAGCTGTGTGAACTATACTTGCCCAGGGGTGGTCTTGTCTTTGAACTGCTTTGAAGAAAATAATCAATTTAGCTGAATAAAGGGATAGGTTCAATTTTGCTGACTGTTCCTCTCCTGTCTTTCACTTCGGTTTCAGATTCTGTATGTTTAACCAAGGATATTATTTAAAAATTAATTTCTTCCACCTGCAGGCATGTGTTGCCTTTGGTAAACTTTAATTAGCTGAGATCTATAAGGTTTTGTTTTTGCATGTAAATTTTCTCAAAAGATACTCTACATGAGTGTTTCTCGTACCTGGTATAAGAATCGTAACCACAGTGGCTTATGCAGACAGTCTTATGCAGTTGTGTTTTGGAGAAACTAAGTTGGTGAAGGCAAGAGTGGCCAATCAGAGCTGTGGTAGGAAAAAATAAACCAAATTCTGCTCTGGACCTAGGGGTTGACTGTTCTTAGCAAGTAGATGGTTGATCTTGCTTGGGGGGTGGAGGGGTATCCAGAGGCCTGAGAAATGGTAGCTTTGCTTGCTTTGTCTGTTCCCTTTCTGGGAAAGAGCAAATATGGTCTTTGGAAATATCAAATATTTATAAAAGGGTGAAGAAATGCAATACTACAAATGTGCCTCGAAGCACATGGCCCTGTGCTTCCACACGGTGAAGGTGATTGTCTTAAATTACCATAGTGTTGGCACTCTAGCTGCTAATTGACCCTGCGGGCTTTAAAATACACAGGCCTCGGCAATTCAAAGCTTATTAAATTATGCCTTCTTGTGGGAACCAATGCTGTGTGTTGGAGCAGTGAGCAGGAAAGGGTTTTGGAGAAGGAGGGGCCATGGGGTCCCCTTTTCAGCCTTTGCCCTTCACAAACTGTAGGTTGCTAATGCTTCGGTCCATAGGATGTTTCAAAAAGGGAAGGTCTCTTGTATCATTACCTGTTCCTTTGAATTCCAGGTTGGTTCTAGAAATTAAATAAAATTACTTATGACCCAAAAGGTCTTGCTCTGTAACCAGTTGTTTTAATTTAAGCCCTGCAATGGCACGCGTTGGCCTTCACACATGGGGGCTGCCAGGCTTGGGTAACTTCTCAAGAGTCCCAACCAGAGACCCAACCTTCTGGCTCCAATGTAGCTGTTTCAACTTCTCCTTCTCAACTTCTCTGGTACTCCCTGTATTTTACAGTCAATACCGAATCTGAAGTGGATTTGAAGCATTATTCCAAGCTGAGGTGGTGCAGCCTGAATGGTGATGGGATTTACTCCTTGTGTTTTCTGGCTGATAAGCAGGATTGTGGGCAATTGGAAATAAACAGAAAGGACATATAGCAGGATGCTTATGTGGAACTGTCAGTTTAGGAGCAGCAGATGAATGTACATGAAGCATGAGTGTCTTGAAGGATAATTAAGAAGATTCTGGGTGAAGGAATTCTTGGGGTTGAATATGAGAGAGGGATGGGCTTGATTTCTCAGGTACATATACTTGCTTTATAGACCATGCCTCTCCCTTGCCTGGAACTCATTAGTTCAAAAATCCCCTATGCCTCTCTTCACCTCCCCAGGATTGGAATTACATGTGCATGCTACCAAGCCTGACATTTTATACATGTGGTATCAAGTACTTCATCAACTAGTTTGGTACACAGAGAGCATCTTTAGATGGACAGTTAAGAGAGCCTTTGGTGATTCCCCTGGATCTTTTCACTTTGCCGAAAGATCTAACACATATGATAAGGGGAAAGAAGGAGTTAGTCTGACTCATGGTTTTGGAGAGCTCAGTCCGTGGCTGCTACACTCTGGGGTGGAACATCGTGGTGGGAGCTGATGCTGTTTCTCATTGCAGACAGGAAGTTAAGAAAGGGAAAACAGGAAACAGCTAGGGCCAGACATAGTCCTATAGAGCATGCCCCAACTGCCTACTTCCTCTAACTGGGTTTTGCCTCCTAATTTTCACCATGAGCTGATAATGCTGTTATAATATGAGTCTATCATGGGAATAAGTCATTCACTGTCAGATAATCATCTCTAGAGATGCCATCACAATCACACCCAGATATATATTTCCCTAATCTCTGGGGAAGTTTCGTCAGGTTGAAAATCTAGGTCAGCGGTTCTCAATTTATGACTCCTTTGGGGGAGTCAAATAACCTTTCCACAGGATTTTCCTAAGGCCATCAGAAACCATAACACAGATATTTACATTGAGATTCATAACAGTAGCAAAATTAGTTATGAAGTAACTATGGAAACATTTTTAATGGGGTCACCACCACATGAGAAACTAACTGTATTAAAGGATCACAGCATTAGGAAGGTGGAGACTCACTGCTGTAGACTGATCATCACACTCCCTTGCAAACCTATTATGGAGGCACAACATGAAATCCTCTACCTAGAAGTCAGGAAGGGAAGTGCTTGTTAGTCACAGAACTGCTTTGTTCCTTAGCATTGACTCGGCCCCTAGAATATAAGAAGCAAATGTCTGTTGCTTAGGCTGCATGGCCAGCACACTTAATTATAAAAACCTGAGCCAACACAGGAAGGTGTGTTGCCATTGATTAAGAGGGTGTGTAGTCAGCTTTCTGTCTCCATGGAAACAAAAACTCTGAGGTAAGCAAATTATGAGGATCGACATTTATTTTGGCTCACAGCTTTAATCCAGGCGTATTTGGCCTGGTTTCTGTGGTGAGACAGCATTCCACTGTGACAAGTGTGCAGGGTCAGGCAGAGGTGTTCATAACACACCAGCCAGGAAGGAAAGAGGGACAGGAAGGGACCCAGTCCTGATAGCCCTTTCTTGGCCTCATACCCTGAAGGTGCTACCACCTTCCAGTAGTTGCCAAGCCTTGACCCTTTGGGGAAATGTATAAGATCCAAATCATAGCAGATGAGGAAGCCTGCTATCTCACAGCAAGCTCAGTCTCAAATGTCTTGACTGTGGTGAGCCATGGTAATGTACCATCTGCTCTGTTACACCTGATAACATGTGGAAATGTCATGAGCCAGGTGCAAGGAGATTAACAGTAAAGGTTGTATTGGGGGCTGGGCCAAGGACACTGTCTGAGGAGCTGTGTTGTCTATCAGAAGGTTTCTTAGGGAACCTGGACTCCAGAGGATGCTTCTATCTGTGACTTAAATATTTACGGCATCAGCTGCACAGCTGTGTCTGTGACACACTCTTGCATGGCAGATTCCCAGGCAGGCTCCACTTTTACTTAGAAATCTGTGCTGTCCATCTCTAACAATTTCGATAGTCTTTGACTTAGGGCCTCAATTTTTTTCTGATTTAAGTTTTTGCCTTAATGTTAATTTCTGCAGACAAGTTATAATTGAGACCAGGGGTACAGGAGCCATCCACTTTATGATGATGTCACAGGGCTTTGCCTGGGCCCTTTGAATTAAGTAATTCTACTGAATGTCAGTCTTGAGCCGGTCTCTCTAACTTCCCAGGCTCTTTTCTGCGCCCCTTCTGCAGCCCACACATGCAGATGCCCTGCTCACTGCCTGTGTGCACTGCTTCCTTTCCCCACTGGCTCTCCCTTCCCTCTACAACACTGCCTAGGTGCTAGGGCTGCAGAGAGCAAGTACCCCACACTGGGAGATTGAACAGCAGAAAGTTACCCTTTTATTATATCCAGTATAAAGAGTATTTATTAGGGTTCTCTAGAGGAAAAGAACTTACGGGAGTTCTCTCTGTCTCTTTCTCTCTTTCTCTCCCTCTCCCTGTGTATGTGTGCATATGTGCATATGTATGTGCATATGTATGTATATGGAATTTATTAGGATGACTTACAAGCTGTGGTCTAGCTGGTTCAACAATGGCTGTCTACCATGTTCATTCCATGAGGCGAGGTATCTCAGCTGGTCTTCTGTATACACCAGAATTCAGAAGAAATCATCTCTAATGACAGTGAAGGAATAGGCTTGCCAGTGAGGGAGGAGAGCAAATAGGCAGAGAGAGCAAGTGTTTTTGTGTGGGTGTGTCTTTTTCAAAGGCTTCTGGCAGAATACGTGGCCCAGATTAAGAGTGGATCTCCCCACCTTAAAGATCTGGATTAGAAGTGGGTCTTCACACTTCATATGATTTAATTAAGAAAAAAAGACCCTCACAGGTGTACCCAGCTGTTAGGTTTTAGTTAATTCCAGAGGTAGTCAACTTGACAACCAAGAATAGCCATCTCATCCAGGTGTGGGTGATTGGCTCCCTCTGAGACTGTAAAGGAAGACCAGTTGCAAGGTGCCCTGGCCTCTGGTGACCTCTGCCCTCTTTGGCTTGTAGATGGCTATCTCCCCAGCATCTCCTTATCCTCTTTCCTCCACGCATCACTCTGTGCTGATTACTCGGAGGCCTAATGCCTCTGTCCTGACTTCTTCTTATAGACCCTGTCTCCGAATAAGGCCATATTCTGATGATGCTAGAGGTCTATCCTTCAGCATATCTGTTACTGTTGTACATAACTCACCCTGTAACCCTATCCATTCGTCATGGTGAGTATAGACACTGCATTGGAAACACCCCAAGCCTGTGTGTGACAGCAGGATGGACCCCATCTTATGGAAAGCACAACCATCGACACTTAGAAACTCTCTCGACTTTTTTCTTGACTTTTTACCGTGAATTGGTTGTTACTCTCTGTGGCCCACATTCTTTTTGAGGACCTGAATCAGGAACAGGGCTGTAGCCTACCCTGGCCACTTAGAACGTACTCAGAGCCAGGGATGCTGTCAAGGCGACCAGTGGCTGTGGGGTTCTGCAACCATGTCAGTCAGCATTGTTGAACTTCACAAAATTTGCTTTATAAAAGAAGATAATATATTAATTCTTATAATTTAAAAGTATAGGTATTTTAATATTCTAAAAATTAAACTATTATTTAGGATACCTGAGTGGTGTCCCTGGGACTTCTAAACAGTCATATAAAAAAAGACTCAGTGGGATTGTGTTTCCTTTTCTGGTTGTCAGTTAGATATTGATGTCTGGTTGTAACCTCAACAAATAGAGCATGGATTTCATTCAGGCTTGGCCCATAATGCTCACCTCCACCAGGCACTGAGTTGGATACATACACACAGGCATTTGTTGCTGAGAGGGTACTGCCTGTACAACAATGATATAAGTGACTTCTTTTAGGTGTTCAGTCATTCTGCGGAAGCTTGGCTTAACAGCTGATTGCAGTTACATTTCCATCTGTGAAAGAAAGCATGTCCATCAAACGAAACATGGCAATCAAGATATGGAGAAGACCGTTTCCCCTAATTTTATTCTCCTGTGGGGCTGTGGAACAAGGTCCAGCCAGCTATAAGATTGCTAAACAGAACCTATGTTCATCATAATGTCAAAGAAGCTTCCTCATTAACCTTGCCTCTTAATGTCCCCCATGGGGTCGTAACTGAAGAGAACTGATGGCTGATGTGGAAAGCGTCTCAAGCTCTTAAGCTAAACCATCAATCTTGCTAATGCCTCTGATGAAGCTGCCAAGGGTTCTCTTGCCTGGCCCTTCCTCTTCTGAGGCCAATATGCCCCAAATATTTTCCTAACTACGCTCCCAGTAGGGATTATAGCAGTACCAACAGCCTCTCTCTGTCACAGAGTGCTCCAAGGAGGCACGCTGCCATCACAGGGTTCCCTTCCATTTAGACCTTTGCCATCTGTTAAGTTTGATCGTGACCCCTTAGATTGACCCCCCTCTGAGTCACTGCTGCCCCTCCTATACTGCCCCTTTCATTATATCAGAAGCAGTTAGAATGGCCTGCACACCTAAGGCCCTAACAGTAGTTAAGGTAACCCCTTAGATGGGAATGTGGGACTAGGAGGTAGACACAGGGAAAGGGGCCATGGCTATGTAATGAACATGGCGAAATTTCAAGATGGCTGGCTTCTTCTCTGTCCTCCTGACCTGAGGCAAGAGCCTGGCAGCTTAAAACAAAGACCTTGTGGGATTTTCCTTCCTTGGAGGCCTTCTGCTGATGGATTATCCCAACAAGTTCAGAGCCAGATCAGGACATGTTTAAACAACAGTTGTGAGTCAATCAGCTTCCCTGTCTTTCTTCAAATTTGCCAACCCTAAATCACTCCAAAGACTTAAGTCCCAGCCCTCAGGGAAAGGCCCAGGCTTTGGCTTCTTGAGTACCTACCCTCTGCTTTGCAGAGGGTCTTACTCTGTGTTCACCTACTACATGTGTGCGTTTCTTTAACCCTCCCCAAAGCCTTTTTTGTGCCAGCAGAAGTCCACTATAATGAATTCATACATTCCATTAGCCTCATTTTCATGCTTTAAAAAGATGACCTTAGCTGTATTATTTAACCGGTTTTCCAGGCATGAATGTACAGTCTTAATAAATTCCTTATAATCCTCTTCAGAAATATTATTTCAATGTTAAAAGTAATAGCTAAAATATAGCTGAAGGGCCTGCTGAATGATTTGCCCCAGGTAATATGATGTGTCTAATATACCACAGTTTTCCAGCTTTGGTGGAGAATGCTTGGCTGTGGATGTGTGACCCACAGAGCAGACCTAGGCCTTCTTTGTTCCTTTTTTTTGGCTATTTCTCTCAGGGGCACCTGCATTCCTCCATACCACACCGCCCTCCTCCTGCCTCCTTACAATAGTGGCTTCCATTTTCCTTTGGCCATAATAAGAAATGACGTGCTAACATACAGCATATATTGTTAAGCTTCCTGTAACATATTAATAAGTTCATCCCACCTTGTAGAGGGAAATTAATATGCATAGAGAGGGAGACAACAGTGTCACGGTTTGCTTCTCTTCTGAGATAAGTACTGTCACCAAAAGCTGCTCAGGGAGGAAAAGGATTTTTTATTTACGACTCCAGGTCATAGTTTATCACTGAGGGACGTGAGGTAAGGAGCTCAATCAGGAAGATCATGAAAAAAAACCTTTTAATTGGCTTGCTTGTCCTGCTTTCTAAATAATTGTGGACCACCTGCCCAGGGGTGGCTCTGCCCACCATAGGCTAGGCACTCTTGCATCAAATCAAGATAATGCTCCATAGACACGCCCACAGACCAATCTGTGGAAGTGGCTCCTCCATCGGGGCTCCCTCTTCTCAGGTGACCTATGTCAAGTTGACAATGACTACCCAGCACTGATGGTCTTATAATTTGCATGGCAGCCCAGATTAGCCATATGGTAAAACCAATGAGTGTTTAACTAGTACAAAGCACACCTTGCTAGAAGCCAGTGACTGCTTTCGAAGCAAGAGATTGTTATGTTTCTCACAGAGACATCCTTACCACCTTAATGCAATTAGAGACATTTTTTTTATTTCTTCCTCCCCCTGAGCAGGAGAAAGCCAGGCTTGAAACTGTGTATCTAATGTTTTATTTCTACATGAATTGAGGCCATCTGGTTGTAAAAACTCCAAAGCCTCATGGTTCAGGGGTTTAGTTTCGTGGCTGCGAGTGCTGTAAGTTCTTCTTGCAATTAATAGACGATAATGTGTTCAGAGGCAATCTCTAACTCCCAGGATCCACTGGGAGAAGGCCATTCCAGGCATTGTCGTGTGTCCAAGAGCCGTGGCAGTGTGGATCTCCAGAGAGATGACTAATTAGTTTGAACTAAGGCTTTTCCCTTTTTGGTGGGGCAACGCTTATATGTTGTGACACTGATTTCACAGTGTCATTTTTTTTCCTGCCAGCAGGCCCCTCATTTCACATGCATCACTGCACCTCCCTCATTGATGAAACTTGGCCAGAGGCGAACAGTTTCAAATGACAGAGCTGTGGTTTGCTAAAGGCTGACACTCATGCACTCTCGTGAGTGGAAGGATCTTCTGGACCTTCTCTAAGGGAGAGACTGCACAGAAAGTCTTGAGATGGCCCATGGTGTTGGTACCTGACAAATGTGCTTCTTATTGTACATGCTGGTGACAGTAAGGAGAGCATTGGAAGGTGACATGAACAATGGTTATTGATTGGACAATGAGCAGGGTTTGATTTTCTCCCAATTCTCTGTATATACCAAAGGCCACTATATCATCTATTGGGAAAAAGCCATCAAAGAAGCATACAAACACCTTCAAATCTCATTTCTCATCCTTCATTTTAACTTAGGAGAGGGGTTAACTTGAGACTGACTTGGGGTATTTTCTGGGGATTAATTCTGTTCTTCAGCTCTGCCAGAGGCTTCACAAGTGAAGTAAAGGCCTGAGCCTTACAGCTGTCACAGCTTAGCTACAGTGCCTGTGCCTTTAGTTGACTCTGTGTGTTCTAAACCTTTGTCTTAATTGTGATTTTTTTTTTCAGTTTTTGGCCCAGGAAGCAGTAATTTATTTTGGGTAACTGCTAAATGACAAAATGTCGACCTGTCAGTGTACTAGAAGAGAGCTGGTCTTCAGGAGGGAGAGTGGCGCCATCCTGTGGGACTCTTGTGTTTGATGACAGTGCTCACCTGTGTGAGCCAAACAGTTGCCTTTGGACACATGGGTTGGTGCCATTGCAAAAATGAAGTTTTCTGTTTACCTAATTTTGATTTAAATGTGACTAGCTCCATGCAGCTTGTAGAGGCTACCAGGTGGGATGGAGCACATGAGAATATTTTTTAGACTGAAGACAACTGGATGGACTTGGTTTTATGCCAGGGTAGGTCTATCTTGTTGGTTCTGATGCTTTGAGAAGAGGCTTGTGGTTCTGAATCTTGGGAGCCTTTATTCACACAGCAGCATTTTGTCGAGGGTCATCTTTGTTTTGAAGCAAAGGCTCAGCTCATCAGTGATTTGGAGGCTCCCACTTCCTCATTCAGATGCTGGAAAGGACACACAGGAAAGACATCTGCTGTTCATTGGCCTTCCAGTCACCCATGGAATATCAGAACAAGGTTTTGCCGAAACTTTTAAAACTGCAGTCTCTCTGAGATTTCTTTTAGTTTTGCGTATTTTGAGACACCAGAAAAACTGGCTTTTCCTCTCCTTACACACTCAAAACAATACTTTGCACACCAAGCATTGGGGTCCTCCTTTCCCTCTAACCAAGCATTTCCCAATAGAAGGCACCCACGGGTGTTGTATAATTTAACTCGGTTCAGATGTCAGATACAATCGATCTGGAGTTGGAGTCAGATCCTACTTGTGAAGGGCTCACATACTTGCCCCCAACTTCCTCAGGTGACAGCCACAGCTCTGGAGGGTGACCTTTCTCACTGGTCAGCCAGATGTAGATCAGTGGGTTTCCATGACCCCTCCTTTGCTTTGGTAATTGGCTAGAACAGTTCACCTCACTCAAGGGAACACTCTCCTCAAGCATGGCCGAGATGCAGCTGGGGAGACTCAGAGGGACACACCTCCATCCAGAAGCACTCAGTTCAGCTGTGCATAGGCAGCCTCCCTTCATAGTGACAAAATGCCCAAGAGACCTTAACAGGAAGAGTGGTTTCTTTAGGCTCACCTTTTTTTTTTTTTTTTTTTGAGATTTCAGTCCATGGTCCCTTTGTAGACATAAAGGAAGCAGCTGACCTCATGGTAGCCAAGGCACAGAGAGAGGAAGGTACCATATTCTACTGTTTTCTGCTCTTCAGAAAGGTCCTTCCACCTCCTCACAGCAGTATAGACTTGGAACCAAGCTGTCAATACCAGGCCTTTGAGAACATGTGAGATGGCAAGTGTGATACTCTGAATCTTGCCCTTGGGGCTTTTGTGACAGCTTTGTCACATGAGTGTGACTGATGAAGCTGTGGGCTCCTGAGGTCAGCTCACCCTCAGCTCTTTATTCTTCAGAGCTGGGGTCAGATGCCTCTCACTGCCCTGTCTTCTCTTTGGGGTGCCCCCTGTTACAGTGAGGTTTCTGGTCCCAGTTGGCCTGAGATCCAGACCCACAGACCTGCCCTGCCAGACCCCTTAGCCGCGTGCCACTGCTTAGGGCCCCCAGAAATGACTCAGACGCTTATATTAAGTTCATGCTGTTTGGCCTATGTCTCAGGCACATTGCTAGCTAGCTCTTACATCTTAACTTAACCCATTCTCACTAATCTGTCTGCCACGTGGCCCGTGGCTCACCTGTGTTCCTTACATGTTGCTCCTTTGGGCTCCTGGCTCAGTCTGCCTTGACTCCACCCTGATTCTCCTACCTATGTTGTGATTTCTCCTCTTACTTTTCTATGGTGCCTGACATGGGCCAAAACAGCTCCTTTATTTAAAGATTGATATTCACAGCATACAGAAAGACATTCCCACATCAGCCCCCACACTACTTCATCCATTGTGCCATCACACAGAAGACTGTTAGCCTCCACAGATTTCTCAAGGCTTTAGGAGCTGTGTGTATTTGGAAATGGGAGCATTGTATTTTTCAGTACCACACACGTTCATAACAACCTTTCTCCACCTCTTTCTCTAAAGTAAAGGTCTATGTCCTGCCTAGCTAAGACAGATCTAGGCTGAGACTATAACCTAACAGTCCCGTAGGGGTTAGGATGGCATTAGATATGAGTGCAAAGTTGAGTTCTTTTGCGAATGTCTTCCTAGTCTCCAACTCAACTTGGAAGCTGCCCTTTCCTGTGGAAAAAGTTGGGTTCCATCTGCACACCACCAGGGATTTCTTCATCTCTCCAGTGAAGGCACTGCAGAAGACTGGGCCACACAAAGGTTTCCTCTTGTCAGGTAGCTTAGCTATGCTTTTAAGCCAAAGTGACAAAATGTTTGTAATTTAGTTTTCTAAGTAAATATATAAAGTCTCAAGACATGTGTTTGGAATGGCAAGTGTTCAACTGAGTCCTAAAAGACTGCTGGTTTATTTAACTCTGCATCTGTTTTATCCCCTTGGCCAAGAAAGTGGATAGTTCCTCACGAGCTTAGGGGCATCCTTTACAAAAATCCCTGGAGACAGTTACAGATGCAGACCCTAAACAGTCTTGTTCCAAAAGGAATAATAAATCATTCATTCTAAGCCAGATATGAGTGGCCATGCCCTGAGAACATAGATGCACGTTGCTCTGAATGACCTGTTCCAACACAGAAATAGTTATATATACTTTTATTAGTTCCAGAACAAAATAAAGTCATAAATTCAGTGGTGGGGACATGAGATGGATGTATTGTGTCAAGCAGCTAAGTCTCTGTTGCAGATTTCATTGTTGTCTAATGAATTCTTAGTTCCTGGATTGTTTGAGACTTGTAGTGTTAAATTAATGCAATCCAAGGATTTTCCCTTTGTCAAAAGCATATCAAAGTTAAGCTAGTAAAGTGACTGAAAAAGACTTCAATGTCATCTTGGCTTTTGACATGCAACATTCCAACTCCACACACATACACACATAATCACTTAATTGGCCTGACCTTCAATTTAAGTGTAACTTTTACCATGGAATTCCAGTTCATACAATGATGTGCTTGCCAGATTCAAGTGTGCACAGCAGGAAAATCACAGGCAGCGCTGGAAGGTCTGCTTTCTGGGTGACAGGTATTATACACTATGATTTCTAAGATGAGAGATAGTAAAGTGTGTCATTGGGCTGAGAAGAGTTTATTTGAATTTCAGCCTTACTCCTTACTCGCCTTCAGAGAAATGGGAGGAGGGGGGGAGGGACTCTCACAGGGATAGGGGCATGAGCTGAATGACAGAAATGATCTTTCCTCTGTCTTTTTGGAAATGTTACATGTCAGCAGCAAGCCAATTGGCATTTTCTGTGTTACCTTTTAGTCACAGTGACATCATCATGATAATGGTGACAATCTTTCAGGAGCCATTTCCTGTAAGTTTGCCCAGGGGAATTTCCCATCCATAAATTCAGCTGTGAGGTAAGCTGTCTGGCTTTGGTGCTGGTCTGAAAGCTATGAAAATATTGCAGAAAAATGTAGGCAGTTGAAGGAAATTGACTCAGCCAAATTTGTTGTGACTTAAGGAGACAGCATCTCCCAGTGAATTATCAGCAAGTCCCCAGTCTCCAGTGAGACAGAAATGACAGTTGGGAATCGAGTTCTTATGAAATAAGGGAGAAGCACACTGGGTCCATGAGTATTAGTAGGCTCTTTAAAGCCCATGCACCAAAACGCTCTCTCTGCAGTAGGTAACTGGACAGATGTGTATTCTAACCTGTCCCTTACTACATTCCTTCAGCCCCAACCTAAGCTAGGAATAGATATGGAGGAAATCTTGGGGCTTTTAGATTTAGAAAAGCTCAAGTACAATTCTATTAGAGTTTAAAAGAAAAAAGTCCCCAGAGTGGGGAACAGGTGTGTCTTAGCAGCTGTCCAGAAGAGGGGGGCAGAGGAGAGAAGAAAAAGAGCCCTGTAAACTAGAATGGATAGAATGAAGAAGCCCAAAATACTAGGGAAGGCGTGCTTAGAAAAAGACGGAAGAAAGGGGAAAGTTAGACCTTTCTTGGTAATTTAGAAAAATGGTTTAGAACCGTGGCTGAGGTCCAGTAAACTACTGAGCTAGTGGGTAGAGAGGAATTCTGAGAAGGAGAAGTATCAAATCTCTCATCAAAGGGCTATTATTCTATCTATTTCTCTAACATGGCTCAAAGTGAGACAGTCTTCTAGAGGTGCCCCATGGCCACAGCTTACAGGTTGGTTCTCCACCCAGAAATTCTTGTCCAGAAATAGTTTTCCATACTAGGATTTTATTGCTTACTCTAACAAAAAACCAATCAGAATCACAAGATGATGTGTCTGAAGGTATTCAAGTGAGGACTGACATTGCCTTCTAGGACTTCTCTGAGAAGTTTGAATTAACATTTTGTTTTACTCTCCCTCACCCAGTGGTGACACTGAAAATCAGTACATGTGTCTGGTTTATCTTTGCTGTTGGTTGAAGGTTTGTGTGCGTGTGCATGTGTGTGTGTGCGTGTGTGTGTGTGCACGTGTGTGTGCGTGCATGTGTGCGCGTGCACGCGTGTGCGCTTGCGCGCGTGTGTGTGTGTGTGTGTGTGAGAGAGTGTGTGTGTGAGAGAGAGTGTGTGAGAGTCTAAGTGTGTGTGTGCACACGCGCGCGTGTGTGTGTGTATGTATAGAAGAAATGAAATATGTATATTATGTATAGAAGAAATGAAAAGCCTGTACTAAAACTAAACATTTCTTCATTTCATTTCCCTCCTCTAACTCCAATTATAATTAGCTGTGATCAAACATAGGCCTCTCAGAGTAGGTTAGCAACAGAGTGATGAGGAAACTTGTGGCATTTAGCAATTAGTTTAAAAGTTGTGAAAACAACTAGTTGGCACTCCTTTTATTTATATATGAGATCCTGCGAACTATATTGTGTAATTACCTTGAGGAGTGCTTCCTCTAACCTGAAAAATGAAGAAGCCAAACCATGAGAAAGCATCTCTGGACAATCAGAAAGAGCAGCCCTGAACAACTTGGAATATCCTCCCTGGACCTGCCATGTGCCAATGCTGCCAGGTTATGTGGAACTCTGTTATTTGCCAGGAAATTTTCTCTGTGCTGGTGACACAGGACCAAACTCCCATGTCCAGAGAGGATGACCCACATGACATTGTAAATGTTGAAAACCCTAAGGTAGACATAGAGAATGTGGTAGAAGTCAGAAGGATTGTGGGACAGGAACAGGAGTGTTTTTAATGTCAGAGGGAAAGCATAAGGCAATATAAAGCAGGAAAAGCCATTCCTTAAGAGAAACCTCCGTGGTTTGGTGACTCTGCTTTTGGCCGTTTGCTTTACAGACTGTCCAGAAGTGCACATTTGAAGGGGTGTCTAAGTGAGAACCAGAGCACAATAGCTCAGATCTCTTTGGGAGCATCTCAGATTACAATGACATTGTCAACTCTTAGAGGTGGCTTCTTGCAGGATTTCTGCATTTGGCAGCATGTGAGATTTTCCACTCCACAGAAGAGTTCCTGCTGGTGGGTTTCTGGAGTTCTGTCTATTAGCTCCAGGTGAAAGAGCATCCAGAGGGCCTGACCAGGGCTGGATGCTAGGAGCCTTGTGGGACATGCTGGAGTTGTGAGTTTTTCAATTGCTTAGCAGTTTTAGTGCATTCACATTCCTAAAATGGAATTGTGTGATTATGGGGAGGCTCATGGCTTTGGAGGGATATAAAAGGAAGTGCTAGCCTACATTGTCAGGTGACTCAAAGCTTCATGGGAGGCAGAGATGCAAACTGTCCGGCTCCTGGGTTGATGTTTGAAGTTCAGCATTTGCAGTATTATCCATAAGGTGATATGCTCGTTGTTCTGTGTTGGGGACTGTACTGGGGGACTGAAGACACCAGGTGTCCTGACCAGCCAGTTCCACAGCCATTTAGTCCCAAATAATCACACAAAGGAATATTAACTATAAACTGTTTGGCCTATGGCTCAGGCTTATTACTTGCCAACTCTTACTCTTAAGCTAACCCAAGATTCTTATCCATGTTTAGTCACGTGGCTTGGTACCTTTTTCTCAGAGCCACGTTCTAACCTTCCTTCCTCTGTGTTCGGCGTGTATCTCTCGCTCTGCCTTTTCTCTCCCAGAATTCTCCTAGTCTGGTTGCTCTGCCTCTACTTCCTGCCTACTTCTGGCCAAGCAGCATTTTTTAAAACAAATACAAGTGAAAAATATTTATATCATTATGCCACAACCAGGTCTGGGTGTGCAGACCCAGATGAAGGATCAAGCTGCACCATAGGAGCAGAGGGCATTGCTGTGCCATGATCAAGGCTGTGGGGTTGGTGAGAGAGACAGAGAAGGTGGAGCTGACAGGGTTGTGGGAATGGATTTGGAAGACAGGGAGGGATATCTTGGAATTCTACATGTTTTTATGCACATTTTTATGGTAGGTTACTGACAGATGCTTTTCCTTTGGGCAGAGTTGTAAAGAAACAAAAATATGTCATGTCTTCACGTGGATTGTAACTCCATGCCGGATGCACATTAAGAATCAGTGATCACCGTAGGTGACTGTGACCATATGTGCACATGAAAATGTCACAATGGAATCTAATAACATGTCTGTCTTAGTTCTATTGCTATGACAAAACACCATGGCCAAGAAAACCTATTAAAAAAAAAAAACATTTAACTGAGGGCTGCTTATAGCTTCAGAGGGTTAGTCCTTGATTTTCCTTTTGGAGTAGCATGGCGGCAGACCAGCATGGTGCTGGAGCTGCAGCTGAAAGCTCACATCTGATCTACACATTTCAGGGAGAGAGAGACAAGGAGGGTAAGCCTGCTATGAGTTTTTGAAACCAAACCTTGAAGTCCACTCCCGGTGACACTCCTCCACAACAAGGCCACACCTTCTGGTCTATCCCCAACAGTGTAAAATGCACAGTACGTTTTGAAGGCTTAAAATGAAATACAAATGATATTAACAATGCTAAAATCTTGGTCATGCATTGAAATTATTTTTCTTAAATTTATGTTTATTTTTCTGTATGGATATGGGTGTATCCAGTGTCCATGGAGGCTGGAAAAGGGTGTTGGATCCCCTGGAACCTGAGTTGCAGATGGTTATTAGCTGCTGTGTGGATGCCGGAACTTAAAACCTAAATCCTCTGAAAGAGCAGCTGGTACTTTTGGCCACTAAGCCATTTCTATAGCCTGAAACGCAAATGTTTTGATATTATTGCATTAGATAAAAACACATAACTATAATTTACAAAGCAAGAATAAGTAGGGACTGAGAAGATAGTTCAGGCAAAGTGCCTGCTGTACAAACGCGAGGACCTGAGTTTGGATTCTTAGCACCAAACAGAAGCCAAATGGAGCTATCCAAGCTTGTAACCCAGTGCTGGCAGACAGCCACAGGTGAATCCCAGGTGCTCAGTGGCAGCCATTGTAGCTGAACGAGTAGCTCCAGGTTGAGCGCAAGGCCCTTTCTCCAAATCTAAGGTGGAGATCAGTAGAGATAGACACAACATCAACCTCTGGCTTTGCATGTACCTGCACAAGTGAGCACACCCACATACTCAAGCCAGCACGCACAAATGACTCCTATACACTCAAAAAGAATAAGTTGACAGATTGCTATATTTTGCAATGTTTGACGTTTTTATACTGCTAACTAACAATTATTTAGGGATCCAATAAACAATGGCATCATGTTTTTGCATTTCTATGGTTGATGCATAGCAGAATCATGTGGAAAGAATTGGCAATGGTAGTCAGGCTACATACAGGTTTCTGTAGCCTTGTTTTTAAGTATTTTCTACCTCTGGTTAATTTCCTGAAGATAATGCATTCTTACCACTTTGGGGTAAACTTAATATCAATCGTGAATAAAATCAATATAGCAAACTATGACATACAAACAACCATGAATCCAACACTCAACTTGGGAACTCCTATGTGGCTTCCTCTACCACAGTCTGTCTCCTTTAATGCGTGACTTTATAAACAAGTCTTTTTCCATGTAAGTGGATAAATGGCTTGGTAGAAATGAAGACTTTCTAAAGAGACACTTGCATCTCTTAATTTGATTATCCTACGATTGAAACAATTGAAACAAGTGTTTCCTCGGGAATCTCATGTTGGGATTAAGAGAAGGCCCTAAGAAGAGACACTTCTTACAGTTCTAATAACTCATCAATCACCTTACAGGAGACCAAAGCCCAGACAAAGATGGGTCATTGGTGAGCAATACCATACCTGAGATCACTCAGATGTGCATATCCCTGCCCTGTATTTAAACTTCAGTCTTAGCTCAAAGCCCAATGAATAGTTTGAGATGAGACAGGGACGTTCACTGATCTCTTTATCCCTCTTTTAGAAGGGCCACACTGAATAAATCTACTTCTTTCCATTATTAATTAGGCTCTCTTTTAATTAGCTTATCAGGACAAGTGTCTCAACCCAGCTCATGGGACATAAACCATGAGCTCAAATTTGGTAACAGATGTATTGTATGGTTAAGCTCTGGTTGACTTTGAGATTGGAGACTATCATTTGTGGTCTCCCAGTGTTGTTTGTGTTCATTTAACTTGATGTTGGAAATGTGCTTGTGTTCTGTGCAGGCACAGTCTGTCTTTTCTGCTTTACACTGTAGGTCATGCTTTCTTTCTTTCTCCTGTTGACAGACATTTGGTGTCTTGTTTTACTGTTAGGAGCAGAGTCTTGGTGAATATTCTTCTTCCCCTTCCGATATTAACATTCTTGTACCTCCCTGGCACGTATTTAGGGATGGCCTGCTGAGTCATAAGTCTTTATACTGATTTTGAAAGTGGCAGCATCTTGAGGTCACATGTCACTGAAGGACACTTCTTTGAACTCCCTGTACAATGTTACCTGAGGAGATACTTGAGGATATTGCTGAAGGAGGTCCAGGATTAAAAAGAACAAGGCTCCACCCCAAGCTGCCAGCAAAACTTGGCAGAATTGTCCAAGTGATACTGGTTTTATAGGCATGAGGGATACAGGATTTGGGAGGAGGGTCATGGAGTCATCGTACACCATAGTTTTAGAGTACTGCTAAGGCCATACAATGTGTAGCAAGGTCATAGTCCCTGTAAGGAAATCCCAAGAAGACAGTAAGCTATGACAGTGAATCTGAATTTCTAAATTCTAATATTTTAAATTTCAATGGAGATCCCAGGATGTTGGAGATGCTGGGTCCATGTGATCTCCATCAAGGAAAGATACAAGCATGGAGTGCAGCTGACACATAAGAGAAGCTCTCTGTGTGTGTGTGTGTGTGTGTGTGTGTGTGTGTGTGTGTGTGTGTGTGTGTGTGTGGTGTGCGTGTGTGTGTGTGTGTGGTGTGCGTGTGTGTGTGTGTGTGGTGTGCGTGTGTGTGTGTGTGGTGTGCGTGTGTGTGTGTGTGTGGTGTGCGTGTGTGTGCGCGCGTGTGTGTGTGTGTGTGTGTGTGTGTGGTGTGCGTGTGTGTGTGTGTGTGTGTGTGGTGTGCGTGTGTGTGTGTGTGTGGTGTGCGTGTGTGTGTGTGTGTGTGTGTGGTGTGCGTGCGTGTGTGTGTGTGTGTGGTGTGCGTGTGCGTGTGTGTGTGTGTGTGTGTGTGTGTGATGTGTGTGTGTGTGTGGGGTGTGTGTGTGTGTGGTGTGTGTGTGTGTGTGTGGCGTGTGTGTGTGTGTGTGTGTGTGGTGTGCGTGTGTGTGTGTGTGTGTGTGTGGTGTGCGTGTGTGTGTGTGTGTGTGTGTGGCGTGTGTGCGTGTGTGTGTGTGGCATGTGTGTGTGTGTGTGTGGCGTGTGTGCGTGTGTGTGTGGCATGTGTGTGTGGTGTGCGTGTGCGTGTGTGTGTGCGTGTGTGTGTGTGTGTGTGTGTGGTGTGCGTGTGTGTGTGTGTGTGTGTGGCGTGTGTGTGGTGTGTGTGTGTGTGTGTGTGTGTGTGGTGTGTGTGTGTGTGATGTGTGTGTGTGTGTGGTGTGTGTGTGTGTGTGTGTGTGGCGTGTGTGTGTGTGTGCGTGTGTGTGTGTGTGTGTGTGTGTGTGTGCGTGTGTGTGTGTGTGTGTGTGTGTGTGGCATGTGGGACATGGCTGGAGGGACAGGGCTAGCTAAGCCTTTTGATTCCCAGATGATCTTGTCGTGGAGTCCCAGGTGCCAGACATGCGGCGCAGGACTCGTTGCTTTCTTTACTGCGTTTCCATTTTGCTTTGGTTTGATTACTTCTTGATATGCTTCCATCTTCCTTTGGGAATATTTACTCTGCCATTGCATGGGAGAAATATATAATTTGATTTTTGATTTTGAGCCTCGGGAGAGACTCAGCCCTTTACACAGTTGAGTAGTATTAAACTGTTAAAGAATATGGGGAGCTCTGAAGTAGCCTGAATGTACTTTGAATTATTAGATGGCCTTATGCTTATGGAGATAAGTAATAGAAGATTATGGATTAGTAGCAGTATGTTTGCATGTCGAGTTGATTTATATTTATTGTAAGCCTGAAGGGATATAGAACTGCTCAAGACAAACCTTTGGGTGTATTATGAGATACTGTCTAGATTGTATTAATGAAGTGTGAAGACCCACCCTAACCATGGACAGCATAATTTCCTGGGATGTTGTCCCAGACTGAATTAAAAAGTGAAAGAAAAATCACCACCAACACTCATCACTCTCTGTTTCCTGGATGCAGATGCAGGATGATCAGCTGCCTCAAGTTCCTAATGCCATGCCTTCCCCACCATGGTGAACTGTACCGTCAAACCATGATCCAAAATAAACCTTTACTTATGGTGCTTTTGGCAGAATTTCCTGTCACAGCAGCGAGCAAAGTAACTAATACATCTGTGAAGGAAATTAAATCCCTGTCCAAAAGATATCTGAGTCACTACCTCCATTGTGTTATTACTTATAATAGCCAAGATATGTGTTCAACAGTTTCCATTAACACATGAATGGATAAAGTGTGGTGCCTATACACAATGGAATTCTTTTTCAGTCTTTAAAAGTAGTAAATCCTATCATTTACAAAGCAGACATGAACTCTGTATAAACCATGCTAAAAATGAGTGAGACTAAGAAAGATAAATACAATATAATCTCATACATGGAATAGAAATTATTGAATTAATGGAATCAGAGAGCAGAGCAGGGGCTCCTAGGGATGGTGGCATAGGCAAAGTGTTGGTCAAATGATACACAATTTTAGTTAGGCAAGAAGGGTATGTCCCAGAGACATTTCATACATGAAAGATCAGGACCATATTTAATGGTAATATATTTGTCTACTGGGAAATTGCTAAGAGTTTTATTTTAAATGTTTTTAATGCACAGAAACATCAGTATATGAGGGATCTAATTGCATGCATTAACCTGCCTTAGTCATCCCACAGCATGAATGTATATCAGAGCATCACGTGGAACACTATAAATGTATACTTAATTTAATTCATACAAAATAAGTACTTGTGGAAAATTACCAGAATGAATTGAAAGTACTTGGGCAACTGTCTAGATGTCACCTGATTGCAATATATGTTGATATATAGGCTCTTCTTCTCCACTGGGTCTGATTTTTAAGCCTTTCAACAAACTGAAAGAATTTCACAGGCTGGGTCACATTTCTAGGGCTATGTCACCTGGGACTCAGTGCTGAGACTCTGTGCCTCAGTTTACTAGCTTATACATTGGGTTCACAAGAAGCCTATGGCAGGTTGTGGGGATGGTATAAGACAAGAGTGAGCAGGGCTCAGTGAGTACATTGCAGTGCAGGGAGAATCCTTTACCCGCAGGGAGAATCCTTTACCCCCAAAGCCAGAAATTCAGAATTTAAAAAATATGTACCTTCCACAAACTCACTAACACTTAAAGGGTATTGCAAGAGGGGCCAAAATAAACCATGCCTTTAGTTTAGATCCAGGCTGAGGGGCAAGTTTGCAAACTCTTCCATGACAAAAAAAAAAAAATATTTCTTCTCTTTAGTAAATTCTCCCTAGAATAATTTCTGTCCTTTAACATATAGTATGCTGAAGATAGACTGTCAGATAGTTACAGTCATTTTTTTGTGAAATTTATTATGCCCATTTTGGGGGATTTTTTTGGGTACATACCTGATGGATTAGTTAACATACAGTGTAGTTCATATTTTCTTGTGGGAATGAACACTTCGATGGATATAGGCTTAGAAGCAGAGATTGCCATTCTATAAGGTGTCTGAGCTGCCCAATTTTGCTTCATATGTTTCAATGGTCAGATGGTAATAATGAGACTTTTTTCTTTTTAGTACATGTAATTGAAAGCACTGTTGTTTCCCAAATGGCAGCCTTGGACTCAGTGAAGTGTTAGGATCTAACAGCAATAATGGGGTATGTCAGGCCACTTGGTAGCCAACCCATTGGTCTTGATATACCAACTGGTGCTTCAGTGAGTCATAGTTGATTGAATTACAGAATGATTACCTCCGCAGACCAGTACTTGATTTTGTCTCTAAAATCCCCAAAGTTACATTATTTGAAAAACAAGAATTAAAAAAAAAATTAGCAGGCAGATGTCAGATGTGCATGTAGAATTTCCTGTGTCCAAATCACAGAATACTGTCTAAAGTGGGTAGCTGTCTCTTCACTCTTCGGTGGTGTTATGTAGTCACTGTTGACAGAATGCCCAAAGCAGTTTTAAAGGAGGAAGTTTTCCTCTGGTTCCGGCTTTTTCAGTTGGTGATGGCCCGGCCCCATTGTTCTTAGGCCTGTAGTAAGGCAGAAGTGTCCTGGAGGATCAGCGTGGTAGAAGAACAGTGCTCACCTCCTGGCAGCCAGGGAGTAAAGAGAATGCCTGTAAGAGCAGGCTGCCCACTTACCCTGCCCTTTCTCTGTGTTCTCAGCACAAGGGATAGTGCTCACTGTCTGAACTTAGTGCGGGTCTTTGCTCTTAGTCAGTCATTTGTGGAAACGTCTTCATAGGCGCCCCCAGAGGTCCTCTACTTATCCAGGCACCTCCCAATCCAATCCATTTGAACCATCAATATTAACCATCACAATGGATCGGTCTTTCTGGTGTTTCTTCCTTCTAGATAAAAATCATTTGCTTTAGACGCCTCCAAATTTAGAGCAAATTCCAACAAGCCCAAACTTGTAGAAGGTTCCACATGACTCTCTGTTCTGACCACCCAGAGTTTTCCAGAGCCTGTCAGCTGCCTTTCTGCAGTGAGCTGATGAATCTGACCTGCTTTTTCCAAATGGACAATAGTAACCCGTGGGTGAAGGTGGCAGGTGATCTTAGCTATTTACATGCCTCTTGCTGCCTGTGAAAGTTTAAGGTGGGAAGATCTTCCATAGAAAGCACTATTTTTTAAAGGGAAGTTTCTGGTGAAAACACACTGGTGTTTAAAGTTAAAAACCCTGAGAAGTTTGTGTGTACAATGCTTCTCTAGCGTCGGGAATGCTGGTGAGGAGCACCACCGAGATTTGCTGGCGCTGTTTGATTAGCCTTGCAGATAAATGATGATGATGCTTTGAGACCCACTTAGAAAAATTTCTTTCTAGAAGCTATCGATTGCACTGATTACAATCACAGCAGGTTTCAGCCTGCTGCCCAAGTCTGGAACTTTAGACATGGTAAAATCAACAAGCATTCTGCGATCAAATTTCATTTAATTACAGTTTGCTGCCAAGTGCTGGTTTCAAGGCCAACTTCCCTGCCAGGTGTCTTTCAACAGTGCCCAAACCAAGAAGAACCTGCGAGGGAGGGCGCTGTGCGCTGTAGCCAACATTACACTGTGGCCAAACCTCTGATTTATCCTGAGATAAACAGTCTGTACCTCTGAAAGCAGGTGGCCTTGCTGCTAACCTGAGGCTGAGGAAGCAAGTCCATCCCAGCTGGCTTTTCCCTAAAAGAAGAGAAATGCCCGTTAGGTCTTTATCAGAAAGGTGTGTGCCAGAGAGAACAAGCATAGGTTTTACCTTCCCAGATCACTTTTTTAGCAAGAAAGAGTCCTCAGACCTTTAGCACAGCTATATCTCCCTTTGCAAACAGGCAGCCTATGCTTGCCAGCTTATTACGTTATTGAATTAATAGTCCTTGGTACTAGCTCAGAAGTCAGTTTGGCAGCTGTGCCTTTAGGGAAATTTTGAGGAGAGTGACCTTACATTTCTAATAAGCATGCCATTATATCGAAAATTGAGAACTTGGCCACTCCCTTGAATTTTCTGCGAGTGTCTTCACCTATTTTAGTTTTACTGAACTTGACTAGCCACCAGTTGCTCTTAGTGTAGTATACAATGAGCAAGAAGCTCAAAGCCTTTCACGTCAGACCCTTTACTTTGAAACACTTTGACTCTTGTAAATGATAGAATTTGTAAATCGCCATGGCTGAAGTCTGTCTCTTCCTTCAGTAAAATGGAATAGGACAACCCATTATCCACCCACTCTGCTCAGGTGACATGCTTCACTGGTCACCTTTGTTGAAATTTCTTTGTGACTCTAAAATTCACATGGAATCTTATTGGACCATCAAGGGTGTGTAACATTGGAGAAGAGGTGTAGGACTCAGTGAAAAATACCCAGCTGGAAGCAGGGTGGTGCTAGGGTGATGAAATGGAAGATACCCAGCAGACAATTGTGAGGTAGCAAGCTAGCAAAGTGGATCTACTTTAACATCATAGAAGAAATTTTTATGACCCTTGCTGGCCTAGAGAAAGAGATGGAGGTCTGGAACCAAATGCTCCTGTCTCCATACTATAAATCTAAAGTAACAAGAAAGAGTCTTACAGACAGGTTTGGGGTGAACAGAATCACACTGTAGAATATGTAGTGAAAGGAAACATGATATTAAACAGAGCTACAATGTTAAAAATAGTGTCTTATTTTAATAAGGCCCCTTGAGTGGAGCCTACAGAGGAATAGTTTGGTTTTGGGCAATGCCACAGCTGCTTGGGTGAATCCCCCACCTTGGCATCTGCTAGGGCAGGCTAAAAATGCTTCTTTTGAATTCTGACTTTACCTTTCAGTCACCAGCTCCAACCCTGATGCTGATAAGGGACAGTCACCAGACAACTCACTGGTATATATACAAAGTATCAATTAGAAGGTCCCAAGAGTTTGAATGTCCTATTCCAGGAAAGATGGAGGACACCAAATGTGCATTTCAGTGAGTCACATAGGGGTTAAACACAGTAGCAATTATTTAATTGGGGGAAGAAATTAGTGAGTATATTGGTACGGAATCCTCTTATCATGTATGCTGATCATATAAAGGACAATATTACAAATGGACGTATGCTGAACTCTGCCTTCAAGGGGGTTTGGTTCTGGATGGAGATGAGTCTGAAGGGACCCCGGATGCCTCACACACTTTCTTTAAGGACCGCTTGTTGTAAGGATAAGCTTTAGCTATTTCCTTTTACCACTGGCAGAATAAAAAGAATTCTAGATCTAGCTATTTTTTCCTAGCTTACCTTTTGCTTATGAGGTAAAATTTGTGTACCATAAACTGAGCATTTTAAAGTGAACTATTTTGGTAGCAATGGGTCCATTTCCAGTGTTCTGTAATCACTGTCCTGTTTAGTTCTCAAACATCCCATCAACATTAAGTCCTGCATCCATCAATCTATTACCAAGTCCTTTCTCCTCTTCTGGGCCCTGGGAGTCACCAGCGTGCTCTCTGTCTGCATGATTTACCTATTTTTATTGTTTCCATATAAATGAAATCATATAATGTGTGACTTTCATATATGACTTTCCCCAACTATCTACCTCTACTTTTGTGTTTGTGTGTGTGTGTGTGTGTGTGTGTGTGTGTGTGTGTGTGTGTGTGTGTGTAGTCTCTTCCATTGTGGCCTTCTACATGTTTTTTACATTATTTTCTTGGTGGTTGCCATGGGGATCATAGCTAATATCATTTATATCTATGTAACCTGAATTAGCACTGATTTTGCTTCAGCCGCATGTTAGAGCTCCATCTGTGCCTCTGCCTCTGTGTTGTATTGTCTCAGATTTAATTTTTACTTTTTGTGTTAACATTGATTCATAATTGGTCCTTTAATCACACATTAAACAATTTAGCACATCATATACAATGCTAAGCCACACCAGCTCTTGTGGTTCCTTACATGGTCTTACCAGCGGCCTTTACTTCTAGGGTCTTTAGCTGGTTCTGTTTCTTCTGCAAGCACTCAGCTTCACCTCCTCTCTAGGGCGGGTCTAGTTATGGGATTACTTAGCTTTTGCCTACCTGGTCCAGCTCAGTTCCCCTTCATTGTAACATTTTCCTTTTTTTCCCTCTTAAGTTTTTATCCAAGTACCTTGGTCCGCTTGCAATTTCTTCTGGGAACACGGCAACCTTTTGTACCCATCCCTTCATTGCCCACCACTTCTTTCTTTGTCTTGCAGATTCTTGCTTTGTCTTTGGTGGTAATAGATGGATCTCATTGTAAGTCTTGGGTTTCTCCTTCAGAGTGTTTGTTGGGTTTTATGGGTGTATAGGTTATGCATTGTGAACTTGGGGGGATCTCAACTATTTCTTGAAGTCTACTTTCTATCTATTAATATTGCTGTCTTCCTTCTGGAAGCCCCATGTGCATATTTAGCATGCTTGATAGTGGCCACACAACCTCACAGTCTACCATTCACCCATTCCCTCTTCACAATGGCTGACTCTTCTGCTCAGCTCTGCTAATGAACTCATCTGGTGAGTTCTTTATTTCAGTTATTATACTTTTCAGCTCCAGAGCTTCTCCCTGGCTTCCATTGTCTAACTTCTTCCTCTTCGCTGATTGTCTATTTGTTTCTATGTTGATGCCCTCCGTTTGTTGTTTTTATAGCTCTGTGTGTATTTTTAAGATGGCTGATGAAAGCCCATGTCTATAGAGTCTAATATTTAAGTTTCCAGGCTAGTTCTTGCCAGCTTTATATTGCCATTCTTATTATTTTACTGTTTACTATTAGGGTTGTGTTGTAGCTCCAGAAATCTGATTCTCTCACCAGACCTAGCTGTTATTTGTTGCTGAGGGGCGGTAGTGGTGTTCTGAGTAAGAATGGTCCCATAGGCTCATATGTTTGAATATTTGGTCCCCAGTTGTTGGAACTGTTTGGGAAGGATTAGGAGGTGTGGTCTTGTTGGAGGAGGTATGTCACTAGGTGAGCTTTGAGGCTTTCTAGTGACAGTTCTCAGTGATGTGCATTTATGGACATTAGAAAGGCACAGAAAAGGAGTGCCCAGTAAGGAATGTGAAAGCAATTGAGTTCACCTTGATAAGAATAGCATGGACTCAGTATTTACCTCTCTGTTCCTGCTTTCCCCTGTTTAATTTTATATTTGAAGAGTTCAGATATTTCTGGAGGGGCAGTGCAAGATACCCAAAGCTGTTTTGGTATCATTTCAACCTGTCTATGTAAAAGTCCACAGAAAAGGTATCCTCACCTTTCTCTTAGACCACACTGCCTCATGAGACATCACTGCCATGAGTTTGGGTGCTGGTGGAGTCTTCCCATTTCTCTTAGTGTGTGAAGGGTAGAATATTATTTTCTAACATATTTGATAATGAATGTTCAATCCCCACTTTGAGGAACTGTTCTTTCAAATGTATACCTTCACTTTAAAAACAATAGTGTACTTTCCCAATCACTTCTAAACTTGTGATTTGGAATGCTATATATTTTCTTCATTCTCTGTTTTGTCAGTAACATTTCCCTTGCCTCTCCCTGTTGCCAGGTGCTATTTCTCTGGAGTAGAGATGAGTGTGACACGGGTTACAGCATCTCTAAGGTGAAAATTCTATACAGTAGGCTCTAGCCCAGCCCTCATAGCTTTCAAACATTTTAATACTGTGAATAATATTATTGAAGACCAGAAGAAACTGGGTTACAGAGGAAGATGAAGGACGTTACAGAGTGTGAGCGCACAGGCTGTGTGCTCTGAAACTCTGGTAGATGGATAAATAGGGCATTGGTAGAAAAGCAGGCTCAAGACAACTATTGTTTAGTCGTCCCTAAAAAAATAACCTCTTTACCTTCTCTCTTCAGAATAAAAACATAACAATTAGGTTTAAAAACATGGGATCCCAAGGTATGCGCAAGTCTACATTGAGTCCAGGTCTCTTTCCAGCTACATTGAAGGGATGGAGAGGTAAACAGCTTCTAACCCTGGTTTGCAGGGTTCTGTGGGACTAGCGCAAGGCAACACGAGTCTCTTTTCTGAATACCTGTGGCTTCTAATTGGTAATTCTTGTTTACCATCATGGAGGTTCTGAGTTGGCTGAAAGAAGATTGCCATGTTATGGCGAATGACACTGGGTTGGTGTAGCTCTGAAGCCAAGAGTGATTTCCACATTGCACCCAGGGAATGAGTCTGGATGCTCTGACTCTATCATGTGGGCAAGTGTAATTCCAGGGACAGAACTCAAAGATATTTGAACAACCGTGGTCCTGAGAATCCATGGTAATCTTACCAATTTCTCTTAATTTCATATTTTACAAATTGGCCTTTAGTCTCCCATATGTTCTGGGAGTATTTTGTTCTTGCCTAAGCTTGCTCTTTTTCTATGCCAGCATCAAACCTCTTCAAAAATCTACCCTGTGTCTCGCCAAACACAGCTGTTGGTGAGTAAAGAAAATGACTGTTTAGGGTCATAAAAGATGATTTGAGAAGAAAGAAAATGGAGGGAGGAAGATATTGAACTGACTTACCAAAAGAACCCGGTAATTCAAAAGTACGTGTCTAATGATATTTGCCCATGTGGTGTGTGGACATAGTTGTACGTGGTTTCACAGAGGAACCTGAAGGACAGCAATGTTAGGGGAATAAGTAAAGAATGACTCCAATCATTTGGTGAAGATTAAATTGTCCATAACCTTCTTTGCCATCTTGAAGCCAATGTCTTAAACTCAGCAGCATGACTGTGATTATGGGATCCTTTTGGGTTTTGACTCCAACGTGGCTATATCCTGTTAAGATCATGAGACTTAGGAGCCATCTAGGAAGCCTCATGATGTTGGCCTCTGAAATTAAAATCTAGACCTACAACGATTGTCATTTCCTGGCTATCATTTCTGCAATCAAAGAAACCTCCAGACCTTTGCCCCTTATGGGGTTTGTATAAACAAATTTATCTTGACCATGATGTCTTTTCAGACTGATATGAGAAACTAAATCTGCCCTCTGAGGCCCTTCCTACCTGTTTTCTTCTCGTTTTCAACTGTGTGTGGGCATAGTGTGTAAATTAAGCCTTTTTTATTATTTGTCCATCCTTAAATAGTATGTTTACTTGTTCTAATTAGTTTCAGGCTCCTAAGGCAAGTTATGACCTGGGGTTTTCAGAGACAGAGACAAGCTGTCCTGTGGTGTCCCTGACACCTTGAGACCCTGTCTGTTAGAGTAGATCAATGCCTCCCTGTGGGGGGTGGGTGGGTGCCTTTCATCACTCTATTTCCCCTACCACAAGCTAACTTTCCTTTTCCCAAAGAATGTAAGATTTTCACCAGACATAGGGAGGTTAATGAGTGAAGAACCTCAAAGAGCATTTATGGGGTATGTTTCCCCAGCCCTCAGTGGTACCGCTCCTTGGCCAGCGAGACAGTGAGACTTGGAAATTTTTTTCAAGATTGTAGTAGCTATAATAGTAAATTTCTATTTACTAAAATTGGGATGGTGATGATTGAGAAGTTGCTTATAGAATTGAATTACTTTTCTGTTGTTTTTAAAGGATAAATTTTAAAATAAAAAAAAACCAGTGCATTTTGTGTGTGTGTGTGCGTGTGCGTGTGCGTGTGTGTGTGTGTCGCGCGCGCGCGCGCGCGCGCGCGCACACACAAACAAGTGGAGGTCGTGGGCAGCTCATGGGAATTGGGTCTCTTCTTCCACCATTTGGAGTCCTGGGGACCAAACTCAGGTTGTCACACTCCTGGGCGTTCTGTCAGTCTCCCCAAATCATTTTACTGGTGGTCTTTTAGGCACATAAAGGTCAAAGGTTATGTTTCTGAGTTATGTGAGAGCAAATTACTTAGTTATCGAAAGAATGTGAAGTTTTTCTAGAAGGCCCTTCTGGGGATAGCCCTGCTTTTTTTTTTTTACTTTGTCTTTGCCCTGTCCCTAAATTCCAGTCACTTGCTTGAGTGAGATCTTAGCATTCAGTTTTGTGAAGGGGAACAGATGGAGCAGCCTCGGTGGAGCCTTGACACCAGAGCAAGACAGAATTTTTGGAATGGTGTTAGTGTTGTGTCTATAACAGAGGCTTTGTTTGGGGCCAGTGCTCAGCAGCTGTCAATCTTTAGGTGCCTTGGAATACCTAGCATTCTCCTTGTCTGGAGGGCACCCGTGTTTGCACACACATGCTGTGGAAATCAAGCCTGGACCACAGAGTCCCTGGGTTGGACAGGCAGAAGCCAGTGAAGCCAGGTGGAGTGAGCACTCTGACAAAGCTCCCCTGGCTGTTTGCACATGCCTGAGAATCTGCAGAAGTTGTTGCCTGCAGTGTGAGCTTTCTCATGTTAATATTTTGGTCACTGTGACAACACAGTCCTTATCTTGTCTTTTGTAGAGAACACACACACATACACACATACCTTCTTCTATTTTAAATCATCTCTAGATTACTTATTTTACCTCATGTATTGGAAATGCGCAAATAGTAGTTTTAATATTTTTTAGAGATAGTGGCAAAAGGAAGGTCTGTATATGTTCGGTGCAGATGAAATTTCTTTTCTAATACTTTCAATCCAAAGTTAGTTTAACCTGGGTATACAGAGGGATGTTTGTATTTGTATGTGCATTGCTAATTTTATGTATGAAAGTACATTTGAGTATACTAGTTTCATGAATACCATATAAAATCATCAATACCATGAAAGATTCATATTCTGACAGGCAGATGGTGGATCACATAAGTGACAGGATTAGATGATGGGTTAGAGAATTAAAATTTGAAATTAGGGAATATGTTCCCAACTGGACAGTATAAGCAAAGGTAATTTTAAATATTTATGTATATAATATTTAAGGAAACATGAGCTGGGCTGGTTTTTGTTGTTGTTTCTTGGTTTTGTTATTTTGGGCTTTTTATTGGCTTATATCTTCTATATTTACTGTATTTGACAGATGATCTTCTGACTTGACTTGTATCAGTAACCTACAGACCTACCAGAGGTTAGGCATGGCAATGCACAATGTGATCATAGCATTTAAGAATCTGAGGCAGAAAGGTGGTGAGCTCAAGGTCATCCTGGGCAGCGTAGTGAACAGTGAGATCAAGTCTAACCAGTGTTACACAATGTTTATCTTAAAATACAAGAGAAGATCTGGATGAGGACTCTGGATAAAGTGCTTGCAAGTGACTGGAGTCAGGGTACCCAGCACTCATATAAGAGCCAGGCAGGTGTGGTGGCTGGCCTGTGATCCTAACACTTGGCAAGTAGAAACAGGCAATCCCCATGGCATGCTGGCTGGTTGGTAGACAAGCTTTGTATTCAACTGAGAGACATTTCCTTACTAAGTAAAGAACAATACAGAAAGATACTGGATATCAACCTCTGGCCCCCATATCCATGCGCATCCATGTGCATGTGCACACACATGTATACATGCATATGCACATGCAAAAATGTCAATAACAACAAAGACAGCTCTCAGAGAATCAGTGCAAGGGGAGAGGAAATGGCATGGTGGCTGAAGCGCTTGACATGCAACATGGAGTTCAGAACTCCAGATCCCATGTAAGGTCCAGATAAGATAGCATCTATCTGTGATTCCAGTGTGCATGAGGCAAGATAGGAAGTGGAGACAAGAGTCCCTAGGAATTCACGGGCTGGCGAGCTTTGTGTTTGCCATAGCCAACTAGAAACTGCCTCAGACAAGGTAGAATAGTGAAGACTGACACCTGAGGCTGCCCTCTGACCTCTATGTGTGTATGTGTACATGCACAAACACACACACACACACACAGAGAGAGAGAGAGAGAGAGAGAGAGAGAGAGAGAGAGAGAGAGAGAGAGAGAGAGAGAGAGAGAGAATTGGAAAATGGTAAGGAAATATCCAAGTCATTTCAGGGTCTATGCCAGAATGGTAGACTTACTAAGCTGTGAGCCATCAATAAACCTGCTGAAAGATCATCTAGTAATCATCTGGCAGAGCATCTCATTTCATGGGAGCAAATCCTGTGGCCTTCTTGCCTCTACCAGCCTCAGCATGCTTCACTGGAAACCTGTTGTGTTATGTACTTACAAGTTATTTAAAAACTGACTTTTGTGAAATTGAAAAGGAACAGCTGATAGTATGTGAAGTGATTTTTCTAGAAAGTCTATAGATCATCTTGTGAATGCCTCTGTAAAAGTATAACCATACTAATGATAGCTCAGAAATACCTGCTCAGTCAAGTTATTCAACAGGAAACTTCCAGTTTGACAAATTAAGACAAAAACATAAGTAACCTGCATCACACGCTCTTGCTCTTTTGAAAGGATTTGGGGAACTCCTGACTTCTTGCGTTAGAACCCTAATGAGGGATGGAGTGGCTTCTTTTTCCTTTCAGCCAGAGGAAGGATAACATGCCCAGTGCATGGCCAGGCCTCCTGCTTAGCTTCCCTTGCTGCATCCCTACCACACTCTTATACTCGAATCTCCCTGCCATTGTTCTTTACCCTGGCTACAGAGTACTTTAAAAGCTATTTTTTTTTCCATGTTTTAGTTGCACTACCCACATTGAGGACATTCTTGGGGATAGTGCAGAAGAAAATCTTCATTGTCATAGACTAGACAGTGTGGTGTTTGAATGAGAAAGATTCCCATATGTTCATCATGTATCTGCATGCTTGCTTCTGGGTGGGTGGGTTAGGATGTAACCTTGTTGGAGGAAGTGTGTCACTGGAAGTGGGCTTTGAGGTTTCAAAAGCCTCACGCTATTTTTAGTCTTTTTCTCCATCCCCTCCCTCACCTTCCCCACCCTCCCTCTCCCTTCCCTTCCCCTCCTTCCCTCCCTCCCTCCCTCCCTCCCTCCTCTCCTTCTCTGTCCCTCTCACTTTCTCTCTCTGCCTCATGTTTGTGTCTCAAGATGTAAGCTCCCAGCTACTGCTCCAATACCATGCCTGCCTGCCTGCCTGCTGCCATGCTCCCCACCATGATGACCATGGACTCACCCTCTGAAACTATAAGCAAGCCCACCATTAAGCACTTTCTTCTGTAAGTTGCCTCAGTCATGTGTCATAGAAAAGTAACTATGGCATACAGTAATGGTCTAGAGCCACACAACTCCCTGAGGATTCTGTTTTGTTTTTTTTTTTTTTTTTTAGCTTGTTTGTTCTTAAAACTTAAAAGGTGAACTTTTGTCCCCCTTCCAAGCCTCCTCAAATCTCACCCATGTGTTCGGATTGAATATAACGTAGGAACTGGTCGGGAAAATCTAGTTGGCTCAATGCATGAGTGGTAATCAGAGGCTTTCAGTTTTTTCAGGAAGAGTGGAAAGTTTGCCAATAGAGAAGGGGACATGAAATGGCTTTAGGAAAGTGTGTGTCTGTAACTATCAATAGGTGGAGCATGGAACATGTTAGTCTCATTGAGTATAACTGGATCAAAGCCAGCCGGGGAGAGCCAGGTAGTCTGTGTTCTCCATTAGGGATTGAGACAGGTGTCCTCTTGGGCTTGGTTGTCATTTTCTATTTTAAGTCAGTCATTTCTAGGCTTTTCAATCATTAAAACAGAACACAAGGAGCATGTTCCATGTTCACAGAGAATATGGGAGCCAGGGTGGTAGTTGACAATGTGGGCTTCAGAGGGAAGACCAACAGTAATGGAGTCTTGGTCAACAAGTATGATGATCTGTAATAAATGAGAAAAATGAGAGATGGTGGGAAGTGGAATAGTCACAGAGGGTTAAAATGTAAACCATAGCTTCAGAGATAGCCTGTTTTTAATGTCTTTTTAATGATTAAATGAATGAAGAAATTTAAGATGAATAATGTCCATTCATGGTATCTCCCACAGGATACAGCAGGAAAAATAACTGATGGATACACAAGTAGATTTTTGGTTGCAAGAACTTAAACCTTCAACCATCTGTAGCATCTGTAAATTATCTGATGATTAATGGCTTCTATTAAGTATTTCCTGTAAATAAGAAAGAGTGGTGGAGGTTGGGTGCTAAATGTATTTCCATGCCTCCCCTTGGGTGAGAATTTCAGGAACAGAGCTGGCTGAAGGAAAGAGAGGAGATGCCCAGTGGTTGGCTGGCAGCAAGAGGAGCGTGTCATTGGGAGCACTGATGATTTCACTGAAGTCAAAAGCTCTACTGGGGAACTACTATTGGGGAACTGCCATATTGACTGGATTCCCTCCATTCAAAATGTCAAAGTCAATGTTGCTGCTTCAGCTTCCAGCATCTCCCCATCAGCCTGACCTGACTTTGAAAGCAGAGCCTAGGGAAGGACTGAGAGACTGTAGGGGAGCTGGTGGATTCGTCTACCACACCACTACAGCAATCTCTGGAACATGCATCTCAGGTGTTGGTTTGCAAATGAGTACTTCTCTGGAGCATATTTGCTGCCTGACTGAGCTGGTCTTTGGAAGACTAACTTTGGCACTGGTGTGGCTGTGCATCTGTGTAATTGACATCAGATCTGGGGGTGAAATACAGCTCTTCCACTCACTTGCTCTGTGAATTTGGCCAAATTAATTACAGTCTCCAGGATCACTTCTGCTGCCTGTCATCCAGGCTAATATTGGTGCCAAAGTGATATATATGAAAGCATGTAATACCCTTGTGCTACCAAATTTAATCTTTGCGGGGAAGGTAAGATCAACTCTTAGGCACAGAAAGGAGTTAACTTCCCTTGTCTCTGGCTCTTCCTTACACAGTCAAAATTTCTGTTCTCTTTAGGTTTTGGTTGTTATGCTAAAGAACTGGCCAAAACCAACTTGTGTGAGGAAAGGCTTTTTTGTCTTACAAGTTACAGTCCATTATCAAGGCAGCCAGGCAGGAACTTAAGGCAGGAACTGAAGCAGAGACCACAGAGGAGCATTGCTTCCGGACTTGCTTTGCCTGCCTTTCACAGCGTGCTGCCTTATACAACCCAGGACCACCTATCCATGGGTGGTGCCATCTACAGTGGACTGGGCTCTTCCCCCATCAATCATTAAATAAGACCCACAGACATGTCGGTGGGCCAGTATGATAGTGACGATTCCTTAATTGAGAGTCCCTCCTCCTAGGTGACTCTAGTTTGTGTCAAGTTGACAAAAACTAATAGAGTTTCCATACTTGATGACTGGAGAACTTGCCACATATAGTCTTTTCACTTTTTAGTACTCTTAATTCAGAACCCTGATCACAAGGCAGATGTGGTGGCCCACGGTAAACGTTCCTGTTCTTTATAGTGAACCCATTTCTGAAGGGGAGGAATGCTCTGAACCTACAGTGGATGCTATGATGTTCTGAAACTAAGTGGTCAGCGTGAAGGCAGTTCAGGAGAGAACAGGGCCACAAATGACCTGAAATGAAACCACTGGCGTCAACTGTCAACTGTCTTTTTAGTCTGATGATAGTGAGTATGAGTTGAAACACTAGATTGTTAACTGTAGATTCAAACAAGTCGACATAACAGGGGTTCTTGGGTTAGGACAAGTTTCAATATCTATGAAATCAGATTGGTAGGACTCGGAAGCAAAATCAGAATAAACTTGGCTGCAGGGTTGTTGTCAGAAGTTTTTCTGTTCTACCTGGCCAGTCCAAAACCATTCAGTCTCAAAGAAACATACAGAGGCTTATATTAATTACAAGCTGTTTGGCCTATGGCTGAGGTTTACTTGTTGACTCTTAAACTAGCCCATAGTTCTATGTGTGCCAGCCGTGTGACTGGGTGCCTCTGCTTCAGTGCAGCATTTTTGTCTTCCTTCCTCTGTGTCTGGCGGGCGGCTCTTCTCTGCTCTTCCTCTTCCTAGAATTCTCCTAGTCTGCTTGTCCCATCTCAACTTCCTATCTAGCTTCTGGCCAATCAGTGTTTTATTAAACCAATATTTACAATGACAAATTCTTACAGTGTACAAGAACATAATCCCACAGCAGGGTAAATCGTTGGTGGCTTAGTAGCAAATATGCTTTTTAAAAAACAATATAAGAAGTATTAAAGAGAGGCAGAAATAGAAGAAGCTTTATGCCAAAGCCTCTTGTTCATGCTCATACAATTGTGTAGCTTTTGTGGATTGAAATGATTGTGTTCCACAGAAAATAGGACTTTGTAAATGTAGTCATTACATCTAGTTAGAATGAAGTTGTTTTGGCTTGGGATGAGACTTTAATCCATGGACTGGGGTCCTCATCACAGAAAGAAGAGACACACAGAGGGATATATTGTCATGGCTGCCACATGATGAGAGGCAGGGATTGATGCTGGCTGTAACTGTGCATAGCCTAATGATAAGTCACCCAACATGGGAATGAGGCTCCAGAAGAATCTGAGCCCCGCTGACACCTAGTCAGACATTAGCATTACGGTCTGTGAGAGAATAACTTTCTGTTGCTTCCAGCACTTAGCTTGTGGCATTTGGTTATGGCAGCCCTGGTAAAAAGGTGACTGGGTCAGGAGGTGA
Source organism: Phyllotis vaccarum (assembly GCA_033318265.1). Lineage (NCBI taxonomy): Eukaryota > Metazoa > Chordata > Mammalia > Rodentia > Cricetidae > Phyllotis > Phyllotis vaccarum. The sequence goes on from JARWLC010000005.1 coordinate 61,726,193, forward strand.
CTGTGTCAAGAGGAAGTGAAGTCCGTGGAGACCAGAGTGGTATGACTCATCATCAACAGTGTAGGAGGAGTCCAGAGATGAGCATCAAGAGGTCATGGGCAGAGCTCAGGCCTCCATCCAGCCTTCTTACAGGACTTCTCTCTGGTCTCATTGAAACCAATCCCCTTCTGAACTTGCTACAAAGGTGCCTTCTACTTTTCACAGACTTGCTCATGTTGGCGAACCATACCTGTTAGTTGCTGGGGTTGTTAGAGGATACCTGATGTGGGCTTTGGTTTGTTTAGGGAAGAATTGTGAAAGAGGTGTCTGTGCTTTCAAATGGGGCTGAGTTGTTTCTGGATGAAGCAATTCAAGAGTCTCCCACTCTCTGCCTCAACAATTCCCACTGCAGAAAAACAAGTAAATAATCTGCCTCAGAACATCACTCTTAAGGAAGGAAACAATTAGAGGAGTGAAATGACTAATTATTCTCCAAGAAATCTGGGATTTCATGCTGCTGTCCTAGAGAGAAGTCATCGATAGCTGGGAAACTACACGGGGAGGGAAGGAAAAGAAAAAAGAAAAATTGGAGTCTTCTAAGAATCCAGTCTTCAGTCTCACCCAGGAGAGGTAATGGCAGCCAAGGGCTGTTGGAGATGAGGATTGTCTTCTGGGGTATAGCCACTGGTGGTCCATGCATGCTCCAGTATACAGCTCTACACCGTGCCCATGTAGACAGCCCTGCCTGAGCCCAGCAGGCCACATGGTAAAGACAGAAACAAAGTATTACATGAGAGTGGGGTGGGGGCTTAGTCGGAGTAATGGGCGTAGGAGGCAGAGAGGCATAGGGTGATTATGAGCAAAATATATTATATACATGTATGGAACTGTCAAAGAATGAATTAATAAAAATTATTAATCATCAAAAAATCCATTCTTGAGAGTATCGAAGATCTAGAGCAGCTGAGGGCCTGGCATGGTTCATTCTATTTCTCTCCCAGGACTCCAGACACTGTTATTATGAAAATGAGTGTCTTTAATTTGCTATCCTGAGCTGCTGCACTAGACAATGATTTGGGGCTGGAACTCTGATACTGGGAACAGAATTACATCTTTGTATGCTCCTTGCTTATCCTTTAACCTTTCTCCGTGTAAAAGTCTTCCAAAGACTGACAGGTGTACATTGTAGGTGACATGTCTCCTGCAGGCTCTATCCCTGCAGGTCCAGGGCAGCAACTTTCTCTGTTCAATTCATGCTTTAAAAATGATATAAAATAATCCATCAGGGGCCGCTCTGTGCAGCCGCCATTGGTGTGAGGCCAGCAACAGTTGCTTGGTGCTGGGTGGAGCCAGTGTGAACTTGCAGAAAGCCTTGTTCCTTCCCTGTTAGACGAAACCTTCATTTTTTTTTCTCTCTCTCTTTCTGCCTCCCCGAGACACCTGTGAAAACAGCAAACAACTCTTTAAAAATGCTTGCAAAAAATTGTTTGCCCAAGAAGTGTGAAAATGGTGATCTTAGATATTAAAAGAAAACCCTAACCCTCCGTGGCTTGTTCTGTTCATGGGCATACCTTTTAAATAAAGTGAGAATAGATGAGGACTTCGGCCAGCTGACTTTGTAACTGACAGAGATAGGTCCCCACTGAGTGGCAGTGTTGGAATGTGATCCCAACCCCAATGAACAGTCTGGTCCAGGGCCAATGTATGGAAAAATGACAAAGAGGCAAATGGCTGTGGGCTGCATATGACAGTTTTAGTGTGTGATTATATAGAAAAAAAGCAAAATTAATATTGTTTTTGTTTTAAAGAGATGATTTCTTCATTCGTATGAGAGGTGTGTGTGTGTGTGTGTGTGTGTGTGTGTGTGTGTGTGTGAGAGAGAGAGAGAGAGAGAGAGAGAGAGAGAGAGAGAGAGAGAGAGAGAGAGAGAGAGAGAGAGGCTTTAGGGAAGATGCCAGAACCTATTGGCCCTTGCCTTTCTCAAGGCTGCGATCCCGGCCTTGTATGGCTCCCCATGGGTTTCATGGTTAACTGGATCTTTCCTTCATCTCCTCTCAAACCTTTTAGTTTTGGGTGATGCTAAACAGGGAATAAGATCCCTTTCCACATCTGTGCTGGAACCTCAGTCACCTTCCAGAGGTGAAGCCACAGCAACCCTGCACGCTCTGCTGGCTGTTTTTATTGGTTATGTTGCTGGCCACAGTTCTCATCTGTCAGGAACACTGGGCTAATTCTCCCCACACTCCTATTTGCCTCCAGGGCTCTCTTTCTGGGGGGACACCACCGGCTCTCAGGTGGGCTCTCCTGTCCCCTTCCTTTAGAGCACTGGTGAAATTAGGTGATTGTGTGCAGCGACTGAGTCACAGCCTGAGACCTTGAACTCTGAGCTCAGCTGTGGTTGTATTTCCCTGGTGTTCGTATCTTCCCTGAGGGCTGACACTTGTAGACTATTAAAGCATTCGTCCTTTGGTGAATTATTTAGTGCTATGAAACAGGGCATCCTTGGGGTTGGAGCTCATGGTTGGCTTGTGGTGATAGCCAGTTAGTTCCGTTTGGGTGGTTCCATGGCTACTTGAGGCTTTTATACCTTCTGGTCTTTGGTTTTCAAGGAGAAATTTTTCATGCAATTAGAGTTTTATGAATATTTGCCTTAAAAGGTCAAAAGTGTATGAAAACATGTTTTTAAAAACATCAAGAAAGTAAATGTGAAATGGATTATAATATTGCATTTGATAGAACACAGAATAAAGGACCATAGAGAAAAATGATTTGCTACCATGACATTTTAAGTAATGCATATTTATATAAGCACGCACTTGGGTCAATATTATTTTGGTAATGGTGCATAGGATGAACTAAATGAGCAGACATTTTGAAGGAAGAGAGTTATATTAACCTATTAATTTCTGGTACATTCAAGCTGAGGTTCTGGTTGTGTCTGCAGGGGAGGGTTCTCTGGACTCCTGCTGGTTTTCTTAGTTGTGTGTGCTGTAGATGCACGAGGTTTCAGAATGCTTGGGTTGGCAGCAGAGAGCCGCACTTCTGCTGGACGGCATGTACGTGCGCATGTATGCACGTGTGCACACACATCTGAAGGCTTACTTATTGTTTCGAGCTGTGCATCTGTGTTTTGCTCATCACTAGAGCTGTGACAGGAGTGAGTGCTGGTAGGGAAAGTTCCCACCTCAGCTGAGCTGCCTGTTGTCATTAATCTCCTCTAGGCGGGAGAGTGGGGGAAGGGGTGCAAATGCAGATTACAGATGGCAGCTCCTGTGGACATGTGTTGAAATGTTCAGAGTCCTGAACCTTCCTTTTCTTTGTGTCTGGTGGTGCCTGGCTTTGTTCCATTGAGGCCCGGCAGGTCACACTTAGCCTGTGATGCTGTTCTGTTCAGGTAGCGTTGTGAATATGACTAGGTGACGCAGGTGTTTGGCAAGTGAGCTCACTCTTTAATGTTTCGGTCACACCTTTATTTCTTGCCTGGTGAACTGGTCCATTTACCTGTGCACTATGCCAAGTACTGTGTTTCTCCTACAAGATCTTTTTATTAAGTTTATGTCATTATTTGTTTCGCCAACCATCTTACAACGATTTGAAACTGTGACGTGTTCAAAAGGCTTGAGAGGGAACCATATTGCCACAGAATAAACCAAAAAGGCCCCTGTTTGGGACACTGCTAACTCACTGGGCCTTGAGGCTGAGGTATCGATGTGACAGTTGAGTTCAGCAGACTGGAAGGCTGTGTGTTGCAAGTTTGTTGTGGAGGCAACCCAAATGCTGAAGACTTTGCTCTACCATGCTCTGACTCTCTGGAAACATGTTGTTCAGAGGTCTCCCCTATTGCTCAAATGTGGCTAAGTTAATATGGGTCTTGGAAGGGCCTGAAAAAATCATCTTCCATTCACACACGTGTCTAAGTCTTTTTTATGGAAAGTGTCTGTCTGAGGACAAGCTGAAGTCGGAGGTGGACCCTCTGATCTATTCCGCCAGGCACTCCACAGCCAGCCTTTCTGGGAAGACCATATCAAGTTTGCCCAATGTTGTGAATGAAAATAATCCGTTGGTGAAAGCCCCAAATTAGAAACCTCTTGGTATATTTATTTCTGTGTCTCAAGAATGCTGATTTAAAGCAGACTTTATTTTAAGTAATGGGAACAGTAGGTTGTTCAGGAGTCCTGGATGAATTGATGTTTTCTTCCCTCCAGGAAAATCTATTTAAAGTAAAGGTCAGTCCTGGGCTGGAGTTATAGCTCACTGAATGCAAGTCTGGGGCACAAGCCAGTGCTCCTCGTCTCTGTAGACTTGTGAGTGGTGGAGGCATGGGTCTTGTGCTCCTCGTCTCTGTAGACTTGTGAGTGGTGGAGGCATGGGTCTTGTGCTCCTCGTCTCTGTAGACTTGTGAGTGGTGGAGGCATGGGTCTTGTGCTCCTCGTTTCTATAGACTTGTGAGTGGTGGGGACATGGGTCTTATGCAAGCCATCATTTTCCATACATTCCACTCCATGTGACCTTCCTCTACCTGGAGTAAGGTGTGGAGCCGATAGTCTGTTACACAGGAAGATGAGCATTTGTGGGGCTTTGTGCTTATTAAATTTAGGAATAATTTAGACCTTGAAAGTAACATCTGATGATTTAGTGCCCTGTAGGTATGCCTAAGAAGGAGGCAGTAATATATATAGTAACATGCCTCTCTGAGATGCTCCAGTCCTTCTTCCTCTCCCCTCTTACATCTTCCTGCTCTGGCTTTTCTCAATGAAAGTTAGAAGGTGTTGCCTCAATTAACAAACCCTGGCCCTGACCCTCTGCTTAGGCTCTGACAGATCTCTGCCTCTGAGATGTGTATCTCTGCCCATCCCTTAGCCCTGGCCTTAGGAGATAGGTAGGAGCTACTATGGCCTTTGAATTTGACTCCTCTCTAATAATATCTACCTCTACTAAACCTTCCTTTTATTCCATGAGAATGTGAACACATTTCATGACTTGTGATGGTCTTTGAGAAAAAAAAATAGTGAAGGAATTAGCCAAGAAATTGCAGGACCCCAGGAGGTGATAGATTAATAGGGAAGGCAAACAGAGAGAGAAGACACCATCAAATAACTATGAAGAAATAGAATTCAGATCATAGTATCTGCCCCATGCAGATGGAGAGTGGATGGACAAATAAGGAGTCAGGATGGTGGGGGATTATCTCACACAAAGGTAAAGACCTCACTGAGAAGGTGGCATCAAGAAAGCAGGAATGATGGTTCATCAGTGTCCTCAAGAGATGTACTCAGGAGATGGATGCATACTGAAGGCAGAAATGGTGTGGATGGTGTTCCCAAATTATCTGTTCTACACGCTGGGAGAGTGGTTGGGGGTAGTGGTCTGTGAATACAGTGGCCAGATAGCATAGTGGTCAGGTTATATCGCAGCCAGGGGATATAGAGGCTGGTTAGTGTGATCCTGGAGAAGTTATAGTAGGGTTGATCCTGTTGTAAAGCTGACTTCAGTGGGGGACCATGTGCTCCTGTTTCTGGGTCCTGCTGTCCTTTGGATGCCCAGCCATGTGAAGGGACAGTAAGATGGATATTGGGGCATCCCTTTTTTGCTGGTCTGTCTTATATGTTCCCGGTTGCCATTCCATTTTGTGTCCTGCATGTCTCCTCTTTAAAGGTATCCCAGCACATCAGAGGCAGAGGCAGGAGGATCTCTGAGTTCAAGGCTAGCCTGGCCCACATAGCCCAAGACTACATAGATACTCTGCCTCAATCCTCCAACTCTCCAAAAAAAGGTTTTTTTGCTTGTTTGTTTGTTTGTTTTTTAAGGTACAACTTTTACTATTCCAGGAGTTTCCTCTTGCTTCTGGCCCCTCCCTTCTCTTTCATTTCCATTATTCTTTTTTTTAAAAAACTCCCCTGTCATTATACTGGTCCAATTTTGGTTTTTTTTTTTTTTTTTTTTTTTTTTTTTTTTTTTCTCTGTGGTGCTGGGGATGGAAGCCAAGACCTCACATATGCTAGGCAAGGGCTGAGCAGCAAAAGATGTGCTACCCTTGTTTCTTCTCTGCTTCTGATATAAAATGACCCCTCCCCTCTCACTTGAATGGAGAAGAGGTTTAGAGAGGACAAACCAGTCAGTTCCCAGTAGCCAGCAAGCCCTTGTCGCCTGGAATAGGAAGGGTAGAGACTTTGAGCCAAAAGGTCACCAGCACATAGGAATATTCCTCAGAGGCAAGCAGGCTATACCTGTGGGAACCTCAGTGACAGGATCCCAGAGAAGATAATGTTTAAGAGAATATGGATGTCTGTTTTGTGAGAAATGTTCTGACTTCTAAATCTTGAATAAAAACTATTTTTTCCCTTAAACATAGGATGAATAATTATCATCTGCTCAACCTCGTAGTTTCCTTTTATGGCCACACACAATGGTCACGGACCTTCTGTGTTCCTTGGTACAACCTCTGCACTTTGGGCCTTGTGTAGTATGAAGTTTCTGGTCCAAACTTGCCCCGATGTCTGGACCCACAGTCCCACAGCCACTTAGTCCCAAATAACCACACAAAGGCTTATATTAATTACAAGCTGGTTGGCCTATGGCTCAAACATATTACAACCTAAATCATATACTTTAAGTTAACTCATATTTCTTACTCATATTTATCCACATGGCTTGGTAACTTTTCTCAGAGCAGCCTTCTCATCTTCTTCCCTCTGCATCTGCCTAGCATCTCTGCTCTGCTCTTCCACTTCCTTCCTAAAATTCTCCTACTCTGGTTGCCCCACCTATACCTCCTGTCTGCCTTATGGCCAATCAGCATTTTATTAAACCAGTATGAGTAACAAATCTTTACAGCGTACAAAAGCAACATCCCGCAGCAGCCCAGAACCAGTTTCAGCCTCCTTCAGTGAAGCTTCTCTGCCTTATTCTTGGCTTCATCTTTCTAAGATGCATGTGAATTTCTTCCAGCACACACAGCCCATGCATTGCTCTGTGTCAGTTCTGCAATGCCAGTGTGTTCACTCATCTTGAGAGCACTCCCCTTTCTGTTCTGTTCCCTGATGTGTCATCATGGTTACATTCCACGACTCCATCCTGAATGTAAACATCCTACCCTGGGCCCATGGTCAAAGCACTTTTCACACTTTTGACAGAAGGCCTTTGTCTCATCATAGATACAAATAGGAGTGTTGGAATGGAGGTCAGGGAGAGCATGGGACCCATAGCTGCCAGAGCAGTTGCTCTGGTAGGGTCAGAGTTCAGGCAGCAGCAAATATTCCCCTATCAAGGGGTGGCCAGCATTGTTTGCAACACCTGCTCCAAGTTAGGTCATTTGCTTGTTTGTTTTTGACCAGGGAACATGGTACAAAATAACTCAAGTGGTTCCTGTTTCTATTCCTCATCGAATGCCAATTGAAAGATTACCTGATCCACATGATGCCAACTGCTAGATTTGGTAGGAATATATTGACACTCCTTGGGGGGGGGGGGTCCTGATTGGACAGACTTTTTCCTGGCAGTGCCCTATGTAGTAGTGTCCCCACAGGGCAGCTGGGGCATGGTCCAGGCCTGAAGAGGCTTCCTGACTCCACATTCTGCTCATGGGCCTTCCCACTATCACCTGACTGCAGGCACAGGCAAAGCCACAGTCAACAAGCAGCTTCAAGCAGCATCAGCCTTGACCCCCCCCCCCATTCACAAACATCCTCCTTCTCCTGGGTGTCTGCTCTCTTGCCCACAGAAGAAGTCTTTTATCTATATGAGTTGATCTGCATCCCTTCTTCCTCACCATCCTCTGAGGATTTACTAAATACTGTTTCTTCTGGTTGTAATAAAGGAAATTCAGAGCCAGATATCAGGGAAAGGCTGGAATATGAGAGAGAGTAAACACCACAGTCAGATCTCACCCAGCTGTCTTCCAGCTTCCTCAGCCTGGCTCCTCGTGGCTTCTACAGAATGAATCTGTCTTTCTATGCCTGCCTTAAATATTCTCTTTGCCCAGTTGTTTCACATCCAGGTTAAGATTAAAAGCATGGGCTACTACTATTTGGTAGTTAGCCTTGAACTCACAGAAAGATCTTTGTCTCTGGAGTTATGAGATTAAAGGTCTGGCACCACCATGCCTGCCTGGGAGCCTGGAACTCCCTCTGTAAACCAAGCTGACCTCAAACTCAGATCTACTGGGATCAAGGGCATAGGTCACCACTCTTGCATAGTCCCTGTACTGGGATTAAAGGTGTGAGTTGCCACTCTCTGACCCTCCTGGATTGACTGTGGGTAGTCCACAGACTGATTTTATTAAATATATAACAAATCACTACAATAGCTCTCAGGTGCCCCTGTCACATTCTCCTTGCAGGAAGGTGATTCCTAGAAATAAAAAGCTTGTAGGAAATTATTTTCTAAAAAGAATTCCACATTTTAAAACAAATGGATTAAAGGATCCACAGACCAAATTTCAATTGAAATGCTTCTTTAATCATGTAAGGTTTTGTGGGTTTTTTTTTTTTTTTGATGTTTTTGTTTTGAGATCTTTTTGTGCATGGCTATTTGAGAGTATGTTTGCTTTGAGTGCAAGAAAATTCACAGTCTAAAAGGAAACCTCTAGTTTGGGGAAGTTATGAAGCTTGCTATTAATATCCTCTGGGAAGTGAAGTGTGTGTTTTCAGGGACTGTGTTTTAAACTCGGTGATTTGAGCTGTGCCAGATGCTGCTTCCATTTTCTTTTGATAAACGGTGATTGGTGGCTGTCAGATCTGCAGTCTCCCAAGCACAAGTGAGTAAGTAGCGTCCTTCTTCTTAGTGTGTTTGCTATTCACAAGCAGGCACAGAAATTTTATTCATCTACTAATTCCCAAATCTTTCCTCTGGAGTACCTTTTTAAGAAAATGAGGAATTTTTTTTTTTTTAAGAGAACTGAGATGAAGAGGAGGAGGAGGAGGAGGAGGAACCTAGAAATAGAATTTCTCATTCACCATTCAATTAATGTCTTTTTTTCCTTTCCTTTCCTTTCCTTTCCTTTCCTTTCCTTTCCTTTCCTTTCCTTTCCTTTCCTTTCCTTTCCTTTTCTTTCTTTCTTTTCTTTCTTTCTTTCTTTCTTTCTTTCTTTCTTTCTTTCTTTTTCTTCTTCTTTTTTTTGATGTTCATTGGTGTTTTGCCTGCACATATGTTTGTGTGAGTGTCAGAGGCTCAGATCCCCTGAAACTGCAGTTATAGCTTTGATCTGCCATGGGGGTGCTGGGAATTGAATCCAGGTTCTCTAGAACTGATGCTCTTAGACCATTGAACCATCTTTCCAGCCACATGCAGTGAGATGATCCTTAGGAGGGTTCTGTGTGTACATAGAGGACTCCATCATTCCTCCTTAGTTATATTTTTTGAAATCTCAGCCAAAAGAAATCCATTTACTTCAGTAAGCATTAAATGAAATTTAGGAATATATAATTACTAGTAGCTTAAGGCTTCTGCTACATTAAATATCTTAAATATCACAAAACATATATATAAGAAACATTTTATTTTCAATTAAAATGGAAAACCCTAACAAATATTTATCATTTATTATCTGAGAAATGCAAAGTAAAATGAACTACTAGTTTTAACACCAGATAATTACTAGAAAACCAAAAATCAAATGCTGCATCCAAGTTTTGGTAAAGATAAAGAATTTTTAGGAATCTCACACTAGGATTACTGGAAAATGGCACATCCGCTTTGGAAAAGTCTCATAGTTCCTGTGAAGTTATAGATGCCCTTGCTAGGCTTTCTGTTGCTATGACAAACTACCGGAGTAAACAGCTTACAAAGATAGAAAGTCTATTTGACTTAGAGTTTCAGAAGTTTCTCTCCATGGCTCCTTGGTCGGTTGGCTTTTGGACCTCAGATGAGGCATTAAATCATACTGGAAGTACCTGATGAGGTGATTACTGAGCTCGTGGTGGCCAGTGATAGAGGGATTACAGCCCAAATATACAGTGGGAGAGCAGATAAACAAATTGTGGTCGATCATGTATTGGAATGCTATCCACCAACAAGTGGGATGGATGCGTAAATTGATAGGAGCAAATGTTTCGGATGAATCTCAATATATTAGGCTAATTGAATTGATCAGGTGAGACAGCTATGTATCTGTTTGTGTGGTCGAAAAGAAGTGAATCAGCAGGGGGCATGGCAGGTGTGTTCTGTATCTTGATTCTAGGGCTGCATATCTTTGGAGAAGCTCACAGAGTTGTGCACCTAAAATGGGTCAGTGTTGTTGTATACTTTGTTAGCTGAGCCACAGGAACCTTAATTAAGAACAATAACAATAAGTGATATCAAATTATTTTAGTATTTTGTGTATATGAGTGTTCAGCTTGAGTGTATGTCTATGCGCTACCATGTGTCTGATGCTATCAGAGGCTAGAAGAGGGTATTGGATCTCCTGGGATTGGAGTTATAATTATGAGCCCCCTCTCTCTGTGTGTTTATATGAGAGAGAGAGAGAGAGAGAGAGAGAGAGAGAGAGAGAGAGAGAGAGAGAGAGAGAGAGAGAGAATGCATGTGCATGGTCTTACCACTGGGGATCAAACCTGGGTCCTCTGCGAGAGCAGTTAGTACTCCCCAATGCTGCAATACTCCTTTAGAGAATTAAGGTATAGTGTGAATTCAGTGAATGGAGTTGCTTTGGTCTGAGGAGATAACACTTTTTAGAATGAAAATAGAAACATTTTGTGGTAGAGAAGGATGGGTGCTACAGGAAAGTGGAAAGTTGCGAGTTGGTAATATAGGAGTCCCCAAGGGTACCAGAGTTGGCATCATGTTGGAAGCATCTCTCCAGGAGTTCTTGGTGTTGCCTGGTTCTTTTCTTGGCGTTCACAGGCAGAAAGTCAAATGTCTCTTCAAAATGGTGGAGTTATTCCTGTGTAATACCATCACCTTTTTCTTCTTAAAATGGTTAGAATTCAAGGAAGTCTCAGAATCTAACACATTCAACCAAGATTCAGTCTGTGTGCTTATGGACTTCACATCCAGGGGTATTCATGCATGAGAGCAAAGCAAACATCCTGAGCATAAAGGCCTGGCTCCCCTTCTCTGGGGTGACTTTGGCAACCTATGACAGCCTACAATGGCTTTGTTGTATAAGGGCTTCTGTTAAGTCTTTCCACACTTGCATTGCATCCATTAGGTTCCCTAAATGCAAAAGCATCAAGCCTATCAGTGCTCTTGAGAAGGAGATATGATTATCTTTGAAATGAATATGAAGCAAAAGAAAGGAGGAGTGTTAGGAAATGATGATTTTATCTACTCCAAATGTGAGAGCTAGGCAAGAAGAAGGATCTGAGGAACAGGAGGTGAAACAGTAAGGAAGGGTAGAAGCCACAGCAGGGCACAGGCAGAGTTTTCCAGGAGAGAAAAACAGCAACAAAACACACTGGGCCTGTGGACTCCGGACATGCATCATCCTTAGGTACCCATTTGCCCACGGTCAGTTTTCAGGCTGTCTCCTCTCCACCTAAAAGACTAAGTGTGGTTTGACTGAATTGCTGCAATGAAACTTGACCCCTCCTAGCTTTTGGCATAGTCAGCTCAGGGGCCCCCTTGGAAATTCACAGAACATCAAAGTGATGACTGAGGCAGCTGCTGCTCCCAAGCTTCCAAGAAATCGTTTATGGTTCTGCTGAGCTCAAGGAGAGAGAAGGCTCTTGCCTCCACAGACTGCAGAGCTTCAGGACTAGGTTGGTTTTGAGGAAGAGTAAAAAGGCAGGGTCTGGCAATATTCCATTGTCCTGGTTTGTTTACTAAATCTGAAGTGACTAAGAACTGAAGCATTGTGGGGGGGGCTCTCTGTTCATAGACTGGGCAAGTCTGTTCCTCAGTGGTGCTCCAGGGAGGACCAGTTGAACCTGGACTTGGGGGATGTCTGCAGACCTCAGTGGTACTCCAGGGACCATCATATGAACCTCGGGTAGGGGAGCATCTATAAAGGAGCAATTGCAGAGCCATCCCTGGAGATTGTGGTTTTATACAATTTTATTTAAACACTGGAGAGGCAACCACAAGCATTGGCTTTATGACAACAACACACAGTCATTTTTCAGCATGACTAAGGGACAAATATCAAGTGCAGTCACCCACTTTTGGCACTTAATCACATATTCTTTTAATCCCAAGAAAAATGAAATTATAGAACATAAATGAGCATCTAGGAACATAAAGTTCAATATTAACACCTAGGAGGCAAATGCCAATTAAGAACATTGGAATGTGTTTTAGCCCTCTGCGAATGAACTCCCCTGCTTCAATTCCCTATGGCCCTCATAACAGCAAAGTCCATTGTAACTTGTAGTAATTGGTTTTTTCATTAAAATAAAAAGAGTACAGTATAAATTTTAGCAACCAGGCTAAGTAGGCATTAAAGTCCCTGGGATCCAACCACAATGCATAACATCATTCCTTTGGGAAAGGAATTCTAAGTGCTCAATAACTACCTTACAAATAGACTTTAGGATCATAGTCCACTTGAGAATAAGGAGCTGTGTGCAATGGCAATGCCTTCCATTGACTCACCCGAGAACGGCACCAAAGGGACCTATATCCTTCCATACATGTGCGGTGAACTCAGCTAGTCTGTGTTTGATCAAAGATTATTGCTGAGTAGACATGGAGAGCGTGAGAGTTAAAACCAAGGTATATACTCAGGGAAGTCATCTAACTGGGATGCTATAGCTGCAGATGTGGAAGAAGTTTGAAATTTTCACGGCAAAGGTGGTGTTGTGGATGGATAGAGTGGGGCGAGACCACTGTGGATGATGAGATGATGCTGCAGGCAGAAAGGTCACAAGGGAAGAAGAAAAAAATTGAGGAGCCAGTCTTTGTGTGTGTGTGTGTGTGTGTGTGTGTGTGTGTGTGTGTGTGTGTGTGTGTGTGTGTGTGTTTGTAAGAAAAATACAACTAAACGTGTCTCCGAAAGGAAGGCTGGGTAGACAGTCAGGCAATCAAAGAGATGCCTAAGATCTGCAAATATTTTTTTCCACAGATACTAAAGGGGAATATTTAGAGTCAATACCTGACTCCAGCAGTTCATTTGTGAGTTGCACACATTCATAGCTCACCTGCCATGGCTTTGTGCGGGCAAGGGTTCTCAAGAAGAGCTAATGACTTCATCAAGCTTAGTGTAATTATAGCCAACCAACTGCACATGTGAACCAGAGCAAGGCAGTAGGGCGGGTCATCAAGGTGGCAACACACAGGATACCCAGAGAATGTAAGGCTTGTCTGACTTTACTTTTTATCTTTGCTTTTTTTAGAGTTGTCATTTGCTTGCACTGTAAGCATCACAAGAGGAACTTGCATAAAGTGTGTGCGCCTGTGTGTCGCGTTGGTTTTACTACCTAGGCAGAATGGTCGCTCCTCTGATGAGTAGGCATCATTAGTTGATTAAAATAAGGTTTGATTCACATAACTTGAACTAGCATGACTGATTTCTTTACGTGAGAAAGCTGTGTGTGCACTGTAGTCTATGTGAAAAAGTTCACGAATTGAATATATAATGTGAAACATCTTAGAAGTGTTTTGCTTCTCTCTTTAGAGGGGTTATCCATGCTCTATGCACAGTTTGATGTTTAATACAGCCATAAACGTCGCCATTCTCTTTTACATGTATTCTAGCTGAGGGAGCATTGTCCTGTCTTCCCACTATGTACTAGTGACTGCTGCTGTGTGAATGTGTTTGTTCGGGTGTTGGAAATTTAATCCATGGTCATAGTGTTGGAAGGCAGTGCCTAACAATAGGTGATTGTGAACGGGTTAAGGCTACATTGAAGAACTTAAGGCTTTAAGTTTCTCTCTCCCTCTCTCCTTCCCTTCCCCCTCCCTCCTCCTCTGCATCCCTCCCTCTCCCTCCCTCCTTCTCCCTCCTTCTCCCTCTGTCCTTTTCTTCCTCCCTCCCTCTCCTCCCAGTCTCTCTCTCTCTCTGCCCCCCCATTGCCCTTCTGCCATGAGGTGACACAACACGGAGGCTTGTCAACAAATACTGGCCACTTAATCTTGGATTTTGAGCCTCTATTACCATGAGCCAAAATGTTTCTGTTCACTATAGACTTCCTAGACTAATGTGCCCTACATTCAAAGTGCATAGCTTCTCCCAAGTCCCATAGCTCGCTGTGAATGTGGTTTTCTCCCATGCACTACGCAGGCATCTGTAACAGAGGTCTTCATTGGAAGGCCTCTTCCAAACACGAAACATGGCAGCAGTATTGCTCCTCCAGCCACTGTGGCCTGCGGTGCTGTGCTTGTTTCATCCAAGTGTCCATGATGACAAGAACCCGGGAGCTCACCACCTAAGCAGCTACCTTTTGGCTTAGTCAGCTCTTTGGATTACAGCAAAACCACCATGGGCCCCGAGGCCAGAACAGGCATTTTCTCCATGATTCTGGGCGCTGGGAAGTCAATCTCAAGGTTAGACGCTGGTTTACATGGCTCTCATCTTGCTGTGTCCAGCATTTGGTGGGGAAGAGAGAGAATAAGGAGACGAGGGGGGAGGGAGGGAGAAGAGGAAGAGGAAGGAAGAGAGGCCGGGAGGAGAAAGGTACAGGGAGGAGACAGTAAGACAGGGGAAGGGAGAAAATGCAAGCACACCTCCACTGTTACTTACACTAACCTCATCATCACCAGGACTCTACCCTTGTGATCTGATCCCCTACTCCAGGCTCTGCTTTATAACAGGGCTTTTATTTAGTAATTTGGGAGGATCTTTTATGGTTAAGACCTTTGCTTCCTGGGTTGTAAAATGGGAATCGTCTCTCACAAAGAGTGGATGTGAGTGCTGCTCTGTCCTGGCCGCTGTTGCTATGAAAACAGAAGATTATTCTTTTACTTGCACGGGGAAGGAAGGCTATATACATCTCAGAATCACAGATTTCCCAGGCTTAGGCTGCTTTCTGCTCTCTAGCAGAACATCCAGACTTAGTGGGTTATGAACAAAAGAAATGTATTTGGCTCAGGAGTGTATGGATCAAAAGTCCTAGTTTGAGGGCTGCATCTGGCAAAGGTCTTTGTCTTAATGAGGTTTCCATCACTATGGTAACACCACAAACACACACAAACTGGGGAGGAAAGGGCCTTCATCTATGTCACTCTGTCACCAATGGAAGTCAGGCCAGGAACTCAAAATAGGAACCTGGAGGCAGGAAGTGAAGCAGAAGGCATGGAGCAGTGCTGCTTACCATACCGCTTCTCATGACTTGCTCGGCCTCTTTCTTATAGCACCCAGGACCACCAACCCGAGGGTGGCACAGCCCAAAGTGATCTGTGCCCTCTCCCATCAATCATCAATGAAGAAAATGCCTTCTAAGCTTTCTCACAGGCCAATCTGCTGGCGGCGTGTTCTTACCAGAGGCCCTCTCTCTTTCTAAACGATTGGCTGGGGTCAAGTTTTTGCAAAACTAGCCTGCATAGTCTTCTTACTGTGTATTTCTTAATTAGAAGACTGGGAAGGGGCAGGAATTAGTGGCTTTATAAACAACAGAAAAACAACACTATTTGAATACTTCTGTGTACTATGAGGTTTCTGGTCCGAACTTTCGGGCCCAGCCTCTAGGTTTAGGCCCTCAGACCCACAGACCCACAGAGACACACAGATGCTTAACAATAGTTTTAGGCTGATCGGCCTAAGGCCCAGGCGTATAACTTTGCTAACTCTTTACTCTTAAACTAAACCGTGACTCTTATCCTGTTAGCCATGTGGCTCGGTACCTTTTCTCACAGCAGCATAGTTGTCCTCTGCTTCTTCTGGCTTCTCTCTGGCATTCTGCTCTGTTCTGCCTGTTCCTAGAGTCTTCCTAGTCTGGTAGCCCCACCCACACTTCCTGTCTGCCTTTGGCCAATCAGCGCTTTTTATTAAACCAGTGGGTGGGACAATTATTTACAATGGAACAACATAATTCCCCTACACTTCTGTTAATTTGTTCTTGGGACAGTAACCTGATGACCCTGATTAGGTCCCACCTTTTGATACTACCATATTGGGATAAAGTTTCTATGTGAACTTTGGGGACACATTCAAACCACATTATCACTTTTCTGTCATTCATCTTCTTGCTGATCATTCTTGCTTGAAAATGCCCTCCTTATCCCTGCCCCAACTACAGCCCCAACTCCCCCCACCCCCGTGCTGATGGTGTTTAGCCGCCAAAGCTGGATCCTCTACCATGATGATGAAAGGCATCATGTCTAGTCTGTCCTCATGCTTAATCTAGAAACAGCCCACACATGAAAGATGCCCTCCCTAATTCTGCTCGCACCGATGTCTCTATATATGCTCTGCCTTCATATGAAAGCTGTGATCTCTGTATCTCAGGGAATTTTATTCATCAGCCTTTTCCTTCTTGGGCCAAGGCATGTCCATAGGGCAGCCACTGGGATTAAGACATTGAGCTAGACTGTGATCTGCTGAAGCAACAGGACCTTGTCCCATCAGTGAAGCAGTCTCAGGAGGATTTTCTGTGCTGCATGATTAGACTCCTGGCAAAATAAACCCCTGTCTTGCCAAGGCATGTCTTAGCAAAATAGAAAAGTTATTTTCTATCCATCTAAATGCTAAAGGCCAAGTTGTTTTCATAGGTAAGTATAGATAGATGCTTCCTGGACAGAGATGGCTTAGTGGTTAAGAGCACTAACTGCTTTCCCAAAGGACCCTGGTTCAATTCCCAGCATCCACATGGCAGCTCACAACTGTCTGTAATTCCAGTTTCAGGGGATCCAGTACCCTTCTACAGACATACAAGTAGGCAAAACACCAATGTACATATCATAAAAGTAAATAAATCATTAAAAATTATAGATGCTTCCAAGATGCTTTTTTGAGGCTTAGAGTAGTAGAATTAAGGAATCAGTGCATGGAAATCTATTTTTAATATAAATCAGTGTAACTTTGACTGGGAGTGCATTGTTCTGTTGAGTATTCGTCTCTCCTTACAGTGGCAAAGCTTTCTCATTGGTGGCATTTATTCCCTGTCTTGTGTTTTCCTCAGTATAAGACACCCCTCATGAATAAATAGCAGGAGTCCAAAAAAGGGCTGCATTCAGGGTTAACTGTGCCAAAGTGTGCTCAGTTCCTTATTTTAGTCAGGTCCCTTGCTCATAACAAAGTGCTGGGAAGTTCCTAGTCTCATGTATACTTGAAGAAATGGCAGTGTGAAGCGGTGAAGTATCTTACCTGGTGACAAAGAGGTATTTAGTGTGGAATTTGGACCAGGGATACCTAAGTTATATCGATTTTTATTAAAGGAAGATGTCTAGCCGTAGTGTGAAGCTCCAGAGCGTATGTCCTCACAGATCTTTCTGGGTCTTGGTGTATTGTTGGGAATAATGAGAATGAGTCAAGACAGCAGAAGCAGTTTTTTCTGTCAGCGGTGAATGTTAGTGTGTAGTGTGACTAGAGAAGAAAAATGCCTGTCCATTACATTCACTGCTTCCAAACCATAATTTTGGTTACCATAGGGTAAATTATAGCTTCATAGACAAAAGAGCCATTGTCCAGAAAGAATCATTTGGGTGTACTTTTTGTGCTTTCTGAATAAACATAAGCTGAATTTTTAATCAGCCAAAAGGTGCATTCTTATATTTGAGCCCATACATTCCTCCATAGAAGAACATCTTTTATTAATTATGGGAATGGCTTTCATGCTTTGCATGTAACAATAGACACCTCTCAGTATTTGTTTAGGCTGGTGGCACTGCTTTGGTTGGTATGAGCTTTTTAATTTGATTAGACAGTTTCTTCCATGTGAGAATGACAAGCTCATTTCTTATCTCCTTGATACATGGAGGCAACAGTATAACGTGAAGTGCTCAGTAGGTGTGCAAGGTAATATTCATGTAAGCATAGTTTTTATACCATACTCCTTCTGGGCTGTGTAAAGCTTTATCTTGTGCAAACTGAGAAATGTTAATGTTTGCCATGTAAGTTCAAATAATGGGTTTTTTTTTTTTTTAGCATATGTGCTTTTGTTGAGGTTCCTTATATGTATGTGTACATGATGTGTGTGTGTGTGTATGTGAGAGAGAGAGAGAGAGAGAGAGAGAGAGAGAGAGAGAGAGAGAGAGAGAGAGAGAGAGAGAGAGAGAGAGAGCCATTGGAGAAGAGTTTTGCATCACTAGACTGTACATTTCAGCCAGGTCAGATCATTGTGAAAATCACAGGGTCTCAGTCTGAGGATGTCTATCCATCAAAGCCCCACAGGGCATGCCAGTGACTGTACCAAGTCAAGTTGTGTGTTTTACCTTTGTTCCATCTTCTCATTTCGGAGAACTTCAAGTTCACCTTTTATGTACGAAGCCCACAGACATCATCCTTTTCCACTTTTTCTAGGCAACGAGGGCCGCCATCACTCAGCACTGCACAGATCTTGGGAATTTGCTGGGCAAAGAGAATGATGTGGCCCTCATCATCGATGGCCACACGCTGAAGTATGCGCTCTCCTTTGAGGTTCGAAGAAGTTTCCTGGACCTGGCGCTCTCATGCAAAGCAGTCATCTGCTGCAGGTGAGAATGCTTACTTAGGTTATGCCTAATCAGAGGTCTCGATGTGTCTGTGTTGTGGGCTTCTAGAGAACTTGATAAACAGAAATTCTAGGCTTCAAATTCAATTTAAAAACTAGAAAAAGCTAAACAAAAACACAAGTTGATCTTTAGCTATTGATTCATAGATTTTTGCTCAAAGTAGAAGTAGCTTTTATGCTTTTATTTCTCACCACTTCATGAAGGGGTGGCATAAATTTTTAGGGTGGGTCTTCCTTCCCCATTTAAAGCTCTCTGAAAACAGCTTCACAGACACACCCAAAGGCATGCTTATTTATAGCATTAAGTGTTTCCTAACCTACTCAAACTGACAATTAGAATTAACCTTTATGCCACCCAACCGGAAGTCTTCATTGGTTCTTTATATAATCTGCGAAGACTTTTGAGAGTGGATGTTGCTAACATTCCATCGATTACACATAACACTTCTGATAGAGATTTGAAAGTCAGAATTATGAAAATAATCAACTAGGAAGATAAGAGGCCACCATGGGTGAAGGGGCTGTGACAGCCAGAAGAGGGAAAAGCATGCTGGGAATTCTGTCTTCTGTAGTTTTTTCATTGTGTCTGTGATGCTGAGTTGCCAAGTGAATGGGGCCTGACTTCCACAAATTCTCCAACCATGGAATATATTATCATTCTACTTGATCCACTGGTGTTGGCCAGTCACTTCTGCCTGCCGCCTGCATTGTTCATCAAACAGCAGTCCACAGCTTGTCAGTGGCTGAAGCAAACAGTAGCTAGACCGACCTAATTAACTGCAACTCAAAGCCAACAGGCTAACTCCTGTTGTAACAATCAAAATGTGTCCATCTGGGTTTCCAGGATGCAGGAATAGGCTCCCTCCTAGCCAGCTGCTAGATGCAAAAGAAAGGCATAGTACCCTCCTCTCACTTAGGTGACCCTCACCTGGCTTTGTGTGCCACACAGGTGCAAACCTTAGGCTGGAATAAGAAACAGCTCAGACTGCAGTAGGTACCAAGAGTCAATTTCCAGTTAAATACAGTGACCCTGTCCTACATAGACGTGTCCGTTAGAGAGATCTGAGGTGGTTTCCAGCGTCCCTGCTCTCAGACATTCCTTGGCTGGTGTCACACTTCTGCTTTAAAATGGCAACAACGAAAACTGAACACATACTTTATAAACAGAGCCATAAGTTGTTTCATCTGTGTTCTGAATTGTAAGACAAATTTCACGTGAGACTTTATGCATAAAGTTGGCCTTAATTCTCACTATCCAGGTGGAAAATATAGTCATTTTGAGTTACTCTTTTCTCTAAATACAGAAGAAAAATTTGTGGTATTTTTTTTAGAAAAATATTTTTTTGGAACTCATTATATATTTTCTTATCAATATGGATTTGTAGATGGTTGAATACTATGTCAGAATCATAATGTGATATAAGAATTCCTTCAAACTCTGACAGATCTAAGGAGTGAAAGGAGGAACCCCACTTCCCTCAGGACCCCACTGAGCCCAGACACTCCACAAGATCTTGTCTCTACACTGAAAATGTCCCTGTATTCCAAGGGCAGTGACCCCATAAAAACACCCTCCAATCAGACACACCAGAATGCCACTGGAGTCCCAGCTACTCAGAGACCCGAGACAAGAGGATTGCTTGAGCCTAAGAGATCAAGCCAGTTTGTAGGAAAGAGCAAAACCCCATCTCAGTCTGAGGTCCTTCTTACTGATGTTTTGTAGGCATCCAAATGTGGCTACCTCACTCATATGCCAGCTCCATAATAGTTAGGTAAATGGGAACAAATTAGTCTTTATTTATATAATTTTGGCCTTAGAAGTCTATTACATATTTTGACTAAATTATACTCAATTTTACTAATTACAGTTTTCTGTACTCTGATATTTTCTATGCAGTTAAAATTTTAACAAGGTCCTTTGTAGTCAGCAATATGGAGGCCATTCAGTGTCCTATCAGGAAGCTTAGAAGCCGCTGCATTCATTGTCTGCTGACCTGTAAACTTGTACCCAGACAGCCTCAGTTGTAAGTCTGATATTTGCATAGTACATTCTAGGTGCTTTGAGAGAACTGAGGCTGTGTGGCCTCTGTTTTCTGGGTTAGGGTGTCTTAGAATATTGGCGATAATGCTTAGTGTCTGCCTTGTACCCTTGGTCTTGGGTTCAGGCCCTCGTTGAGGCTGTGATATCTCCGTGCTTCCATATTTCATAAACATCTGGCATTTCCAGCTTCTCATTTGATTTCTAATTTCTTTGGCATTTGTTGCTAATGGTCTGTCCTGTTTTGCTTCTCTGTTGCTTTGATGAAACCCTAACCAAGAGCAGCATGGATGGGGGAAGGGAGCTTATTTGGTTTACAGGTCACGGTTGATCAAGAGAAGCCAAAGTAGGAACCTGAGGCAGGATCTGAAGCAGAGACCATGGAGAAATAGTGCTTAACTGCTTATGTTTTTATATAACCCAGGATCACTTGTCCAGGGGTACCACACCCACAGTGGGCTAGCGCCCCCCCCCAATCAATCATCAATCAAGAAAATGTCCATAGACTTGCCTACAAGCCAATTTGAAGCATCTCTTAGCTGAGGTTCTCTTTCTTGATGACTCCAGTTTATGTCAAGCTTACAAAAACTACCTAGCACATAGTTTCTCCATCTTAAAGATTAACTATTGTCTCTGTTGTGCGTATGAGTGAGAGATGGGTGGGCGATTGCATGTGCCACAGTGCACAGTGCACATGTAAACGTCAGTTGATAAATCCGGAGTCAGTTCTCTCCCACCTTTACCTGTGTTCTGGACCTGGGTCTCAGGTTGCCAGGCTAGTGCAGCAAGCAAGTCATCTTGCTGGCTGCTGATGGTTTCTCCTTGGGGTAGATTTCTTTTGTTGTTTCTGTGACAGCTCTACCCTCTCTCTCTCTCACACACACACACACACTGTATATATATATATATATATATATATATATATATATATATATAGTGGCATACATATATATGTATGTATGTATATTTCTACTATTGCTGTATTTCTGGAGCCTCTGGATGTTCTCTAGAGCTTTGAGCACGAGGCTTGTCATAGTCTCACTTTTGTTTTTTCTCCCTCTGTGTCCCTCTTCTAGGTATTGGCTTTAAAGAGAATCATCCAGAGAACCTCACATAAAGGGTGCATTGCAGGGGTGGGGTAGCATTCCAACATAAATGTGAAAAATGATGAAGCAATTCTATTCTCAGAAATAAACACAAAAAAATTAAAAACAGGTACCCGGACAAATACGCGTGCATATGTATTTATAGCAGCATTGTTCACAATAACCAAACCGTGTACACAACTCAAATGTCTATGTGTTCACAAATGGGTAAGAAGAATGAGATATGTCTATATAATAGTATTCGTTCATAGAAAGAAATGAGGTAGTGTTACATTTTGCAATGTAAGGAACTCCAAAACTATGCCTGGCAAAGGAATCCAATTGCAAAAGCGATGATATGTGGTGTTAGTCCTACCCTTGGAATATTCAGACTGGGCAAATCCATAGAGCTAAGCAGCCAGAAGTGAGAAAGAGGGCAGTTGCTTCATGGCTACAGGCTTGGCTTTTGAAGATGGTGAAATGTTCTGGAACTACGTGCAGGGAATTGATGTGTTGTGATTATGCTAAGTACCATTAGATGGAATGTGGTTATTTTTTTTTAAATTGTGTGTGTGTGTGTGTGTGTGTGTGTGTGCGCGCACACACACACATACACACTTGCATGCGTGTGTATTTTCTGGAAAGTCTTCTGGAAGAACAGCAAGAATCTTAACCATGGAGCTATCTCTTCAGTCCTGGAAGGATACATTTTATCACAATGATGTATATACACATGTGATTAAAAGAATTTACCTAATTAAATTAGAATTTACTGAATTAAAAATAATAAAATATAGGTCAAGTGAAAAAAAAAATGGTTCCTAGGCCATTTCCCCCATAGCAAATAACCTGAACCTGAGACCATCATAAGCCACTAAGTGATTGTGATGGGCAGTCAGGACCAAGACTGACAGCTTCTCCAGCTGGCTTGCCCAAAATATCCCCAGCCCTCCCCACTGGGCCCTCACCCAGAGGCTATCAGTATGCCAGACTTTTTCATGTCTGCATTCTTTAAGCTAAATTTGTATCAGTAACATCAGGCTTGTCACCTCTGCCTGCATCTCTACCCTTCTAGTATCCACTGGTCCTAAGAGTGGCTGCCCTCCTTGGCAGCTCCACTTTCCACCCCATTGTGAGAGCCTTTTGTTGACATCAGTAGATAAAGCTTCATACACAAGCGAGGAACCTTTTGCAAGACTAAGCTACATACACAGATTATGAAATTGAGGTCGGAAGTTCAAGTCATTTCATGTGTCAATCCCTAACAAGAATCACCTTTGTTTTTTTGTTTTGTTTGTTTTGTTTTTTAATGAGTAAATAAAAGCCTCAAAAGATTATCTTGCACATGGTCTGAGATAGCAAAATAAACACTGGCATGGGAGTTGATCTGACTAATGCCAGGGCTTATCTGGCTGGCTGTGCCAGTTAAACCAATCACACATGCATAATACTGTCAGTATTCACAGTTCCGTTAACAGTTTACCTAGTTTAAGGCTCTCCCCTTCTAGTTTTGGAGGAGAATGTTGTATAGAAAATGTATGAACCATTTTCAATGTGCACAAGAATGACTTCTCTGTTCCCCCTTCCCCTTTTTCCTTTGAAGCTCTTTGTTTTTGTCAAAATGGAAATAAATTTCATAGCACAGACTAGTGGGGGGTGAGCAGACTTTTGACCTCTTGGGAGCATTCAGAAATGTTAAGTGACTGTATCTCATCAGGAAGAGAGTCATGAAAGACTCATCAGTGTCTCCCATGTGAGGAAGTTACCGATGGCCTCTCCACAGACTCTCCCTAGTGCTGGTAACGATGGTGGCCCCTCAGCAGTGCCTAGTTAGCAAGTATGATTTATGACTCGAAGTCCCCAAGCAGGAGATGAAGTGGAGACAAGGCCCACAGTGGGTTCTGCACTGGATGTGCATAGGAAGTATAGCAGAGGTCATCATTTATATTCTTGGATGTGTTTAGACTTCTGTCTCTCCACATAGATTTAAAAGTAAACATGTAAAACCTGGTGTGAAGCCACAGAACAGAGACAGGGGTGAGAAGCAGAGGGTGCACTGGATACCTTAAGGTTTAGGAGGTTTATTTTCCTACCTAAAAATTATGTATATTTTTTTGTAGGAAAGAAAATTAGAAAATAGAGATTAAGTGGAAGAAGCATTCACAAAAGGGCCACCAACTATCAATTTACTCTTAAGAGTTGGTGCTGTGATCTGGATGGTGCCTTTGAAAATGTTTTCTTGCAAGAGGGGAGTGTCTGCAGATGCAAACTGAAAGTGTGTAAAGTATTATAAAACATGTTTGTAAGAGACTGAATAATGAGATTGTAGTATAGCTCAGTGCTAAAACACTGTACTTGCCTAGCATGTTAGAGGCCCTGGGTTCAGTGCACACACACACACACACACACACACACACACACACACACACACACACACACACACACATACACACACACAAATTGCTGAATAGTATTTTATTATTGTGACCAGTGCTGTAAAGATTTTTTTACAGCTATACTTTTAGGAAAAACACTGAGAATTTCTATTAGATGATGGGTCTGAGGTCAAACAACCTGGAGATGTTTAACAAAATTTGCACTCTTTGCCTGAGAGAGTAAAGTGTTTTCGGGTAAGAGACGTGCCAGTAGCTTTGTCCTTGATGGGACAAATCTGGTTCTGTTTAGTAGGCAAGCCTGGATTCTGAGCCCCAGTTTTGTGACAAAATGTGTGTGTGTGTGTGTGTGTGTGTGTGTGTGTGTGTGTGTGTGTGTGTGTGTGTGTGCATGTGGTGTTCACATATATATGTATATATGCTATGTGTGTCTGTGTATGACAAACAAGATATATGTGTGCATATATACACATATATAATACACACACATATATGAACCCACCACCACACAAAAATGAAACAATAATCTAAAACAGAAAATTCAATGCATGAAAATATACTGAGCAGAAATGCCAAGCTTTGGATACTCTACTCAAGCCTTATTCTAATTACTGGCTCAGTATTCTAGCATGCTCTGGACTCCAGCCTGTCACTCACTCAGACTGCATCCAGAACCCCATACATCTTTGATTACTTAAAAGTGGCTCTTAGTTTGGTCTCTTCCTCCATTTAGCTTTTTACATTAATGACTTCCGCTCAATAATGAGAAATCAGAAGTCACAAGCATTTTGTGTGTGGTATCCTTCAACCTTCAAGTGACATACAGAATTATGTCAAAACAGAATTCAGACACAGTAATTAGAATTGTATCACCAATTATGTTTTTATTGGCCTCCATGTTGGTAGGGATCCAATCACACACTTGCAAAAATAAAGCTGTTCTTTAGTGTCTTTCATGACGTGATTTTTTTCAGCAGTGTGTATGTCCAGCTGTAAGCCAGCTTTCTGGTTGGCATTTCAATCCAAGGAGCATTATTAACTTGTCCAGGCAGTACACCTTCCTCTAGACTATTTGCACTATGGCTTAGCATATTTTCAGATTTGTTGATTATATGCAATTAAGGCGGAATTCATAACTTGCCTCCCCCCTCCCCCCATTTACAGGTGACACCGTGTTATTTGTGTGGCTGAGGCCATTTTCTTTTATCTTTGCTAATTTTGATGATTGCTTCTCCTGAAAATTGGTGCTCTCAGATGCATTGTTTCTTAAATAAAAATCATTTCTAAAGCCTGGGATGTTTAAAGTATACTTTATAACTTCCCATATACTTTACCAGTGTATGTCAGAGTGGAAAATCACAGTGATGTGCATTTATTAGTCTATACACACACAACTCATTTAAGCCACAGTAGGAACCTGAATAACTTCCATCTCTGTAGTGTTAATCCAAACTAGGAAAAGAGAATGGTTTCTACATAATTATTTCTGATGCTGAAAAATAAAAATTATTTTTAGGCCTAAGATAACAGGTTATAAGATAATCCTTATAAAGTAAGGATTGTTTTCATATTAATTATTACCAACACTCTACCAGATCAACTCTTTTGATTATTAGGGATTTTAGTTCCCTTTCAAACAAACAATACAGATTGGGGGGGGGCTTTGTACGCATACAGTGAGCCACTCCTACCAGAAAAATTACCTATCACTATATTTACCTCAGAGGGAAACGAGAAATGACTTAGCATGTCAGCTTGGTTGATTATTTGTTGAACTGACAAAATAATTGACAAATAGTGTGAGACAGAGAACTGGAATAGCTCTTTTATGAAAAATGTGGGGCAGACACTAAGGTGAGCAGTGAAGAAGCCTGTGGACACACAGGGAGAGCATGACCCTTGGTGATGTGCATTCTGCTAGGGAAGTGCACATCTCGGTCTGTTTGCTTTGGAAACTCTTTGTCAGTTTCTTTAATGTGTGGATCAGAAACCTGGTTTACAAGAGAAGGCCCTCAGATGACTATAAGCAGGGTTTCTTCAAAGAAGCAGAGTCAAGAAGGACAAGAGAAGCCTCAGAGCTCTTTCCTGGGTGGAATAGTCTAGAAACTCCAGCATTACCTGTTGTATCCAGTGGCTCGGCTACTGTCAGTGAGCAGAACTACATGCCTCACCACAAGAGTAAACACACACATCCAAGCTTTGTCCTGTGTTTTCTAGTTTCCTGGGCCCATGAGTGATTGATTCATTGCTGCCTTCCATTTCTGACAGTGCTGCTTGCCATTCAAGGAAAACTGTAAGGAGGGAGGGACGGAGGGAAGGAGGAAGGGAAGGAGCAGAGCTTAATTAAACGTGTAGAATACGTCATGAATATATATGCCCCAAGTCTTGCCTTTTGATGATGTTTGTACTTCAAGAGCATTTTTGTTAATTTTGCTGTGAAGAGGTTCAAAATGTTCAACAATACAAAAAAGTGTCATGTTGACTTTCATTATGGGAAAAAAAACCAAAAAGCCCTTTCTCCTCACAATGCTTTCTGAGAGAATACAAGCACTCTTTCATTAATTGGTCCCAAAGAAAATTATGTTCTCCATTGTCCTATGTGCACCTGACATGTTTCCTCATCTACTGTTCCTTGAGTTATAGACATGCCGTCTTTTCTGATTTCCCCAGCCACCCTGAGATCCATTGGGCCTGCTCTACCCCAGATGCTTTTGAAGCTGTGGCTTTACTAGGATGCCCCAGAAAGGCACTTAGTGACATAAAACCTATGCCCACCACACACTTTTTTGTTTGTTTGTGTGAGCCTCTTTGATTTTGTTTCTCATTTGATTATCAACACAGTAAGAGGAAATGGTATTTAAGAATTTTACCCCATAAGTTTTTTTTTTAGATTATTATCATCACTTAATGAAATCAGTTCATTGTAATGAACTCAAAAACACCATACCACTCGACAAAAGCATCTACTGAAACACATCCTAAATCCTTAATGCTCTGTTTTTACAGTTGGCCCCATCTAGGCCATAGATTTCCTCAGTGGCTGTGATAGATAACGAACTAACACTAAAATCGCTACATTTTGGGAGCCCATTTAATAAACTCCTGTCTTGTTACTGTGCTCCTGGGGCAGTAGAGGTAGTGAGTCTGTTGAGCACTGATCAGTTGGCTGAGTTCTGCCAGGGTTCCAGGGTGGAATCTCCTGGGGTTTGTTCCCCCGACAGGCATACAAATGACAGAGAGGAAGACAGACAGACACCCTCTCCTCACGCTTGTCCATCAAATTCTTGACACTTGGGTCATCTGAGAAATACAACAAGTATTTGTTCTCACTCTGAGCAAGTCTTCCGACGAGTGTCTTTCAGCACTGGGACCCACCAGTCATTAAGACCAAAGTGAACCAGTGTGGAGATAATCCCTGTACAAACACACATGTGCCAGGCCAAAGCTGTCTGTCAGTCTTTTGTTAGGTCTTTACTTTCCTTTGCTTTAATAAGTGGGTGGCATTTGAGGATATTAGAACTTTAGAAATTAGAGAGTCCTGTGTTATCACAATATTTTTTTTTAAAAAAAATAGATACTTGAACCTTATGGTTTTGTTTTCTTTTTAGAAAATCATGATGAACACATATTTAATTAATTTTCCTGAAATAGAATATAATAACAGTAAGAGATTAAAGGCTTCTACCTAAAACATGAACATATGTGTATGTGTGTGTATACCTTTGAGTCCAGTCATTCCCACCCCTGATCCTCTGCATCAAGATAATGACATTGAATTATCAAACCCAGGAATCAATGTAAGGGGGATAGGGTCATTTTGAAAGGGGAATATTTTTGAATGACGGGTGCTATTATTTTTTTTAGTTGAGAGTAACATTTAAGCATCCAGTGCATGAGTACAGTATGTGCAGATGAGATTGGAATAGTTGGGGTTTACATTTGGATCACTGTTTACTGCTTTGTCTTGGGAGAATTGTGATATTTCAGTTTTAATTATATGAGATATAACTTGGAGACTATGGTTGCTCTACTGTTCTGCGGATGATAGAATTAATCCCTCCTATGTATTTTGGTACCTGGGGTCTTTCTTCTCTCTAGTCCTCCTGGACCTTCCTCATCTCCACAATAATCTCTTGCCTTTTTTTCTCTTGGCTTCTTTCTCTTAACATGAAAAACTCCTACCCACAAGACTACAGACTACTGGATTTTTTTTAAGGGGATGAATAATATCTTCTTTTGATCTATGCATCTGTGGATGGACACTGTAACTTGGCTGTTGTGAATAGCTGTTGTAGGCACGGGGGTGCCACATTGCGAGTGGGACACTGCTTTTCTTTGGGTTTATACATAGAAGGGATCACATGGGACTTCATTTCTCCCCCTTTTCCCTAAGAATCTCCTAATGCTTTCCATAAAATAATTTGTATTTCTACCAACAGTATTTCAAAGTTCCTCCTCTGTTTTTTCACCAACTTTTTTTTCTCTGTTGTTCTTTTTTTTTCTTTTGTTTGGTTCAAACAGGTCTTCTTTGTAACGTGCAGCCCTGTAGCTCCTTATAGAGCCTAGGCTAGCCCCAGACTTGCTATAAGTATCCTCCCTCACCACCCAAGGACAGGAATCGCAGTGTGAGCCACCTCTCCTGGCTTTAATTTTTGTCTTTATAAATGTAGACACTTTAGAGTCAGGCCACGCGGATGAAAGATGGCTTTTCCCATAACTCAGTCCTTCTGAGTAGGCAACTTAGAGACCTAGAAATGTAAAGGCAAGGTTTTAGGAGAGGCCAGACTTGGAGCATCCTTGCTGAGAAATAAGCTTGTTTGATGTAGGATCACATACCACTAAGGGCAAGGCTAGCCCCGTGGTTTGTTGAAGCCAAGGACTCTGAGAGACCAGATAATTCATGGAAAGGGATATGAGGGCTTGATTCTGCCAGTACTTCATCTGAGGAGCAAAGGCAGTAAAGATAAGCCTGATGCCAAGCCCAGGGCTCCTCAATGCTCAGGTATTACTAAAGTCTTCACTGTCATTGATTTTGATCAGCTGGAATTTCTTTAATAAATTCCTGAGCTTGTGTAAATAAAAGGGTTGGAAAACAGGATGGGAGAATGTAGGGGTAGTACATGAGCAGGGTACAACAGCTTTGCAAATACCTCCTTCCAAAATGGTCCTTTGCATTCTTGTCTTTAGAGCTCCAACAAAGGGGAGTTCTGTCATTTGATAAAAATAAATCCTCCCACCTGACAGATCCTCCTCATCTGACATCCCCTCCCATCTGGCATCCCCTCCCCACCTGGCAGCCCCTCCCCACCTGGCAGCCCCTCCCACCTGGCAGCCCTTCCCCACCTGGCAGCCCCTCCCACCTGGCAGCCCCTCCCCACCTGGCAGCCCCTCCCCCACCTGGCAGCCCCTCCCACCGGGAGACAGTTTTCCCATGTCCTACACCATCCTCTCCTTCATACACCGATCTTTTGTCCAATTGCTGGTATTCCTATCTCCACTACAGGATTTTTGATTTCATCAGAGCAGGCTTTGCGCGCGGAGGGGTGGGGGCGTGAGGGGTGGGGGGGTGTTGTTATTTTTTCTTTTCTTTTCTTTTCTTTTTTTTTCTTTTGGTCTCCTTTGTTCTATCCCAACAACTAAAATGTCTCCGGCTTGACTTTACTGGCTGAGGTGACATCCATCTCATTACAACTGCTGAAGGTATTTTAAGGATGAGGGTGGCTATCACATGGGCAGTGGAATCATGGATGGTGTCAGATTCACCCTTACTCTCCTGTATATTTTTTTCTCTTCATGATTCCTGCTCACCAGTCCTAACTCTTCTATTCTAGGAAACTGCCATCCATCCTTAGCGGGGAGGGGGAAGCCTCTTGTGTCTGAATTCACAGTCTAAGTGATATCTGGATGCACGAGAAAACATTAACCAAAACAATTGGACAAATACTCTCTTTCAAATTCACATTTCGTATTCTTTCTTAAGAAGACATTGGCTTCATCTGTGGCTATTACTATTGGGTTATTTCTAAATCAGTTTGTTTGGTTGACCACTGTGTACGTGCATAGTGCTGGAGTCAGTGATCCAGGATGGGCAGGAGAAGCAAGCTGGAGCCAACAAACTCAGATCTTCAAGTTTGGGTGAAATTGAGACCTGATTGTCAGTAAGCACAAAATGAAACTGAAAAATAATAATCATTGAATAACAGATCAAGATACTTGTTTGCAATTATAGCTTTAAAAAACTTTATTGCTATACATATTTCATGCACCATATAACTCATGCATTTGAAGTGTACAATTGAATTGTGTTTACTCTATTAGTAGACTAGTTTAGCTATCAGTGCCATCTATTTTAGAACATTTTAAAGAGTTGAGAGAGAAAGAACTATTATATGCGTAGGCAGGCACATGGCACAGTAGTTATAGAGAGGTCAAAGGAAAGGTCAGGGGTTGGTTCTCTCTTTCCATCATGTGAGTCCCCAAGATTAAACTCCAGTTTTCAGATGTGTAGTGGCGGCAAGGTCCTCTACCCACAGGGCCATCTTGCTGGTCCTACATTTTCCTGTTACCTCCTACCAAAAAAAAAAAAAAAAAACTAGACCCGTTTGTCATGCCAGATCCCCTACCCTGTTGCTTCTGAGCTCTATGGGGCTGCTGATATGCTTTGTCTCTGTAGATTTGCCTACTTGGGTCATTTCACATAACTGGGACTATGCATGGTCTTTGTGGTTGACTTCTTCATTAAGTCATGTCGCGATGCTTCAATTTTGTCACTGAAGTCCACTGCATGGCTTCTTGACATGCTTTGTATGCATTTACTGTTGATGAGTGCTTGTGTTGTGCTTTGTTGGGGGAAGTTATGGGTATTGAGTTTCGTGTGGATAAGTGTTCTCACTTCTGGGTGTGTGCTCAGGAGTCTGTGGTAACCTTAGGTTTAAATACTTGAACATTTGCCAAACTGCTTAAGATATTCCTAGGAGACACAGCAGACTCCCTGATCTGATCCTCTGGCTCTTACAACCTTGATGCCTCCCCCTCCTTCATGTTTCCTGAGCTGTAGGTATTAGAGAGGGTGTTTTGTAGATAAACACATTGGCACTGGAATCCTCAACTCTGCATTTTCATTGGTTGTGATATTCTGTAATGGTTTTCATTTATTACCAAACAAAGTCTCTTTGATGAGGGGTGAGGACCATGCTTACCTGTGGGTATGAGAACAACTATGCAAAGTACAGTTAGGGATAGTACAGGTTTAGCAAGTGATGGTTGTAGGTTCTTTAAGATCCGTGACGTCACTAGACCTGGGCAGTGAGCTAGGTTTTCAGTACCAGACATGATTTTCCTCTTTTGATCAGGTCTTAAGCCCAATTAGAGAGATGCTGGTGACCACTAAGGGTATGTGTGCCATACTCCACCCTTACGGTTGTGTGCCTTGGTGGGCCTTGTTGTGGTACATAGGCATCACAGCTGAGTAGGACTGTTGATGAACTCCTTCCTTCGGAAGCTTGCATGATGACTTCTGGTACCATGAAAGCTGGCCCCTCAGGCCCCTCAGGCCCCTCAGGCCCCTCAGGGAAGGAGAGTTCAAGTCAGTTCCAGCTCAGGGGTCTCTGGGTGCTATTTCAGAAGTGCACGGTGTCTTTGGCATTAGAAGCTTACCGTCTACCTGGGGGGGGGGGGGAATCAAAGGCAAATGCAATCAATAGCCTGTTAACTTTGGGACAACCTGACCAACAACTCAAAAACTGACTTTTTATGCCTGGTTTGGGGGTTTTGTTAAGTGTAGAAAGCATTGTTATCCCAGAAATTTTCATTCAAATAATATATGAATATTTACACACTGATAAAGATATATTATAGGTTTTCATTTTGCTTTATGGTATGATTTCCTGTGACTTTTTCAGGCATCCTTACTGTTATTTAGTTTCCTCTCATCCTCCTGTATTTATCTTCCTTCTCCCTCTCTAACCGAGCTCCCTTTTCCCGTTTTCCTGATCAAACGACTTATACTCTGCTATTCATCTCTCTGTGGCTTCCCCATGCCCCATCTCAGCCATGGTCCCTTTTTATTTTCCTCGTTTACAGGCTGTATACACTCACACCCAAAGACGTGGAGGTAGGAACTCTGATGAGAGTGAACATGAGAGTTTCTCTTCCTGGGCCTGGGTTGCCTCTCATAGTCAGGGTTATTATTGCTGTGGTAAAAAATCATGACCAAAGCAACTTGGAGAGGACTGGGTTTTTGTCTGTTTGTTTGTTTGTTTTGGCTTACACTTCCACATCACAGTTCATTATCAAAGGAAGGTACTTTACAACAGGACTCAAACCCAAGAAGGACCCTGTAGGTAATAGCTGACGCAGAGCCAAGGATGGGCACTGCTTACTTGCTTGCTCCCCATGTCTTGCTCGGTCTGCTTTCTTAGCCCAGGACCACAGCCCAGAGGTGGCATCATCTACAATGGTCTGACCTTCCCCCATTCATCACAAATTAAGGTCCCCTCTTCTCAAGTGACTTTTATCTGTGTCGAATTGACATAAAACTACCCAGTACAATCTTCACTATGGTCTAGCTGTAAAGAAAAATGAAACCTTAAACTTTGCAGGGAGATGGATAGAACTAGAAAGGACCTGATAGTATTTTTTTTTAAGATCACTTTCAACTGCAGTGTGGACAGGGCTTAAAGGAAGTGAGAGCATTTGACAAGCATCCATGTGTCAAATATTATAGTAGACACTAGAACTCTGCTAATGAGGAAGTCAGATGTAGCCAAAGTCTATGGCCAGGTTTGGCACACAGTTGTCATCAAAGATGCTCACTTGGTGGTGTCTGACAACTGCAACATTGCCAGGGAGTGACAGACTGACAGAGGACTATCCTGGGATTATTAGGTCGGGGCATCTCAAGCCGAAGTGGTGCCATGGAGTGTACTCTGCAGTCGCATGAAAAGTCAGGTGAGGAAGGAGGGGCTGCCAAGATTGCCAGGAACTGCTCAGGGTTTTGATGGTGGTGCTAGTTGAGTCCTGAAGATGAACTAGGTTTCCTCTGAGCTCTGTCTAGACATTATTTTATGTGACACTCAGAAAGTGACATGAACCTCCAAACTGAGGCTACCACCTCCATCGGCCAAAACCTCTGGTTAGGGAGGCAAAGTTACTCTAGATCCTAAAGCTGTAAAGCTTGATAAACAAGGTGCCTTTTTCCAGTGTAATGAACTCCTTATACTTTGTCCTTTCCAGGCAGTATCGGATAAAGCACACTTAGCAGTTGCAATCAGATACCCAATAACAAAAACATGGAGAGAAACACATAAAACAAAACCACCATGGCCCATACCCTCAGACCTGCACAGTGAGCCTTCCGACAGTCACGTGTTCTTTCTGAGAGGTCAGCTGTAACCTGATTTCTTCAGGTATACTTACATCTAGTCTTGTAGCACATGCCAGACATCTGGTTCCTCAAGGTGAGCAAAGAATTGGATTTACGAATTGAAATAAAGCCTGTTGCTAATATTTTCTTCCTCCAATGATACATTTTTGATTGATAGTACTTTAAAAAACCCAGGCTGAGTATGTGTGTGTGTGTGTGTGTGTGTGTGTGTGTGTGTGTGTGTGTGTATGTGTGTGTTCCAGAATTATGTCATATGTACCCCAGGACATATTCTCCTCTTGACAGTACTAGGTGATCAATGGATTATAATATATGTGCTGGGTTTCAGAGCAGGATAATGATGTTAGGAAAGTTGGGATGAAATTATCATTTTGCCATAAGAGAGAGCAAATATTTCAAAACGTGGTGTTTGCGTGTATTTCTTAAGTTGAAACGAGTCTTAAATTATTAGGTTTATTAGGGAACTTTTAATATCTGAGAGCCCACCTGTTCCTCCACTATATTATAATGTCTAAAAAAAATTATTATTTTTTGTTTGTTTGGTAATTTTGTGGTGTTTTGTTCTGTTTGTTCTTATGAACTGTCAATACTGCCCTGCAAAGAAAAAGCAGGCTGCTGAGGAGCTATCAGCAACCGGGGAAACATCTGCTGAAGACACCTCTCGAGACATAAAATGTGAATCCAAGGAAGGAAGCCAGGGTTTTGGTGTCTTTTTAGCCAAGAACAACAAAGATTAAGCCACCAATAAATTGTTTTAAGTCGAGGTTTCAAATTTTTTATTTAAAGGGGAATATTTATACATGTATCCTCTATTACTGAAAGACAGCAAAGCTGCCTTGATAATTAGTTTCTGCCATTGCTGAAAAATAAACAGACTGCCATCTGACACACAGACAGACAGGCCCTGCTGCTACAGAGTGGCAGAGGGAGTTAAAGGGAATGGGCAGAGCATTCCTGCCTGCTTGTGGACACCCAAGATACATGCATCTCTGGGTTTCAGTGGGTTTTTCCTTGTTTTTGTTTAATTAGGAATACAGTAAAAAGCTCTTTGGTGTCTTGGGAATACAATGCCCCCTGAGATTTCATGGTGAACCTCCTAGCTCTCATCCTCCAAACCAGTACAAGGAAGACTGGCATCTAGCTCCAGGCCTTCCATTTGGATTGCTTTTCCACTGTGTTCCTTCAAGGCTAGCACAGTCCAAGCCTGACCTGACTGCCCCAGACAGCCAGCACAGTGCCTGAGGGACTGGCCAGATGGAGCCGTTGGCTCTCAGAAGGAAAATAAGACTCCTCAGGGTCCTTTCTGTATGATGAGCTCTCTCAAAGCTTTCCTGAGGTGATTGCAGCTGCACTTCCTCCCTGTGAGGAGTTAGTGAGAAGAGCGCTCAGAATCGAGGAAACGAGTAGGGGAGCATGTGTCTTGTGTGAACGTTTCCTGAGGAGATGAGCTAACATCTCTTCACCCCAGAATGGGTCCCAGAAACAAACCAAGGGAAGGATTCTACTGAAGCAGAACTTGGAGAGGAACAATTCAAGTTATTACAGAGGCTGTCACACTGAAGACAATATTTCTCCCTGCAGTCAAGCATATTCTCAGAGAGTGGTAAGGCTGTGTGAGTCTCTTCAGTAGTGGCTAACTGCCTGATCTTTGGGGAGGGAAGGGGCCTTATGAGCTTCTACCTACCTTCATGGTATATAACTAATGAGCTGAGTCCTATTTATTCTTCAGACAGCTATTCTGGTTGCTGAGAGAAGAGATAGTTTTATTTGTGTAGGACTTGGACACCAGACAGAGCCCAATTCTCTACCCTTTGGTGCCCCATCACACAAGGTTGAAGGATCGAACTCAGATCTTCATGTTTGTAAGGCAAGAGTTTTACCAACTGAACCATCCCCCAGCCCGGTTCTTACAAATTCATGAGTGTTATAAGCCTTCAGCAAGTTCTGTGTTGTGGCCTTTCTGAACTAAAATTTCATGAACCTTCTTCTACTAAATGTTTGTTTATAAAACCAGGCGCAATGGCCTCGGGCTGGTCACAGTACTAAAACAGGAGGCAGAGAGGACCTGGTTCTGAAAGTTCAAGCCATGTGTGTACTTAAAAAACAACAACAAAACTTTATTAAGTCAGATGCCAACAGTTCAGCCATTTAGACGTACAATTCGGTGCTTCATAAGCCACTCACAGATACACACGGCCTCATCTCAGACCCATTCTTCAGTACTTTGATCACCTCAGAAAGAAACCCTCGTAGCCTCAGCCCTAAGCACTTACCTACTTTCTGTCTCTATAAAATGCACCCATGTCAGCTTCTTGTGCAAAGCAATTCCTACAGCCAATTGTATTTTTCATCTGACTTTCTTCTCAATTTCTTGTTGCCTTCTAGGGGTGGCTAGTTCTCTGTTGCATTCACATGACATATTTTGTTTATCTGCCTATCAACTGATAGACAAGTGGATGGTTCCTACCTCTTCTTCTGTAAACATCTGTGAGCCCATTTTGTGTGAATGTGTTTTCATTTCTGCTAGGTGTGTGCCCGTCAGTGGGTTGTGCTCCCAAACTGATTCTGCAGTAACTTCCCACAGGGTTGTCATCATTGATGGCTCTTGTGTAACCTTTTTGGTTATAATATGACATGTCCTGTGATTCTCAGGTTAATGGCCATTATGTTGGATGCACACTTGGCATATCACTAAGGAAGCCATGGAGCAGAACCCTGCAGCAACGCCCTCTGCTAACAAATGGTCCTCAACTGAGTTTCTCTTTCTTCTGGGTGGCTTTAGCTTGTCCCTCTCTTACTGGGGACTCTGTAACTACGCTGTACCCTCAGAGCTCTCCCTGACTAAGGCCCTTGGGAGGTCCCCATCTCCCAAAGTGATATCTGCATTGGCGAGGTGCAGGAACTCTGTGACTGACCTCAGCCTGGTTCCAGTTTTCACTCTGATGTGTTCATACATCCCATGTGTGTGATGCGCTTTGACACATCTGACCTTCCTTTCAGAAAATCTCTTTTACATGGTAACTCTCATCTGGAAGAGACTTTTCCAAGATTACTCCAGCACATATTAGTGTGGGGACATAATGTGTTCTTTTGTGTTAATGATGGCCCCTTCTTACCTATGCCTTATGGTTTTGGCTGTGAGCCCATCTCTTTGACACTGTTGTTTGTGTGTACGAAGGATGCATATGACATAGACATCACAATAAAACATCTTTCTCAGTCTATGACCAAAGACCCTGCTGACGATCTGTGCCCCTAAAATCATATCTTCCCTTCTACACCTGTTATTTTCATTGTTCCCTAATAATAAAATATTTTGTTACTATTTATTTATGTGGTGTGTGTGCATGCATGTGTGCACATACCACAGCATGCCTTTGGAGGTCAGGAGAAAACTTTTGGAAGACCTTGCTCTCCTTCCACCAAGTGGGACCCAGGAATTGAACTTGGGTCATCAGGCTTGCTAGCAAGCACCTTTACCCCTCCCTACCCCCCAACCCTCACTCCAGCCCCTCCTCCATATTTATACCCTGTCTGTGACTCATATTATCCTCTATTTTCTCCATAGTAAAAGGCACACAAATGCAATTGTATAGCTTTCTACAATTTGGTTTTCATCACTGAAGATTCCTATATTTAATCCACATTAATTCATTTAGTTGCAGTACATTCATTTTCACTGAGCATATATTCCATGTGTAATTACTACCAAAATTAATATCATTCTCCTGTCCATAGATATTTGACTTGTTGCCAGACTTTGGCTTTTCCATGCAGCATGAACTACAGAAACAGTAAAACTCTCCTTTGCAAATATTTTTCTAGTGTGTAATATGCAGGAGTGGAAATGCTTGATAGTGGAGATCACACATATTTAACTTAACTAGGTACTCAAAAATCATGTCCTTGAGTGAGTTTATGAAAGGTACTTAGCTGTAAATTCTCGCCTAGATGTTCTTTTAATTTTTTTTTCAGATCAGATGATGAAATGATATTTCCTGGTTTTATATCCCTCTCATTGCTAATGAAATGATAGTCTTTAGTACTGACATGTTTTTTTTTTATATTTAATATATTAGTAGCTCTGATTCTATATGAATTGGACACAGAAGGTGTCTTCTAATTACCATTTGGCCATAACTTCCTTTCCCATTGGGACTTTCTGTAGTTTTTTAGTATCAGTTAGCTGGAGTTTGTTTGTTGTTGGAAGATCTGTGTAGCTAGAGAATACTACCAATGCCTGGAGAGGAAGGAGAAGCAGAGAGTTTGTGGTGTTGAGCAGCTGAGATGCACCAGGACTCCGACTCTCCAATATTATGGGGTTTTCTGCATCATTAGGTTCTGTTAATTTTGATCTTTTAAAAACAGAGATTACCTGTGTGGATTTATGCTACTGCATAAGCCCTTTAAACTGGGGCGGGAAAGCTGCATGGGAATGTGTGCGTGTACAAGTCACTGGATCATATTCCTACTACAAAAGCAATCTATCAATTAAGCCACCTAGGTATTTAAAGTGAGTAGGATTTGATGGGCTCTTGCTCATTTGATTAAGAGAAAGCTGCACACTAAGAGAAGCAGGTGCCCTCTGGGAACCTGGAGTGGTCCAGGTGGCTTCTGGCAGCATCGTGGGGATCTCGGCTCCATAGCTATGTGAATGTAAATTCTACCACAGCAATGTAAGCTTGGAAGGTAACCCAGATAATTCAGCCTGGCCAATACCTGTACTTTAAGCCCAGAAGACCATAAGGGTGAGATCTGTCCTGATCAAGTTTTAAATTGGGTGGTTTAGATGTTTGCCAGCCTTCTAAATATCAAATGGAATTTCCCAGTTCTAATGTTGTATTTTCCTATTTGCTAATAAGATGATAGGAGTCCTGATGGCATCTTAGAAAACTGCCTCAGCCAGGTGGTGGTGGTGCACAGCTTAGTACTCAGAAGGCAGAGGCAGGAAGATATCTGAATTTGAGGCCAGCCTGGTCTATAGAGAGAGTTATAGGACAGCCAGGGTGGTTACACAGAGAAATCTTGACTTGAGGAACCAAAAGAAAAAGGAAAAAAAAACAAAAACAAACAAACAAAACTACCCTCACCACACTGATAAACTCATTTCTCCCCTCCATGTCTACCCAAACAGCACTCAGCCCACATTTTGTAAATGTGTAGAGTTACTAATAAATAGGCAGCGTTATGATATAGCTATATTGAGTGAATTCAGTGGATACAATCCTGTGCTTTGGAGAAGTATTTGTGACAATGTTTGAGCAGTTTGAAGAGAAGTGACCTACGTGTTGAGCAAAAGGAGCTGCAAAAATGTGATCTGACGATGAGCTGGGCAGGCAGAAGGTGAGCACAGAGCCTGGAGCAGTACTGTCTGAGGTTGAATGTAAGCCAAGGCCTGAGGGGATGAAAGTCCTACCTCAGGTAATGTAAGTTATGAAATCTGGGAGTTTTCATTTTCTTATTAGTGTAATAGATGACACTGGCTCACGTGGAGACCGGGAGGGGTCGCTATAGTTGGGGGGGGAGCTGAGAAGGTGGAAGCAGTTGAGGGCGCTAAGGTGAGAGGCACAAGGGCATTTTGATAAGATGAGGGAAAGCCATAGAATCACAGCAGGTCTTACTGTCACTGACTTTGTAAAGCATGTGGCAGGGTAAAAGGGAAGGACAGGAGAGGGTACAGATGTGAATGTCTTGTGTTCTTATCCCCAGTGTCTCAGTTTAAATGGTTTAAAATGTAGTTATTCGCTGAAGATTCTGAGAATCAAGGGGGAGAATCCATTTCCTTGCGTTTTTCAGTTTCTGGAAGATGCTAAATTCTAAAGTTGTTTTAGTTCATTTATTGCGTGACTGTGGCCCTTCCTTTGTCTTTACAACCTATCCATCCAGCAACTATATCTCTTGCCCCAGGTGTACTCTTTTGTAATAAAACTCCCTTGTGTGCAAACTTAAGATTACAATTAGTGTTCACCCAGAAAATTTCAGATAATCTCCCCATTTTAAGATCCAGAATTATAGATGGAAACTTCCTTTTTAACGCTTAAAGTAAAATTGACAGTTTCCAGAAATTAGGGTATAAATATGCTTGGGGCTGTTGCTCAGATCACCATGATTGGCTTGAAAGGGGTCCTTCTCCATGGTGCTCAGACCCCAGAGGGAAACATTTCTATATAAATTAGTGTAAGCATGATAGGATGTAGAAACTAGGAGATTTGGCTTAAGCTTGACCCTGTGTAACAACACACTTTCTTCCACAATGCTGAGAAATGTTACTTAGTATATTCCGATATGGGGGGCGGGGTTGCCTCTAGTTTTTTGTTTGTTTGTTTGTTTTTTTGTTTTCTTTTGTTTGTAAGCATAGCAAAACATTGTAGCCCACAAAATGCTGTGGGCAACCAGAGAAATGGTTGTGGAGAAAGAAGTTTCCTCTTCTCAAAGCCAAAAGAGCCCCACATGGTATTTGCGATTCTACAAAACAGATCTTGGTGTCTTTGGACAACGTCATGCATGCACTTCCGCATGCCCACGAGAACTCCTGTCCCAGATGATGGGAAATGCCCAGGGCTATCATCAGCTCTTACCCAAATAAACTTCCCCAGAAGGAAGTTTTCCAACCCAAGCTGCAGACCAGCAATAAAACGCAAACTAGAAGTATCCTTCAGCAACAAAAACACGTGGGATGTTTTTCTATATAATATTTCACATTAAATGTAATTGTAGATTAACTTTTATAGAAAAAATATTTATTCAGGCCAGATCTGCTCAAATCCTTTCATTTCCTCCAGCATGATGAACCACTGGGAATATCGTTCCCTTTGTAATTTCCTACCCGTTTGCCCCAGTTATGGACAGGACATTAACTCAGCAAAAGCTACAGATGGGAAACTACCCACAGATGGAAATCTTTAACTGGCCAGAACCCTGGCTCTAGAGAGGAAGCCTTGGCCTGGGCCAGGCTTTGCTCTACACTCTAGAGTCACAGAACCTTGCTCACCTGCCTCAGTGCTCTGTGCCTCTGATTTGTCACAGCTCAATGGGGGTGGGGTGGGGGGTAGCAAGCAGGGTCAAGTCACCTGCCTGGTTCCTTCCTGCACAATACCGCAGCCACGGGGCTCATCTTTCAAAGAACCACATACTGTGTCCCATCTAGTTAAGAACAAAAGCCTGTTTTTGTCATCTCCATCAAATGTCAAAAACTCAGGATAAATTTAACAATGCCTAAATTCCCAATGTGAAGCTCAGAAGTGAAAAGTGATAAAGCCTGGAAGTGAAACACACCTGGCTTTGGATCCTGCCTCCGTTTGCCAGCTGTTGAGGAAGTGGCTGGGATCACATTTGCTGTGGATACCCCATGAATGTGTCTGTGAAAGTGTAGATGTATAATATACGACTAATATATGGCCTTTAAAAGTGGAAGTGAGAGCAGCAGCAGTATCCCGCCTACTTTTTGTCTACACGGGGCCCCATTCTCAATCAAGTCAGGAATAAAATTTGCATTATGTTTTCTGGATTGGAGGTGGTGTGTGATCCACCAGATAGAATCTCTGTAGTTTAAGAGAGATTAGCATTTTAGGCAGTAGCGCTGTCTCATTAGCAAGTATTCA
Source organism: Phyllotis vaccarum (assembly GCA_033318265.1). NCBI lineage: Eukaryota > Metazoa > Chordata > Mammalia > Rodentia > Cricetidae > Phyllotis > Phyllotis vaccarum. The sequence continues at coordinate 61,767,195 of JARWLC010000005.1, forward strand.
AGGTGGTCACGTGGATTCCTCACTCAGAGAGGTGCCCACCCAGTACATCTGCGAGGGTCAGCAGAACAAGCCTATCTCCTCCACAGAGTGCCGTTTCCATAAGCTTGGGCTTTTCGGTAGACATCCTCCTTGAGTGCATGGTGGGAATTCTGAATAAGCACATAGGGATGCATAAGGAAGTGTGGGACTTATTAGGAGGCTTGTTTCCACAAGTGTGCTTCCTGGAAAACTACTATTCTCACTATTGACACAAACTCCAAAGACTCTGCCTGCTTATTCACGGTGTGTGGGTGGGTGGGTGGGGTCTGCAAATAACTTCCTTTCCGGCCCTATAAGGTGGAGGATCTTTCCCAAAACATGAGTTCACCATGTTTCACTGTTGTGTTTATAGGCTCAGGGTTAATGGTGGGGTCTGGGGATACCTTTCATGGATACACCTTAGACTTCACCTTGTGTTCTAACTTTCCTCTTTCTGCGCTAGGACCACAAATTAAGCCTTACAACACAGAATCACCGGTGCCCTGCTCAGGTGACACTTTCTCTTCCTCCTTCTTTTCATCCTCTCTGTCCTGCAGAACAGAGGCAGTGATGACCAAACACCCTCCGGTTTCCAGGCCCTGAGGTAGGGGTTTTGGATAATCTTTCATTTAGCGCTTTTCATGGCTGACCTTGATGACCCGATTTACCTGAGGTTCCGAGAAGCCAGGTCATTAATTCCTTATGTCACATTTAGGAATTTTTTAGTTAAGACCTGGGTCTAAAACCAATGATGATACCAATTATTTAAACTCTGGTGACATTTTTATCCTTTTTTGGGTCAAATGTTATTAAATAATGATGTGGTGATGCTCCCCGCCTGGGCTTTCATGAAGTCAACCCTGTCATATACCTGCTGGTGTTTTTTTGATTTTGGTTTCCCCTTTCCATTGGATTTACTAAGCTTGAGGAAGAAGCTGGAAGGAGAAAGAAAATAGAAGATTCGTGCCAGATGAGCTGCTTCTGCAATCTAGCACTTTATAAACCACAGTCAAGGGAAATGGTTTGGATCCACCATGTGGCTGCTGGGAATTGAACTCATGACCTCTGACCCATCTCTCCAGCACCCCCCCCCCCATCCTTTTTAGCCTTTATAGCTGCAAGTGGCGTGACATCAGGCCACCCACAGGTAGTGCTCAGCACCTGCTACTCCTCATGGTTGAGCATCTTTATTTGATCTCTATTCTTTTTACAGTTTCTTGTGGGTAACAAGAATCCCTTAGAGAAGCACCAGTGTAGGATCCCTTCGTCATTCCCTGGTTATCTAAAAGTTCAATGTACATTATGCAAGAGATGGATGTTGAGGAGTTCTCAGGTTTTATGGACCTGTTCATTGTTTTCAAGAGGGAATTAAAGCCACAATAACTCAATGGTGCTCTTGTGCCAGCAGCCTCCTCTTGTTTTCCCCAACCTCTCTGACCAGAATACTACGTATTTAGAGAAAATTCTTTCCACTCTTGAATTTTCTTTCTTCTGGGTAATGGGTAGAGTCTCTGAGTGCTGATATAAGACATCTAGGGTCACCCAGGTGCTGCCTATAATCAAATGGACAGAATGTAGAATGTAATACTGTCTTCGGTTTAAAAAATAAACTTGAGGGAGTCAGGTGTGATATTGCATGTCTTTAATCCCATCACTTAAGAGACTGGGCTACATAGTGAGACCTTGTTTCAAAAGCAAGAGGGCAGAAAATATACCTTTGTTGCATGTACAAGGCCCTGGGTTCCACACCTCCACCTTACCCCAGCAGCAGTAAAGCAAAACAAAACATCAGATTAAACTATAGAATTCAAATACTGAAGCTACACACATGTGCATGTGCACACACACACACACACACACACACACACACACACACACACACACGGGTTACAGATGGGACCAATGTCCGTAAGATCAAGGAACATATCATCACAGTATGCAGCAATGGGCTTCACTTACTCAGCAGGAATCCATGAGAGACTTGTGACTGTTCGTGTGTTTATTTCAAGACACATTTCAGGTTGTGAAGAGTCTATGTAGGACTCATGATGACAGTGGTTAGTTTGAAGATGTAGTGGAATCCGGGAGGGTCAACTGTTGGTCACATGTGTGAACTGCCACTCAGAACTCCAGTGTCCTTGGTGGCCTGAAAGTGAAATGACAAGGGGCTTCTCTAAAGGCTGGGAAGGTTTTCGTGGTAGATATGAGGGAGGGAGACAGAGGCCTCTGAAAGAGTCCAGGGTGGGGAGAAAATAATACTGTAAACGTGGCTGGCAGACTGACCTGGGCCATGAGAGGAGAGAGTGTAGGGGAGAGAGGGAAAGAGGAGAGAGAAAGAGGAGAGAGAGAAGGGGGGGAGAAAAGAGAGAGGGTTCAAGAGATCAAAGAGAACCAAATGTGTGTGGCTAAAATTGCAGGGTTTTATGGGAATCGGAAACTTGGGGAAAGAAGGAGAGCCCTTGGGCTGCAGAGGTTTAGGGTAGGGGCAGAGTGAGAAGAGCCAAGAGGAGCCATAGGTACTGAGGGAGCCTGGGCCAGCTTGTACTTTGGTATGCTAATAGGCACCGCAGTTAGCCATTGTTCCCAGTTTCTTTGGGACCAGAGTATCCAGGACCCTGTGGGCCTGTCTATGAACCGAACCATTGTTTTTCTCTCCCAAACTTGGGCACTTTCTGAGACAATAAGCAAGCAAACAAACAAAAACAAAGCAAAGCAAAACCCAAGGGACTGAGCTTTCCCAGCCACTTCATTGTGTGTGTTCACCAAAAAGAGGCCATATTCTCCCCAAAGCTGCTGGAGATTCCAGTGATCTTCTCTGGGCTGTTCGAGCACCAGTACAGGATGTCTTCTCCAGGGGCATCTTGGAGACGATACTTAAATTTCAATACTTAGAGAAATAAATGAAATGTACCACCTAAAGTAACATGAAGTCCATTGTCAAGAATGTTAACTGCTGTACATGAGTCATTTCTATGGATCTGGACTTTACTTGAAGTGTTGCATCCTTTGTAAGGGACTCAGCCCCAAGCTGAGGTGGAGCAGCGTACTACTGATGACAGGATGCACTGTCAGCCAGCTTGCAAATGGGTAAAACTCCCATATTCACCTTAAAAGCATAGTTTACCTCAGCAAAACAGTTAGCCTATTGCTTTAGAAGGAGGCATGGTCTCCTGCCTTAGTGTTATTTTGTCCCATGGGTGTGAACAGACCTGGAAAGCATACACATTTGGAAGTTATTGACAGTGTTTAGCACTCTCATCCAAAATGTGAAATAATTATGGCTGGCTGGAGTTTCTGTTACATATCAGGGGTGTTATTTCCCCACAAATAAAAAAAGTCAAATGCATGGGATCTAATAACAGCACATAGTCATGCAACAACCCTCTGTGCCTGTATGATGAAGCATAGATGAAGAAAGCCATGTGTATGAAAATCATCAGTGCCCGAGAAGGGGAAAAGCTGAATAGCAGCAGGTGTCCCAGTGAACAGAGAAGTTTATTTATAGCACAATAAAGAAGGCATGAAGGATTATACTACTCAAAACCTAAGCCAGAGCTTTGGACAGTAGGAGACAACCCCTCCCCCAACAACAAGAGTAATAGATGTTTATCATAGAGCTGGAAAACAATGAAGGAAATAGAAGTCACCAGCAACGTCACCTTTCCTGAGGCAGCCATTGTCATTTTGTTATGGACACTTGGCAAACATCAACGTGTTCATGCATGTTCACTTGTTTCGGTGACTGTAGGTCATGGGTGACTGAGAATTTCAGTGGCTCAAAGTTACATTCTTCCCACTAAGAAAAAGCCTTTAGATTTTGCCAACGTGGTAGTCATATCTCTCTCTTCTGTTCCCTATAGTATAAACATAGTCAATCTTCTCACGCACTGTATTTTAATAGTTTTTCTAAAGACAGTGGCAAATAGCAGTTGAAAATACTAAATCACACAATCTGTTTTATAGGGGGGCTTGGATAAGAAATAAAATCAGTCATGATCAAAAGTCATGTCCTGATCACTTATCTCATTCCTTCAAAAGCACTGCCCGGGTCCTCCCATGCTGTTCAAGGACCTCTTAGAATTAGAAAATTGTAAGCCACACATATGCTCCATGCCTTTACCTTCCGATATTAGCAGCATGTTCCTTTCGCCTAACTTGAGAACACCGTCTGCACAGCCTTAGCCCCATTCCTTATATTTGTCTTTGTTGGTAAAAGGAAATAGCGATTACTTGGTTTTTGAAATAAAATAAAATAATCACCATTTTCCAGTATAAAGACAAAATCAAATTACCCTTCCGCTTTCTCTCTGTCTTCACTTCTTTTCCCCATCCTTTTACCACAAATAATATACGAGGCAAACAGCACAGGCACCTGACCTGTGGTAGGTAATCAGCCATTTTGATTAGATAAAATTCAGCGTGCATTGCTGATTGCTGCTGCATGGACAAAGCACTCCCTCCCTTCCCCATTTCCTTCTCTGCAGTCTCTCCCCATCTCTATCCTGCTGAGCACACAAACCTCGTGGTGCCCCACTGAGACCTGGGCCCTCTCCTGGGATACCCATAAAGGCCATCTGTAAGGCCACAACCAAATCTTCCGGGCAGGATTGTTACTTCTTCAGTTTCTCTGAGCGGTTATACTGAGTAGAAGACTGAAAGGGGAGCACTTAGTTATGTGGATTTATGCCTCCTCCACTGGAGTTTGAAGAGCACCATGTAGTGCAAAGTCCTTTGTACCTTAGTGTGCATTGAGGGCCACCGTACTTCAGCCCTAACAATGTGCAAATGCTGTCCACAGGAAGCTTACAGGCTATCAGAAGAGAAGGCTGTATGCCAATCATGATGCTCTGTGGTGCTTCTGATAAAGAGACCCATGCTCACAGAAGAGAATGGGGATCTATTCTACCTGATGCTCAAAAGACTCTTAAGGAAAGGGGGCTGATATAGGAACAAGCCCAGCACTAAAATACCACTCAGTAGGCAGCTCCAGGACTCTATTTTGAACATGGTGATGGTCTTAAGTCTTGGGAATCCTAGTGCAGCTTACTCTGACTGGCTAGCTATAGTACCTAATGCCAAGGAACATGCCATGTGGGGTGTATATATACAGAATTGGTGACTGTATCTTTGACGACACTGAAAAATGAAGTGTTGCAAGTTTTTGTGTTAGAAATACCACTAATGGAGGGGATAGATCCCAAGTGAGAAAAGATGGTGGAAAGAGAAAAGACTGGGAAGGCAAAGTGATGGGGCCCTGGAGAGACCTTCAAGGACATATAGACATAGACTTGACAAGTGTGTGGTATGAGAAGGCTGTGTCTGATGGAGCTGCTGTTCCTGGGTAAGGCTCATACTTACATTAACTCAAAATGTGACATGAGGGCAATTTATAAAGAGTCTGTGCCATGTTGGAGCGGCCTATGTAACATAGGCAAGCTTGTCTGGAGGCACAAAGTCAGGTGTGATTTAGGAGGCATGTCTGTACCAAGAGCTGGCAGGCTACTAGGACTAGGTAATAGATATTTGGGTTTTTCTGTCATGGGATTATGTTGTTACATTGTAAATAATTGTCCCACCTACTGGTTTAATAAAAACACTGTTTGGCTGAAGGCAGACAGGAAGTGTGGGCAGGGCTACCAGACTAAGAAAACTCTGGGAACAGAAAGAACTGAGTAGAGAAGAGATGCCATAGAGACACCAAAGAAGCCAGCAGATGCAGAGGACAATTACGCTTCTCTGAGAAAAGGTACCAAGCGTATGGTACAGGATAAGAATCATGGGTTAGTGTAAGAGCAAGAGATAGCTAGCAATATGCCAGGGCCATGGGATGATCAGTGTAAAATTAATACAAACATCTGTGTGATTATTTGGGCCTAAGCAGCAGTGGGGCTGAGAGTGGGTCCAAACCTCAGGGCTAGGCTTGGAAATCCGGCCCAGAAACTATATACAACAGTTTTCTGTCTGTGAAGACAGTTTTCTTGCCACTGTACAGAAGTAGCCATGGGAAGTGTACGGCATGAGTTGGTGTTCCAATAAAACTTCACGCACTGTTTATAAAAATGAGTGTGTGTGTGTGTGGGGGGGGGGGGTGGCACATCCAGCAGTTGTGAAGTAAGACAGAGCAGCAAAGAGAAAGCAGATAAGTAGGATGGAGTTCAGTGTGAGGGGTGTGTGTGTAGTATATGTATCAGCTAGTGCAGCAATGATGTTTGCACCCCTCTTGCATCTGTTTGGCAGACAGAAAGGGAGTTTTAGTGGAGTGCCAGGAACAGTAGTTTGAAGAGTGATTAGAAGGCAAGGACATGAAGACAGAAATCTAGGTAATGTTTCATGTATGCTGTCCTTCAGAGCCTGTAATGTCCCTGTGAGGGAGGAAGGCAGGGATGTCATTCAATGTTTGAATAGTTGAAAATAGACTCTTGTAAGCCTGCACCAGAACTCAAGCCCCCATGTTCCACCATATCTTGAGGGGTTACTGTTGCTGCATTAGTTGTATCTTGGTGGCTTTTTAATTTTAATTTTAATTTTTAAAGAGTTTATAATATCTCCAGAAAGAGTAGTAGACTGGACCTAAATCCTTTGATTCCAGGGATTTCTCACAAACAAAGACACTGATTGAAAATTCTGGGTCATTGCCATCTATCCCTCACCATGGTTGGTTATGTGGTCTCTGTCTTTCCTCTCTTTCTCTCCCCCTCTGCCAATATTTGCTGAAGTCTAATCTTTAAGAAGGTTATAGGGCTGAGGAATTTTGTTACATCCTGTCCTCTCATTCTGAGGTCTACCACTGTGGCTTGGGCACGTGAACTCAGCCAGTAGCAGATGATAAAAGTATGTGGTGATAGGGCGGGGCGGGGTGGGGGGAGCAAGTGTGGGGTGGGGAATGCGGAGTAGGAAGTAGGAAGGGATTTGTGGTGAAGGAGCCTGGGTATGGAGGGCCCACAGATGTGTCTGTGTATCCTAAACACTTCAGTTTTCATCTGGCTTGCTTCTGCTAACAGCTTCTCAATTTACATATGGAGGAACTGCAGGCAAAATGGCTGGGATCGGGGCACATGCCACCTGGATCCTTGCCAGAGTTTGTTTCCGCCTGACAACGTTTTGGATGTACTACAAGACTTCTACTTGTTTGTTCCTTCTAATGAGGTGGCAAGATAAGTTTGCATCTGCCCCAGCTGTGGCCATGGGGTATCAGAATATGGATTTGCTTTGTAAAAAGGAATGTGAGCACATGACAGTCTCCAAGTCTGAACAGAGGGTTGGAAAGCAGGCTTGGCAGAAGTAAACTCTCCCTACCTTGATGGGAAGGAGGGGAGACTGGGAAGCACCTGGACATGTGAAATTGGTGACAGCAGTTCAAGTTTCTCTTGAACTTCTGCAGCAGGCAGGAGAGGCCACACACATTGGAGGAGGGAAGAAACCTGTTTTTCTTGGGTGTCTGCATGATTCCCCTGTGACCTCAGTCCCAGCACACAGGCTGGAACACCAGCCTGCAGCAACACAGCCTCCACAGGCTCCAAGTCATCCTGCACCCATCCTGCCTGGCCCCTAACTTCACCATGAATGAAGCCTGGAGATCTTAGGCTGTGGATCAAAAAGGGTTAAAACTGGAGCCTGTGAGGTTTTGCTTGTCTAGTTAAGTCAATGGGGAAGATTTGAGCCTTGTACTGATAAAGTATAGGTCGAGGTATTTTCTTTTTCCAACAGTAAAATTTTAGCCTATTGTATTGGAAGATAAATTCAGTTTGGCTTGAAGATGAGTCACAGATGGGAAACAGTGGAAAGACAGCAAATAAAATAGAACATGAAAGGCAGTGAGCACTTGTGGCTTGATGCTGTGGGGTTTGTGTAATGTGTCTCACTTTATTTAAGGAGGAATAAACTTCACATTGATGAGGTTGGCAGATGATCCTGAATCATGGGGGAGATTTCAAGAATCTGTAAAAACAGAAATATTATAATTATACCTGAAGGAGATCAAAATAGAGGAAATACACAGGAAATAACAAAATGAGGTACAGCTTGGAAAAATCATGCTGATACAGCTGGGAGAGATAATGTAAAATGCAGAATCTGAGTGAGCAGAAGAAATGTGCACCAAAATGCTTACAAAGAGCCTGCAGAAGTAGTCCTGAACTGCAAAATACTGAGATGAGCTGAGCAGTGGGGACCACCCGTGCTGCTCACCCCTATCAGGAAAGGGGGGATTGATCGTGCAGAAAACCAATGGTGTTTTCCTTGAGTTCCTTTACGGTTTAAAAGATATACAGTTCCAGGCAGAAAGTTACACAACCAGGATGGAAATAGGATGGAGGGATGATGAAGATCTGAGCTGAGATGGTCATTCTGGAGTTAGCTGCAACAGTGGACATGGATGAAATGCAGGTGGCAATGTCAACAGGATGGTGATCCAAGATGGAGAGAGGAGAGACCCTGGATGAATCCACCCTGGTGGTTTGGTAGGGACAGTGGTTGTGGTCACTACCTGGAAGATGGATTCTGAGCAGAAATTCTGACCTGGCAGGAAAGATAATGAATTCCACTCTGGCTGGGTTGCAGCAGCTCATAGGATATTTCTAGATGTTTGTAGTGCATTAGTGAATGCTAAGGTCCAATCAGGTGGATCTATAAGCAGAGTTTGATCTGCTAATGTGTGCCAGGACCTTTATTTAGCATTTTCTCTCAGTGTACTAAGAAAATGTGATAATCTCAGATACTTTGGCCAATAATGGAAAACAATAATTTAAGAATTCTTTTCCTTTCATGAAACTTCTGCCCTTCTTAAATATAGCCAGACTCTTAAGATACAAGTGGAAATGAAAAATAGCTTTAAAGGAAAACCTGAGTTCTTACATTCAGAGAGTTTTGGGCTGGTCTTGTTATTCTGTGTGTTGGATACTGGGGTTGAATCTACGACTGTATACATGCTGTGTGGGAGCCCCAACTTAAGCCTAGACCCTTAGTTTTATAGAATAGACCTTTTAAAAAAGCTTAAAACTCACCAGCAAAATCTCAGAAGTCAGAGACAGCTGTGTGAGGACCGGGTCTGTGATATATATCTGTCATTCTAAAGATGCTGACAATGTGAAAATTCAAAAGCAAATCACTGCTTCATAAGACACTGGGCTTCATTATCTTCTTGGGTAATAACCGGCCATTGATGAGCATGGGAGCCAGAGGTATCCCCCCAGAAACCTGAAACACACACTCAAACATGGTTTTGCTTTTATAATTTAGAAGATTTGGAAAATCAAAGTATGAATCTTCAATAGAAACAGAGCCTTTACAAAATGAGGTGTGACATCACGATATTTTAGAGAAGGTGATGGTTCAGAAATGAGGAGGATTGAGTCGTAGGGTTAGATCTATGGACTTAGGTGTGTGAGCTTGAGAAGGCTCCTGGTGCCTAAGTCAAGTTCCTGATGCCAAAAGACAGGCAAAGCCTCCTTATGTGCTCTTCATCAGAGGCTCTTAGGACATACAGATTTGTGTTGATGGAAACCCCAAACTTTACTTTTCCTCAAAAGTATTTTCTACAATCAGATGCCTTCAGGTGCACATGAAGGTCTCAGGATGCTCTATACATGCACAGTGCATTGTTGATAGCCCCAGAGTCAATCTGTCTAACATGGATGATAACACACCTATTTTGTCACATGGAAGTGTTAGAAGTGATTAGAAACCGAGGCTCTATGTTTCTCAAAATGTTTTTGTTTGCTTATTGTTTTTTTTTCTACTCTCTATCATCAAAGCTACACCTCCTGACATCATTTCTTTTTTGTTTTCAGAACAGGGTTATATGCTATGAAGTGATTCACAAATGTATCTGACTTAATTATCACTTCTTTGGGGATGAATCTTTGAGCTCACTTGGCCTAAGGAAACATGTTGATACTTAGCAGGAATTTTAGATCAGATAGAAGAAGCAGTGTTTAGCATGGCTCTAGGATGTCTACAGTAATGCCGACAGCCTCTGGTCCTCTGGATGTGAAACATAGGGCAGCATGTAGTGTGAACAACAGCTTCCTGGTGAGCTGAGCTGCAGTTTTGGAGATGGGACTTCATTCAAAGAGTGGAAGTTACAGTAGTCCCCTCCCCATCTGAAGCTTTGCTTTCTATCTCAATCAGCATAGTTCAGTACAGTAGTACCCAACCACATTCACAGAACTTTGTTCTAGTATATTATTAAAATTGTCCATTTCCATTATTGTCTGAGAAAATGCATGCCTAATTTATACATTAAACTTTTTTATAAGTATGCGTGTGTGATATTTAATATTCTTTGTTAGCCTGGCTAGATTTAGTGTCACCGAGGAGACACACCTCTAGACTTATCTGTACAGGGTGTTTTCAGGCAGATTTAACTGAAGAGAGAAGACTCATTCTTGATGTGAGTAGCATCATCCAATGGACTGGGGTCTGGAAGTGAATATAAAGAAAGAGAGGAGACCATGAGTTACCATCAGCATTTGTTTCTGACTGTGGATGTAATTTGGCTAGCTGCCTAGTGTTCCAACTACCATACCTCCTACCATGTTGATTTTATCCCGTCAGATTAAGTCATAATAAACCCTTCCTTCTTTTAGATGTTTTTGGTCAGATACTTTGTCATAGTAATGAAAAAGGTAACTAATATTTAGGGAAGCAGATGTTATGAGTACTCCTTACCTTACCACTGTAGTGGATTGTTTTTCTGTCCCATCCAGCCAGTTCTGTGGCTGCTTATGAAATAACTCGGCAGCTTAATATTATAGTAACTTCTGGGATGGTAGCTCAGACTTATTGCTAAGTAGTTCTTACACTTAGATTAACCCATGATTCTTACCTATGTTTAGCCGTGTGGCTTAGCACCTTTGCTCTGTCCAGTATCTCTTCTTGCTTCCTCTGCATTGGCCGACATCTGTTGCTCTTTCTTTCTCTTCCCAGGATTCTCCTAGTCACCCTGCCTATGTTTCCTGCCTGGCTACTGACCAATCAGTGTTTTATTAAGCCAATATGAGTAACAAATATTTACAGTGTATAAGAGCATTAAACCACATTTTGTAGTTGTTAAGTTTCTGTCCTGCCAGAAACTCTCTAATACCCACAATCCACTTCCCAAGTAATTGACTCGGAAGCTTAATATTATAGTCATTGCTAGGCCAGTAGCTCAAGCATATTACTGTCTGGCTCTTACATTTAAATTAACCTATAATTCTTATCTATGTTTAGCTACATGGCCTATCACTGTTTTGCTCAGTCCAGAATTCTCATCTTGCTTCCTCTGAATTCTAGTCTGGTTGCCCACCTCTATTTCCTGCTTAGCTACTGGCCAATAAGCATTTTATTAAACTAATATGAATAACAAATTTTTATAGTGTACAAGAGCATTATCCGACATACCACAGTGTTACCCATTCTAGGAAACCCATTGGAGGTTGAGACTCTGTCAATTGAAAGTGAAAGTGCTTTATTAACATAACCTGTTGAATATCTTAGCTCAGTTGCTCTACCTTAATTGTGCTCAGAACATTCTCAAAGTCTATAATTAGGAAAAACCATCAACACAAAGCCGGTTTTATAATAAGTATTTAGTATCTCTCACTAGTTATGATTATTGTACTGAGAGGGGAAAAAGCAGAATGGTTGTTTATGTATGTTCTCTTGCCATTATAAAGTTTAACAGTAGTAAGTAAGTAGGAAACTGTGTATGTGTGAGGGGTGTGTTTGTGTGTGTGTATGTGTAAGGGATGTGTTTGTGTGTGTGTGTGTAAGTGTTATCCCCTCCTTTTTTTGGGTTGAGATCTAACTCCGAGTGCTTCATAATATGGCCTTATTTTGGAATAAGATCACTCTGTATATAACTAAGATGAGGTTGTAATGATGAGTCCTATGGTTGTGTCCAATATGGTTGTGTCTTATAAGAAGGGGAAATTTAGACACAGATATACAGACAGTATTCCCTGTGGAGATAATGGCAGAAACTTGGGAAGTGCCTCCTCCAAGGAACCAAGGACTGTTACGAGCCTTGGAAAGCAAGTGGGGAAGCCTGGAGTAATATGCTTTCACTAACTAGGGAAGGAGCCAACCATGTATGCCAATACCTCAGTCAAGCTGTGGAAATGGGAAGCTCATCATGTGTAAACCACCCAGTTTATTTCATTGTTATAGGAGCCCCAAGAACCCATCAAAGTGGGGGAAAGAATCCCGCACAGACATGTTCTAGAATTCTAGCAAGTGGGAGGCCACCTGCTCAAAGTCACGGAAGGAGGTACTGAGAACTATTCCCCTTGTGGGTGGCCACGAAATTCTGGGAGTTGAGCTTTGCTTTCACAGGAGGAATTTGGCAGTTACATTTTTCATTTGTAATGGGAGATGGTGTACCAGCTTCTGGCAGATGTGAGCCAGGAAAAGTGTAAAGAAATATTAGACAGATGTGTGCGTGCGGGGTTGGGAACAGTGTGGCCAAGGAGGTTGCTCGGTGATCTGTTCTGATGATTTTGACACACTGACCAGTTTCATCCACGTCACCTGTTGCTCAGTTTTCCTTACCCTTGGCAAAAATACTAATTAGTTATGAAAACGTATATTGATGAGTGAGGCAAAGGCCCTCCAAGGAGCACACGTGCCATTGGTTAACAGTTGATTTATTCTTTGGTGGGCTGTCCTTGGAAAGAGCAGTTTGGCTTGCAAGGAAACCTAGAGGGTGTAAGCTAATCCTGTGGCCACAATCTGTTACTTATGAGAGAAAAAAAAAAAACATGGCCCTTTAGTATAATATAGACACCTGAAGTCATCAATTATCTAATTGCATGGATCTGCTTTATTTAATGATGAAACTATAGATAGAATTTTTTTCCTTCATCCCCTTTTTAATCACTAGTAAAATATCACCATTTTGCCTTTCTTTATCACCTCACCATGGGGGAACAGTTCTGGCTGCTCAGGCGTGTAGGTGCATGGGTTGGGCCAGAAATACTTCCAAGAGGTGGGAAGGTGTCAGTGTTTGCCCTGGTTTAATAAATTCTCACCTTCCTTGATCCTTCCAAAGAAAATGGATCAGGAAGAGGAGAGCTTAATATTTACAGGTAAGTTTCCCGTAGTGTGAAAGTATAACATACTACAATGGAATAATTAGGAAATGATAGTGGGGTGATAATGAGGCTAGGCATCAAAATAGTAATATCGATCCTAACTATGTTATGGCCTAATGTAATACTGATTAGATATCTCAAAAAAAAAAAAAAAACCCAATATGGAAGGCTGGGAGAATATATCAGTGGTAGGGCACATACTTCATGTGTGTGAGGTCTCTTGTTCAATCCTTGATACTGTGAAACAAACAGAGTCACCATGGTGACAGTAACCTGCCTAGATATTTGTAATAATGATGAAAAAGTGCATTACAAGCTGTACTTTGGTCTTCATCCAGTGTAGTCCCCCCAGAGAGAAAGTGTTCTGTCTCTGCCAGGCAGACATAGTATATTCAGGGACATGCCCTGAGGGCATCCTGTAGATAGTAAAAGGGAGATGACCATCTTTGGAGAAAATTGCACCATTTCATGGTTGCTTTGTGCAGATGCAGGAGAGCCGTAGATGGGGGTCTCATGGTTCTGATTTTTCTGGTAATTTAAGGTATGAGCAAGGGTGCAGGTGGTAGATCCTTTGTCTGCCAGTTGTTTTCCTGACACGGAATGAGGGGCCATGTACATTAAACCACAAGCCAGTCAGTATTGATAAGAAATGGCATGCTTATGAGTAGAGATTCAGTCTAGAAGGGTAAGTCAACTAATAATCAACTTACCCTATTTGAGTTCCCCAACTAAACTCTGACATCATTGTCAAAATTATTGCATGGGGGCTCTTGACTAATTCTGTTTGTTTGATCTATGTTTACCTATGCTGTGGATGAAGGATCTGCTCAATGACAAAGCATGGCACCCTCCTGATACCTGGGGTGTGCTGGAGTATTTATGTGAGGAAATATAAATCCAACTAATATACGATTAGTACAAACAAAAAGATAATTCTTTGAGTATTTTGTGAATGAAGTCCTGACATTTATTTCTAATACCAACAGACTATTGATTGGGTTTTTACCCAAGTAAGAGTACTGTAAAACAAGCAATAAGGAAAAGTACCTAAGTATTTTGAAACATTTTCTCTGAATACAGTAATGTTGCTGCTGAAAGTGGTTTAAGAGAAATATTTTAGTGAGAAGTAGAAGTTCTGCTTTCCCTGGGCCTGACAGAACGCTGGGCTGAGTCTTAATAATTCTGAGATCTGCCATACTTGTACTTTGTGGGTTTGCCATGCTCTAGATACTGTTGCGGCTGGCTTCTCATACTTCTACAGCCAACCTTTGTCAAAATGCTCTTCAGAAATTCTTTTGGGGTAACTAAGAACTTAGTAGAATAGCATGTATGCATGAAGATGCTAGGTCAAATCCCAATGTATTGTGCCAATACAATTTAAAAGATAAATCGATAGATTGATAAATAAAAGATAAATCAATAGATAGGTAGATAGATGAAAGATTGATAGATGATAGGTAGATGGGTAGATAGATAGATAGATAGATAGATAGATAGATAGATAGATAGATAGTCTGGAACATGGGTAAATGAAGCTTTTCAGACTAAGCTGAACAAAGACTTTGAGCTTGAATTTGGGCTCTTGATCCTTTGATGCATGAGATATAACCTTTCTGTAGAAAAATATTTCAAGTAACTTTGTACAGTATCTCCCAGATTGCATATTACTCTCTGTAAAACTTTGTATATTTGTCCAAGAATCTGTGAAATTACAATGTAGTTGGAAAATAAAATTTATCTGTAGTTGAGACTGTTGTGTTCTTGCCCATGGACAATTGTTATTTATGTCATCCTGACCTCTAGTCTTCATAAAGACAAACATCTGACAGTTCTATCCAGTGAATGGAGACAAACTCTATCAGATGCTGAACTGCATGATCATGTCTCAGGAAAGCTGATAGGGTCAAAGTTTCTATTGAATAATACATAGATGTTTCTCAGCTTTAACTTTAAACAATGTGGATACAGCCACAGATTTTTGAACTGCATGTTCAAAATACCCCTGTGAGCAAAGTGTTGTAGTCAGAACCAACTTAGTTGTATCTTGGAGCATCCCAGGGACCATAGGGAATTATTGCTGACTTCTGACCTCTGGAGCATGAGAATACTTCAGAATACTTCCTCCCTGGGTTTCCTGATCTCACCTAAGAGTTTTAAAATTATTTTTAATAGGAGGGATGATGTCACCATCTCTGAGAGATTTAGAATAGCAGATATTTGTATGTGTTTTTTCTGTCTGCTTAAAAGAAAAAAAAGGGAACCAATGTAAACAGTGGGGATATGTATAAAATATAAAGGAGGACTCAATGCAGGTCGGATGCATTTCAGCAGAGAGAATATACTGTAAATTCAACATAGGCTGTATGTATGTTACCTTCCCCCAGCTGTACATTTACTCTGCATGGCCCAGTTGCCCATGGTCAGCTGTGCTGTAAAATACTTAATGGAAAGCTTCATAAACTATCATTGTTTAACTGACTCAGCCCTGAAACCTACTGTTACATGGCCGTAATGTGTGTGCTCAAGTAACCCCTAATTTTACTCAATGACCCACTGTGTGTGGCCAGTGATGTTGGCAACGTGGCTATGTCAAAGAAAAGCTGTAAAGGATTTCCCTGAAGTGAAAATGTGAAACTTCTCACTCGGTGAGAGAAAAGAAAACTCCTATGTTGAATTTGCTGAAATCTGTACTAAGAGGATCTCTTGTGCATGAAACCTGAAGGACAAAAAAGAAATGGATGCCAGCTATGCTGCCTTGTCTCAGACTGTGAAAGTCAGGGCAAAAGCACATGGTGAGTGCTTTGTGTATGAGCACGTGTATGTGTGTGTGCACGTGTGTGTTTGTGTGTGTGTGTCCATGTGTGTACACATGTGGTTTGTGTGTGTGTGTGCGTGGTGTGTGTGTATATGTGTGTTTGTGTGTGTGTATATGTGTGTGTGTGTGTGTGTGTGTGTGTGTGTGTGTGTGTGTGTGTGTGCATGCACTCATTCAGGCACACTCTAATATCACTGACATCAGTACCCACTGTGAGGGTGCTGAAAGCCATTTGCTATAGAATGTAGGGAAGAATTGAATCTGATAAAATTTGGAGATGTACATTAGAAATAGTTGTTTATTTAGTCTCAGAACTTTCATAAAAGCATCTTCATTGCCATTTACCAGGCGAGGGCAGAGTAGAATGGAGTTGATGGCACATCAGTTACGATACTGTAAAATGAGCATGTGGGTGGTTCATACCTGTCATCCTCGTATTTGGGAGATGGGGACGGGAGACTTGTAAGTTAGGGACCTGTATAGATAGTTCCATAATGAGTGTCTCCCTCAAATGATGCTCCTAATCATAACACTGAGTTGCCTGATGAATAGCAGAGAAGAACTACCCAATTTTCACTCTTTTTAGTATGATGACAATTTCATCTGATTTCATTAGGACAGTTTTCAACGAATACATATGTTAGTTCCACTGCAGAGATTCATTAGGTTTGTGGAACTTAACTCAGCTGGCCATTCATTAAATTGTGAGTGCTAACTACTTAGATGTTTTTTAATTCCCTTTGATTTTGGAGTTATTATAGTACTTAAATTCTAATTTGGAAAAAATAGTGAATAAGCAATTCATCTGAATAGCTGCATTTCTTTTATTTTTAATACTAGGGATTGAGCCCAGGGCCTCGCACATACTAGCTAAATACTCAGCCACTGAGATATGTTTGTTTTCACAACAGTCTGTAAATGCTACTAACAAGGTAAATGAGCTTATAATTGTTTGAGTTAAGAACATTTTTCTCGGGGGGGCTGGAGAGATAACTCAGTGCTTACTGCCCTAGCATGAGGCCCTGGATTTTGATCCCCAGCACCCAGGTAGAAGCTGGGCACAGCACCAGGGATGCAGAGGAAGAGTTCATGGGATCGATGGCCAGCCAGGTCAGCTCAAGCAACAAACTCTAGGATGAGTGGGAGATCCTAGCTCAAAAGTCAGGTAGAGAGTGAGAGAGGAAAAATAGCCAACCTTGCTAGGAGTATACTACATACACACACACAAAAAAAAAGTTAAATAAAATTTAAAATATAAAAAAATTATGATAGAAAAATTTTTGATGAAAGGAGATAAGGTATTTTTTCTGTGCAACTTCGCATTGGAAATATTCCAGTAAACTGCCAGAGTTCTATTTGCCCCGTGTTTAAAAGCTTCCTTATAACGGTTTTGAGTGACCTGATTTTCTCTATAACATATCTGAAGTTTCCTAAGCTAGTTACTAGGACTTTTTTTTAATGTTATATAAACCCTTTGGTTGAGCCACTGAATGAAATGTTATGACATAGAAGGGCGGGGGATGGAGGAACCCTATAGGCATTAATCAACATAGCGTATTTGTTACTTTTCCTTTGGACCCCATCCAGCATTCGTGGTTGGTACTCCAGGGGGAGGCAGCGACCACTTGTTAAATTGTGTCTTATGGAACATAGTCTCTTTCGTGTGCTTTCAGTAATAGTAAATTAATCAAAAGAAGTCTCTGCTCTGCTGGGCAATTAGCCTGCATTTAGAGGTTTCTGCTTCAGGGCCTGTTCATCATCTGAAACATTCCCAGCCACCAGCTGGGGAGTCCACAGCATGGCTACGGTTGCTTTGACTTCAGCAGTGACTGTGACCCACTCACAGAGCACAAGGGCTCTGTTTGTATTAGCAGTTATTCCGCTCAGCTTGTGGCACTTGCAAGATGGGATTTTCTCTTTTTTGTCTTAGTTAGTTTGGGTAGTAGTAAAGAGCCACCCCACCGTCACCACCACTTACATATACTTTTGGCATTTCAACGGCAACACAAAGAGGTTAAAATAAATGAACATTTTCCTAAGCTTTGACAGCAACATTATGTTTTGTGACCAGAGGATCGTGAAGTCATAACAGTCATGGACATACCGCTGTTCAGAGTAGCTTGCCGTCATAATATTATGAAGGCCTCAGCACTTAATTACTTTTCCTTTCTCTTAGAACAGTATGACACTTTTTTAAAGGATAAGGGCCATTTGGGCTAAAAATGAACTGAGATACTGAAGGAGATAGATTTCCCAGGTACCTGGTGATTGCCTCTGAATGATGGAGGAAAGGTCTGACTGGTCCTTTCCTGGAGGTTTTAGGAAGAAGATAAGGAGGTGGGGCCCAAGGAGAAGTATCTTCAAAGCAGAGTTAGCACTCCCTAGCCTGGGTGCTAGGGAGGTGAAGGGGGGGGGGGGTCATGAGAAAAGGCAGGACTGGCACATATGCTTGGGTTATGCACAGTCAGGACCCATGTGCACCAGCTAGAGAGAGAGAGGCAGTTGGGGTGTGGGGTTGGGGAGGGAGGTGAGCCCTTTAGTGGAAGATAAGGGGGTTTACCTGGAGGGGCTGAATCAGCCTTGCCTGGGAGAGGCCACAAAGGAGTTTCTAGAGGAGGTAATGGCAGCATCTTAGAAATAGAGGAAGGCCTTGGAGGTAGCTGGGCAGAGGACCTACTATGATCTGGATGGGTTTTTTTTTTGTTTTTGTTTTTGTTTTTTTTTTAATAAACAAAGGAGAGGAAACATGGACAGCATATTCTTGTCATTGAATAGGCAGCTGTCACACATTTCTTTTGTCTTTGATAATTAATGTCTATGTTTACTTCAAAGGGAGCTCTTTGCATGTGGATGAACCTTTGACTTAGACACATCAGTGGTTCATGTGTAGAGACAACTTCACAGTGCCAGCAGATATCAGCTCCTCTATGTCCCCCTAGAGCCCAGAATGGAGTCTTCAGTGACATTGTTGCTTGAGTCAGGTGTCAAATGGTAGAATTCCTATGTTCAATGGTGGTTTGAACCCATGTGTAACAGGCTGTTTCATAAGGGCTCTCTCTGGAACATGCAGTGTACTTTATGTCAAACACAATTGGATAACATTTTAGCTAAACACAATTGCTTCTGGGCCAGCAATGGCTCCCATCTCAATAAGCCCATAGTAAGTTGAGCACATGGGCAATGTATTTTATATATGGGACCTACTGTACACCAACCACATCTGGACATAGCTTACCTTGAACATGTTCAGAATACTACCTTAGGCAGAAATTGAACAAAATCATCCAACTCAAGACATCTTATAACAAGATGACTATCTCATGGAATTTATTAATATTATAGTGAAGATAAAAAAATATATGTTCATATGTGTGTGCTTTCACATCATCAAAAAGTCAAGCAGTGGATAGATAGATGCCTCAGTAGTTAAGAGCACTGGCTGCCCTTCTGAAGGACCAGGATTCAATTCTCAGCACCCAAATGGCAGTTGTCTACCTTCTGTAAGTAACTCCAGTCCTGGGATATCTATTGCTTTCTTCTGGCCTCCATGGGCACTGTACACATGTGGTACACAGACACAAAATAGATAATAATCATAGTAAAAGTAAAACCTTGGTCTAAGGATGTAGCTCAGTTATGGAATGCACAAAGCCCTGGACTTCATCTCTAACACTAAAATATATGACCATGGGGTCAATTCAATGATCTATTCAACTCTTAATCATAAGATAGGCTTTGCCCTAGGCAATTTTGCCTGCCTGTATAGGCTAATAGGAAAATTCCTAGCCCTGTTAAGGTAGGCCAGGCTAAGTAGTGTGATGGGCAGGTTAGGTACACTTAGGATATATTTTAGTACATGGAGAGTTTATCAGGATTCAACAAAGAGTGGAGAAGAATCTGAAGAAAACAAAGCAACAAAAACTGCCATGTGGACTGATCAGGGTCAATATGAGGTTCTCTGGAACAGCCTCTCCCGGGGAAACCTATATACATCTTCAATTCCTACTGATCAGTGCCCCCCCCCCCCCTTAGATAGCCTAAACCAGTCCCTATGACCCCCTCCCCCACCCTCTCTTCCAGATGACCTCACCCCAATACTATCATCCTCTCTACACTTTTATACTGCCTTTCCCAACCTAGTCCTTGAAGTCAGAGGGCTTTCGTTTAGTGTCAACCATATCATGTTTTCAAAAGCTGATGCATTCAGGTCCCAGAGAGGTGAGCTTGGAAGCCTGGGGATTTTATTAGCCATTGCTACATTCCTGTGCAATGACTTCGTACCAGCTACATGGGCACAGAAGAACCAAAGATGTTGTGAGAAAAACTTTTGAGTTTATAAACTTTTATACTGCACTCTCCAAGCATCTTTGGGGTCACAGCTAGTACCATTTTCAGGGTACAAAGGCCTCACTTCCCTGGGGAAACTGCTTTTGGTGTGAATACAACTCACCTTTCATTCACCTCCCATTTCCTGTGAGAGTAAATTTTCATTGTCAGCTTGACTCCATTTAGAATTCCTTGGAGATATAGCTCTGGCCATGTCTGCAAGGATGTTTCCAGAGATGTTTAACTGAGAAAGTTTAACCTTGAATGTAGGTGACATATATCATGGACCACAGAACCAGCATCTATCTTTCTTTAGTGCCTGATTGCCCCTGCCATAGTTAGGGCCCCTCTCGTCACCATATCTTCTCAGCTACAATGGGCCGGAACCTAAATCGTCATTCAAAATATTGGTTTTTTTTTTTTACAAATATTTTGCATAGTTCTAGTCTATTTACATTTTAGTAAACTATTCAAAGTATCCCTGGTGCCTTGGCCAGTGCCTCTGTCTATGATTTCAGAACCAGTTTACTGAGTTGTTTTTTTTTTTTTTTTAACTTGTTTTACTTTATGTCACCTTCCTCAAGTGTGTGCTTGGCTGGGCCGTGCATAGTAATGTGTCAATGGATCCTGTATCCCCCACTTCACTGGGGAGCACCAGCACAACAGTGTCTTCCCTGACAGGGGGTTAGCTGGGCCCTCCCTTTGTGGCTTCAAATTTACTAGGCAAAAGAAGGGACAGCCTAGACAGGGTGGAGACACTGATACTTTTGTGATATAAAAGTGACCATGACAGTCCATATCGTGCCTCAGACTACCATGAGAGACAGCAGTGACAAATCAGGAAATCAGAAGCCCACAGCAGTGTGTGACCTCTCATGGGTATGGCCCCCTGATGGCCTACTTTGGTGGTTTACTTCTGTCATTTCAAGATGGTGGAGACTGTAGTGTGAGAATTTGTCTTAAATTAGAGGCCAGCCTAATCAACATAGTAAGGTCCAGGTCAGCCTGAGCTATGTTGTGAGAATCTGTTTTAAAAAATAAAATTAACAGGAAAAAATTTGTAACTCATTTGCAGTCTAGCTCAGGGTTGGCCAGACACTCTGGGCAATGTGGTTGCTGGCGTTGCTCCCAACCAGGCACAGAGAGCTCTGCTGTGCAGAGTGGAGCATGAGATGGGTCAGTCTCTTTCCAGTGCGGTGGGGCAAACCACGACACAGAACCAGCTCTGTACTAGGGACTGAGCTATGCTGGGAAGCCTAGACACAGTCCCCACCTGGGGGAGGTGACTGGAGGAATGGGCTCATCTCTGGAACTGGCAGCCCCTGTGAGTCATGTGGTAAAGCCCCTGATTATGTCAAGGGCTCCTTATTATTGTGCTTAGGGTGAGCTCAAAAGACGGAAGCCACCTGTAACAAAACTGAAAGAAAGCTAACTCCCCAAAGTGAGGGGAGAGTCCATTTCCTGCCACAGCATCTGGAAGACATAGAAATGGGCTGCATCCTAACCACCATCAAAGCACATCAAGCCAACATTCCTGTGCATTTTTTCTCTTTCATTTACTCAAGGACTCAAAAAGTATGATTTCCCCTTGTATAGCCAAAAATCTGTGTGACTTGTCCAGCAATCGTGGGGCCTTATGGATTTGCTTGGCTCGGGGCAGGCTTAACACTCACCTAGTTCATATTGGTCAGCCTGAAAGTCAATTAGTTTTAATAACTGGATTTCATTAGGTCACCCATTTGAGTGGATAGTTGGGTTTATTCCCTTATTAATCATCTAGTGCTGTTTCACATAGTTGGGCTTTCTTGTGTATACTTTTGCCTGTGTGCATATATGTGCATGTTACTTGACATATATGCACTGTGTTCATGTACATGCGGAGACCAGAACACAGTCTGATGAGATGGGATCTCTCACTCATCTTGAACCTACTAATAAGGGTAGATTGGCTGCCCAGCGAGCCTCAGAAATCCACTTGTCTGTGTCTCCTCAGCTAGGCTTAAAGTGCACACCGCCATGTTCTTCTATTATAACAAAGATTCTGGAGATCAAATTCAGGCCCTTGGGCTTGCGAGGCAAGCACCTTACTTTCTATCTCTGCTGTCCTTGGAGAGCTTAAAAACTATTTCATGTAATGCCTAACATTGTCTCCTAGAGAGCAGACCATAGCCTTCCCCTTATACTAACTACATCCACCATTGCATAATCTTCCAGTTTGGTGGATTTCTTGAATTCTTGCTGTAATGGTGTTGTTGAGAGTATGGGGAAAGTCTATTCCAACATTGAAGGGAACCGAATCCCCCTGTGGAGGTTGACATCATAGAGATGATGCCTGTGGTGCTGGCAGATCTCCCCTGTGCTTCTAATTGACTGAAGCTGATCTCTAATGTGGTTTTAAGGCATGAGGACAGATTGAGTTGACTGTCCCATTCTGTCATACAAGAAAAACCATGATATGAAAGTCTGCAGAAGTGAGCTGACTCTGTATTTCTCAACTTTATGGGGGAGTAAAGGTACCTCAGGGAGAGTGGCCAAAGCCTTAAGAACTCCCTGTTCCAAACCTGTGTGTTTCCATTAGAACATATGCTTATTGCTTTGCTGGGATTCCTGCTTGACAGAGAATTGAAGGAAGAGCACACTGTGGGAGTGCGGGCAGCCAAAGCTCTGAGTGCCTGGTCTCCTCACAGGCCCTGTCCCTGCTTCATCTCTCCAGGGTGTGTGAGGACCACAAGCTGGCCTTTATTTGAAATGTTCAGAACCAGAATGGTTTCAGGTTTCACAATTTTTCCAATTTTGGAGTATTTATGATGTAATGTCTTGATAGTTGAACCCAATCCTAACACTGAAATGTGTTTGTTTTGCACTTACTCATTTACATAGCCTGAAGGTCATTTTATAGAATACTTTTCGTAGTTTTGTGAACAAAGCCTTTTTGTTGTGTGGAGCTCTCAGCAAGATTCTTTTGTTCAATTCATCCTTCCTCAGTCCCCCTAAGGAACATCTCAAAAAGCTTCTTTTATTCTGTGCTGGCAAATGAAGGTCTTCAATCAAAATTCTTTTGAGAAAGAGAGTTATTTGGGAAGGAGAAGTCCACCTTTCTTCCAGGGTGAAAAACAGCCCACAACTGAACAGGTAGAGGGGTTTATGTAGGGCTTCTTCTTAGGGGTGGAGTTTCTCCAAGGAGAAGATTTTCTGTTCAGGGATTGGTTGGTTTCATTGGTCAGGGGTAGAAATGGCTCTAATTTCAGAACCCAATTTTATTTCTTTTACTGACCCTTTTAACCTTTTGGCTCTGATTTTAGGGCCAAGGTGTATTTCTTTCACTGGCTCTGATTCTAGGGACAAAAGTGTGTTTCTTTGGCTCTGGTTTCAGGGTCAAGGCATGTTTCTTAGGTTATGGGTTCAGGGATAAAGTGTTTCTTTTACTGCCTTGGATCCCAGATCCAGGGTGTGTTTCTTTCACTGGTTCTGGGTTCAGGGTCAGGGTGCTCAGGGATTGGTTGTTTTTTTTGGTCAGTTGATCAGGGGCAGAGGTGGCTCTGACTTCAGGGTCAAACTATAGTTATTTTTGCTTTTTGGTTTCAGGGTCAGGGTATCTTTCTTAGGTTCTGGGTTCAGAGATGAAGTGTTTCTTTTACTGGCTCACGTCACAATCCAGGGTGGGTTTCTTTCACTATCTATGGTGAGTTTCTTTAGCTGGCCCCCTTTTCCTACAAGATTTCTAATTTTTGAACTAGGGATGATCAACTTGTACTGTGTTTTATATAAGTTCTGTACAAATTTATGCATGGAAAGTATCTGAAATGGAATGTAAAGAGAAGGGAGATTTCTCTTCCTAGTTCTTATACTTCTCCATCCTGAAGACCCTGAGAGGTTTCTAGACAAGGTGCCCAGGGCAGAGAGTCCTTACTCTGGGATTGAGAGCCCAAAAGGCCCTCAGCAAAGATGGTGGGTGATGCTGAGTCTCTTGGGCATTGGAGGTGCCTAACCTAGCAGTCAGGTAAGATCCAGGCAGGTGTTTGTCTACTGTTACCAGTTGTTAGGTCTTCATAACTGCCTCGTAAGACAGATGACAATGCAGTTGGCACCATATTATAAGAACTGGGGGAACAGTAAAGTTGTTGGCTTTGGGTAGTAATAGGAATAGACATTCTTCTGCCTGCATTATGTGCCTCACACTCAGCTGTAGCCCAGCAGAATGGCATAAAAGCTGCTGAATGTCTCCATAGAAGCCAGCTGAGTGGGTAGACCCTGGGATGCTCAGCTATGTTCAAATCTAGAATAGGTGTGTTACCTTGGACACATGGAGCCACCCTTTCCAAGCTCTGGTTATTTGGCTGAGTTTTTTCATCTGGAAATGGAGAGAATAACAGTTGTGATTTTGCAAAGCTGTGGTGAGGATTGGATCAATCAGTGTGTGGAAAGCACCCCATTCCCTTCCCTGCCCAGAAAGCAGGGAGTGCGGAGCTAAGCTCTCACTTTATGATCTCTCAGTTCTAGTCTTTCCTCAGAGACATATGTCCCAGCTTACAGGGTGGTGTCAATGTCCTTCCTGCTCCCCACAGGCAGGAAAATGAACACCAAGGAGGAAGTGGATCCAGTTAGGTAGAGGCCAGGCTTCCTTCACACTGTTGTTCCCCACACTCGTGGTCCTTGGCCACACATTGCCTTCCCCTGATTTACACCCTTCTCATTGTCTCTCACTAGGATCATACTGATGACTTCTAGAGCAGTGAGTGTCCTGACTCCCTGAGAGTGGTCCACGGAACCTCCAGTGTAGTTGTGGGGCTTCAGGAATAGAGGATGCACAAAGACCTTTCCTACATGTTGATCACTTGCTGAGACTGAAGCTCACAGACTCTGGTCTAGATCTTGCCTGCCTTTGGATGGTGGACCTAGGACAGAATGAAACATCACCTATTTCTCTAAAGGACAGAGGTTCATGCTGTCATATCTTTTATCACTGGGCCCATATAAGTGCCTGGAAACTTCCTACTGTAAGAGAATAGGAGTTATTGTCATTGTGTTGTTTGGGGAGAAGGTTACTATTTCAATGTTCTAACTGCTTTAGATTCTGCTTATACCAGGTTAGTGTGTGTGTGTGTGTGTGTGTGTGTGTGTGTGTGTGTGTGTGTGAGAGAGAGAGAGAGAGAGAGAGAGAGAGAGAGAGAGAGAGAGAGAGAGAGAAGGGGGGAGCTGTGTATATGACTAGCTGAAGCTCACTGTGGTTGGTGATTCCTTTTTCAGCAAAGGTAGGCATGGTAGAAAGGTGTAAACATAGCATTCATAGCTCTTGGGGATTCAAATTAAAAGCATTTTTTACTAAAGCTGGGAGCCTATGACATTTGCAGTGAGTAACACTGCCATGTCATGCCCCATATCTCCCTTCACTTCTTACATCTTTGTTTTCTTTTCTTTTTCTTTATTTTTCCTTCCTTCCCTCCTTCCTTTCTTCATTTCCTTCTTTTTTTTTCTTTTTTATTTTTGAGGTGCAGCTCTTAGCTAGCCTGAAATAGGCTGACCTCAAACTCCTAGGGATCTGTCTGCTTCTACCTCCTCAATGATGAAATTAAAGATGTACACCACCATGCCTGAGCACTTCTCCCATTTTTTGGCAAGAATTTCCTTCTTTGTCTACTCCCAAGCATCCCTGATTCAAGCAGGTGTGTGCCTACTGTTGGTCTTTGACTACCCTCCAAAACGGACCTGGAGCTCTACTCTGTTTTAAGCTGCTACTGTCAGTCACAAGAATGTGACAGGTGTTGGTGGCATCTGCCCTGCCCATTAAACCCTGTCCATTAAAAACTATATTTTTAGGTGGTAGCTGCTAAATATGAAAGGTGATGAGTTGAGAAATACAGTTATTTGCATATTAGTTCACTCTGAAAAGTCTGGCTTCCAGATGGAATTGAAAGTTGAAATCTGAGGTTGTCATCAACTGTAGGGATATGTTTCAAATATAATAAAAACAGCCTGAGATATCAGAAGACAGATCCAACTCCTCTAGTCTTTTGTTTGTTTGTTTGTTTTTCCAGACACAGTTTTCTGTGTAACAGTCCTGGCTCTCCTGGAACTTGCTTTGAAGACCAGGCTGGCTTTGAACTCACAGAGATTCTCTTGCCTCTGCTTCCCAAGTGCTGGGACTAACAGTGTGAGCCATGGCTTCTTCTTCCTGCTCTGTCTTTCTATGTCTGCCTTAAATACTTTCTTCTCTCAGTTAAGGCATGGCACCACCACTGCCTGCCTGGGAGCCTAGAACTCCTTCTGTAAACTAAGATGACCTCAAATTCAGATTTGATTGGATTAAGGGTGTAGGTCACCACTCCCGGATATTCCCTGTGCTGGGATTAAAGGTGTGAGTTACCACTGTCTGATCTTCCTAGACTGACTGTGGGTAGATCCCTCTGATATCTCTGACTGGTTTTATTATATTTGAAATATATCCCCACATCAACTTTATCTTTATCTTTCACTTTCATTCATTAAAACTTCAGAGCTGTCATTCCTCATGTTAATGGGATGACTATAGCCTTGAACATGAAATGGAAACAACTATGGGGGGAGAAAGATGTATTTGAAATATATAAGGCCACTACAAAGAAATGCATTTCAACAGAATTTGTTTCTTAACTATTTTATTTGTGCTAAGGGATCTAAAATGAATAAAGCAGGCCATTAATACCAAGTAGTTTGTGGCCAGTGGAAGAATGGCAACTACATTTCTAATCAGACATAGATCCAATAAGTACCATTATGATGTTAATAATCAATAATTCTTAATTAAATTGCCCATTTTACTGCAAAAGTGTATGCAGGCTGCTATGTGATTGGTGTGTCAGATAACAACACGTCTGACTGTAACAACATTTCTGACAAAACCGACTGAAGGTAGAACAGGTTCACAGTTGCACAGACAGTGCATCATTGCAGGGAAGGCATGGAGGCAGGAGAAAGACAAATCTGTCTTATTGTGTCCACAGTCAGCAGGCATCATCACGGTAATGCTCAGCTCACATTGCTCAGCTCACATAAATAAACCCTTGTCATTCAGCCTGAGAACCTCGGCCCATGGAATGATACCATCCATCCTGGTGTCTTTCCACCTCTGCTTACCCAGTTTAGAAAATCCTTCACAGATGTGCCCAAAGATCTGCCTCCACGTTGTGTTCAATGTACACCATCAGCATTGGTGTGGCTTCTTTCTCCTGGGTTCGCAGTGTTTGGAAACCATTCCTACCGAGCATACAGACTTTCCCGTAATTGATCTTTCAGCCCATATTTGTCCCACCTACCACTTCCGTGGCTCCCCATCATCGACCTGATGCTTTTGTGCCTGTTTTCTCCTGTCTTTCTTTTGGGTTTTACTGGGGATGTATGTTTATTATGTGTCACTTCCGTGTCGGTTTGGGATGAGAGAATGCCACTAGCCCTTTGGTTTGGACAGTTTTACTTAAATGGCCCTGGAGAAGGAACGCACCATCATTTCCTGCTGTGAGACCAAGAGTTAGTAGATGATTCAGTGGAGGTTTAGATAGGTCTTAGAAGGTGTGTGTGCTACTTGGAAGAAAGAACTTTGTGAAGGTGCTATCCTACTCCACAAACCCAACTCTGGAAGAAAAAAAAAAAAACAGGAAATGAAATCAGGAGAAAAATACTTTGAACCTGCAGACTGCCTCCAACTGTGGCACCCACAGAGCATTGGCCACGGCAGTTCTTTGGTTTTGGGGTCTCTCTGCTGCTTAGGTTAGATGGAACAATGAAATGAGACAGGCTGCCCTGCAGTGTTTTAGAGCTCAAGCCATTGCAGTTTGGTGTTTGCTGGACTGGGAGTCATGTGACCTTTGATTTGACCCCTGGCACAGGTGGTTGCAGAAAGGACCGTCTAATTGAAGCTGACCCAAGCACCTCCTCACTGTCATTGCAGTGCTGCATTAGCTCATGCGGCTCGGTCCTGTAGGGGCTGTAAGTCTGCTCTAAAATGTCAAAACTCCAACACATCTCAGCTTTCCTCTGGGCTCTGTTTCTTATTCCCACCTTCCCCACAGCAGAGGTCAGATGCACAGTGAAGTTGCAGTGGGAACAGTCCATGCCTGTTAACTTCAAGGAAGGTAGACACTCCTGAGAGGGTCTTGGGGCCTTAACAAAGCAGTAAGGAAGCAGAGTATCAAATTAATGCTTTTTGTGCTAAAAACATTAAGGTATTTAAATGTGTTATTCTAATCCCTATTCCAGCCTGGGAACAGGAGGATCTAATATCTTTTACTTAAACCCCAGCCTTCCTGACTGCTCTATTCTTTACAACCTCATTGAGGGAGAAGCAGCCGATAGCCAGTTACTTTCAGTGATTATTAAACCACGTGCATTACACAATATGCACTCCATTTAATTTCCACCTCAAGTGAAGCTGTCCAAATTTTAGAACATTCCACATCATTTTCTGGACCAGTTAGGTGTTCAGATGTTAGGTTTCTTCCAGAATATCACAGTGATTGTTCTGTATCCAGAGGAGTCATAAAATTGTCATAGATACGAGCTCAAATGTGTGTATATTCTGAACTGGCAAGCAAAAATATCTGCTTAATAGTGTGGCCTTTCTCAGTTGTAGGGTAAGCTGATCTCAGGCAGGCGGGCAGCCTCCCCTTTTCTCTCAGCCTTTCTGAATCTCAGCTGCTGGAGCAGCTTTTACAGCCTTAGGCAGGATCGAGTTATAAAGATTTTCTCGGTTAATAAAGAATATCAAGTTGCCATGACTACTCACAGCAGCAGGATGATGTGTGGTACCTACAAGGGAAGGCTTACAAGGGTTAGAGCAGCCACCAGTGACACAGTCATTAAGTCGGTCAGATGGTAGATAAATGTACTGGTTGATCAATTTATAGATGATAGATATATAGATGATAGGTGGGCAGATAGGTAGGCAGACCGACTGACCAAAAGATAATCTCTAGATCAATTGGTAGGGTCCACTTTATGAGTCTAGATTTGAAAGGAAATGTTTTCAGTGTTAAACTATGTATAGATGTTGTAGAACAGCTTTGGGTTACTAGGGTAGATAGTTTTACATCCTTGTGTTCCAAGGGATATGAGTAAATAGCTCAGTACCAGGGCATCTTCCGTCTTGGTTTCCTGGAACCATAAGAGAAGGACAAATAAAGTACATTGATACTATGGCTCCAGCTCAGTCTTTCAAAGTGAGAGTTCAGTGTGCTTGGGCAATTTACAGAAGAACCAACACCACAGCTTGTGGGCAATGCATGTATTTGAAGAAAAAAGCTTTCTATGAGTAAAGATTCTATATTGACAGTGAGTTAAGTGTGCCTTTAAGTAACATGCTGCCATAATAATGTTTATACAAGAATGTTTTGAGAGCTATATCTTTTTTGTGAAGTACAAGAAAAAAATTCAAATCTCAATTTTAAAATTTTGAGTTATGCCAGGCATGATGACACCTGCCTATCATTCCTAGATTTGAAAAGATAAGAGAGGAGAATTGAGAGTTTGGAGCCTATCTGGGACACACACACACACACACACACACACACACACACACACACACACTTGCTATCCTGGGCTGCCCCTTTCTTCCTGTCTCAAAGAGAGGGCACACATAGAAATTATCTATCCTGGAAGACAAAACCATTGTACTTAGTGATTTTGATAATAATACTTATACTTTGTTGTTAATAAACTTCAGAGCTTACGTGTGATGTCACAGAAACAGTAAGCTCCTACAGTTTAAATTTAATATATTTGTTAAATTCCCAAAGTTACCATCCAGTTGCACTACCAGGACAAAAGCCAGGTGCACACACTGCTGCCTGCTCTTCCCATCTCCTTTACATGAGCTCTTGGTGTTTGACTGACTAAAGCAGCCTCCACTGTAGAAGCTTGTGATTGATAGTGAAGAAATGTAGACAATGTTATCAGATGTTATTCTGATCCGTAGTTTACAAAGGTGGCTGGACCACACCAGGGTTCTTGTCACTTTGTGCCAAGTTTTATCACAGATATTAGCAGAGGTTCATCGTTGCATTCAATCCACAAATTAAATGCTTACCCTACCAAAGACTGTCCTGAATAGTTCTTAGTGGTGCAAAGGTCCTTGTGAAGCATGCCAGACGGTAGCAGAAATGATTTCAGGCAAATTCTGATGTACACTATCCAATGCTGCTGAAAGACTGTGTGAAAAGTCCTAATGCCTGGAGAGTAAGTATCTACAAAGCCCTCAGAGTGCTTTATGCAAGATGATATCGAGAGGCTAATGGTTGGCCTGTAACAATCAAAGCATTGTGATCTGAAGAAGCAAGGTGGTAGAAAAGACTGAACTCACATGTTAGCCCTTCCCAGGAGAGCCTTTGTGAGGCCAGAGATCGGTGCTGCCCATTTATCAATGGAAGCTGTCATAAGAAGTCTGGAATGTTTTCAAGGACCTTAACAGGAAATAGAATCGGGACCACCAGCATGTCGTTCAGGAAGTTTGCAAACACTGTCTGTCCCTGGAGAACAGTAAAATGACATATTTTTATCTGCTTTCTGTGAACTATCATTCATGGAAAATATGGATTTCACAGAGGTGTCCAACAATCTTGAATTCTTTTCTTCTCTCCATGGATCTACTGTAGTCTCTCATGGCTGTCCAACAACCACATGTTCTTAGATCTTTGCTTCTGTGGAACTCTGATGCAATTTGTTGTTCTTTGTAGTTATGACTAGAGGTGTACTGTGTCTTGGAAGCATGATTTAGAAAGTCATTTTATTCACCAAATGTCTTCTGTATAACAAAATTTGATGTTAGGAGTCTGGCGAAGGGGCAGATTGATAAAAAAGCAATCTTCGCTGCTTTGAAGGTACCATGTGAAAGGGGTGTGCATAGGGGGGCATGAAAAACAGAACTATGAGAGGAAATACCCAGCCCTTAATTACTGCTTTTTTAGGAGGTACTGTTTCTTTAAGATTTCTTATAAGATGGCTTCTCTTCAAGGTTGTGTGTGCGTGTGTGTGTGTGTGTGTGTGTGTGTGTGTGTGTGTGTGTGTGTGTGTGTGTGTGTATGTGAGAGAGAGAGAGAGAGAGAGAGAGAGAGAGAGAGAGAGAGAGAGAATACACTATAGTCTCCTTTATAACTTTTAAGTGACTCCAATTTTTACCCACCAGCACCTCCAAAAACCCACAGCCTTAAGGCTTTCTGGATCCACCCCCTTCCTACTCATCCTATGCCCAAAATCCTACATTTCCCACTGTGCACTATGGACCATTCTACACTGTCAATATCATCTGCTTTTAGAAGTTGGGGTCACAGTGAGATGTACTGCAAATGGGGACAATAGTTTACATTTTGAGAAAGCTGAATATTTTAGGTCAAAGTATAAACACATACATAGTCTGTTTTAGACAGGGAAGGTTGCAAAGATGGCCTGGACATCTGCTTCCAAGTGTCCCATAGAATCATACCAAATGCATCAAAAGAAATGGCACAGTGATCCAAAGAAACAGGCAGCAGGGAAACACCTAAAAGACATGTATGCGGAATGGTTTGGTATCCTTTAGCTTTTATGCCTACAAGTTAGGTATGCATGTATCTCCTTGAAATAAGAGATTTTTAAGTTATATAAATTATTGTGTGAGTGTGTGGATACATGTGTGATCATGAGCATGCCGTAGTGTATATGTAGAGATA
Organism: Phyllotis vaccarum; assembly: GCA_033318265.1. Taxonomy (NCBI): domain Eukaryota; kingdom Metazoa; phylum Chordata; class Mammalia; order Rodentia; family Cricetidae; genus Phyllotis; species Phyllotis vaccarum. The sequence goes on from JARWLC010000005.1 coordinate 61,799,102, forward strand.
CAGGACAACTTAAGGGAGTTGGGTCTCTTCTACTTTATGGGACCGAGAGATCAAACTTGAGTCATTGGGTTTGGCTAGAAGGCCCTTTACCCACTGAAACGTCTCATGAGCCTTAATAAGAGACTTTCAAAGGTGCTACATGGGACTAGAGAGATGGCTCCATGATTGTGAGCTCTTGCAAAAGATACAGGATCAGTTCCTAGTATCCTCATGGCAGCTCAAAATAGTTTGTAACTCCAATCCAGAGTATCTAATGTCCACTTCTGACCTCTCCAGACACTACATGCATGTAATACATGTACATATGTGCAGATAATACACTCATGCACATTAAATAAAAATAAATCTTGAAAAGTACTGTAACTTTGGAAGATAAGTGGCTGCTATAAGGAAGATGTCATAGTTTTTTATTTCGATGAATTGTCTAATCAAAGAAAAATACCTATTATAGTATAGCTTCATTTACAGGAAGTGAACACTTTTCCAAGTGAAATCTTCTGATACATTGAAAGTATGTCGCTCAGTACGTCTGTGTTTTAGGCTGTTTTGGACTATCTTCTATAGCATTACAAAGGAAAGAGGAAGTGCAATATTATGTATCTCATTCAGACATTCCCCATTCACTTAAGTGAATGAACTCACTTTGTAGGATATCTTAAATGAACACCAGCCTATATTGAGGCTAAGTTTTGATTTTGACGAAGACTCTATAAGGTTTAAGAAAAAAGAATGAGATTCAATGATTTTGCTATTATTATTATTATTATTATTATTATTATCTGACCTTTTTCATGCTCTTATGGTATCATTTAAGTAGGACTAGGAAACATGAACTAGGAAGAACTTTCACTATCATTAACCCAGTCCACTTCAACATTACTTAAAAGCTGGTTACAAATTCCCATCACAGACTGTTTGTTACTTCTCAACACACAAGCAAAGGGTTTATTTGGTTCATATTTCCAGAGGAGGTCCAGCTCTTACTGCTGGGGAGGCGTGACCACAGATATGCCTAGCAGTCAGGAAGCGTACTGATCACATTTCAAAACACAAGGGAAGCAGGAGAGAGCAGGAAGTAGGGCCACAGGCTATAAAACCCAAAGAATGGCCCAAATGATATCCTTCCTGAAGGTTCTCTAGCTCTCACAAACAGTGCAACCAATCAGGGACCAAATGCTTGAATACATGCACCTGTGAGGGACATTCCTCATTCAAATCACAACACAAGCCCTTCCCTGACTTTCTAAATGAGAGTCTGTGGATGACTTTGATCACTGTTTAATGCTTGAGAATCACTGATCTGGCACAGTGACCTGTAAATGTCTTGTAGTTAATTATCTAATTAATCATTTGGGTTCTACTAGTGGAAGTATTCCGAGAATCTAGTCAGTTGGTTGGTGTGATGGACGATCTGCCTGGCATTCTCTTGGATGTTTCTGGAAGGAGTATTTTAACCTCTTCAGCTCATGGGAGCTCAGGACACCAATCTACAGTCTAGGCCCAGGCCCCTCGGAAAGGTGACTGAGCAGGAAAGGGTTTTGCCAAGTTCACTTATACTACCCTTGAAAGATCAGAATGAGAAACCCACTCTGAACAGAGCTTTAGTCGCTCAGGTGAACTAATGTATGACGTCAATTCTGTGGAAGCATCCACCTTTGGTTTTACTTAAGCATTATGTTTGAAGTAACTTGAGAAAACTAGCTTTAAAAAGTCAGGACATAGAAAAGGAGATACTCTGGGTTAGTGAGAGCTCTGGGTTAGTTGAAACTTAGTTTTTTTAAATCTCGAGGGGGCATTCTTCACTTGCAAATCTATTACATACACTCTGTATATATGTAGACTACCTCTTCAGTTGATGAAACTTTTTCAGAGTTTATGTTTTTATTCATAACACACCAAAATTGGTTGCAGAAGTGTGCCAAGCACCTTGCTTAGCTCAGATGTGGTCTGGAGCTTTATTTTATAGGGTGAACACATTATATGCTGGGAATGCTTATTAAAGATGGTGCATGATTCCAGGTCACAAATTAAGATTGGGAAAGAGCTGCTTTCTGCTCTGTGGCAGCTTGGCATCCTCAAGGGCTCGACGTGGTGAAACGTAATGGTGCCCAGTCGGTTCTGTAGAAATTGGCTGCTTGACATCTGTTTTGAACCCTGAGCATGTGCTAGACTTACATATTCTCAAGACCATATAGCGTAAGGGCGTAAGTAATAAATCCTTGATGAGAATTTCATGCTCCTACAGTGCCAGGGTAGCACTTGCTTTATATACCCCTTGCTTTTGCTAGTTGGAAAAAGATGGTTGTGGGCTTTTCATGGAGTATACTGTCAGCCACTGCAATAGGCTTGGCTTCAGAGCCAAATTCCAGAGCCAAACTATACAAGCCTGGTGCATTGCAGCTCATGCCTGTTGGTCACATTAGTCTTCTTTCTGTTACTATGAGGAAAGCTATCTTGGATGGCTAGTTTTTGTTGGTGGTTTGATTTGGTTTGGTTTTGGTAGTTTGGAAGGCCCCACCCCATCATTAATTATCCTTGCTTTCTTGGGTCCATGGTGAAGCAGAATACCATGGCAGAAAGGCATTACAGATCAAAGACATTTCTGTCAAGGCTAGGAAGTAGAAAAGGGAAAGAAGAACTTACTCCTGTTACATCCTTGAAGGCATGCTCCTGAAGACTGAGACATCTCTCACTATGCTCTATCTTTTTTTTTTTAATTCAAAAAATTCTTTAAGATTAATTTGTTTTATGTATATGAATGTTTGCTTAAATATATGTCTATGCTCTGCATGCGTGCCTGGTGCTTGCCGAAGTCAAGGCATCGGATCTTCCGTAACTTGACTTCCAGACAGTGAGCCACCATGTAGATCCTGGGTATCAACCTCAGTATTCCTAACCTCTGAGCAATCCTTCCATCCATAGTCCCCATCTTTTAAAAGATCCACCTCTCCCAATCTGGAGACTAAGCCTCTATCACATGTGGGCCTCTGCAGGATACTTTAAGAGCCAAACAATAGCACCCAATAGAAACCCAACAACTTTTAGCTCAAACAACATCTTTGCTCTAACTTTTTCCATAGTTCATATCCACAGTTCTCTTAGCCCCTCCTTTGATGTGAAATGGCTAATTTTGAAGTGATATTCCTTCTCTCTCCACCACCTGATAAAAGTCCAACTCACTATCAGTTAGGTGGCATGTAGACCTGGGAAGCTGCAGCCCAGGTCTGTCCTTGAGCATGGGGGCCATTCCAGGTGGCACAATTCTTAGGAAGCAGGTCTTGGGGCTGGAGAGATGGCTCAACAGTTAAGAGCACTGAGTGCTCCTTCAGAGGACCCAGTTTCAGTTCCCAGCACCCACATGGCAGCTCACACTAACACTAAGACTATCACGCAGACATGCATTCAGACAAAATACCAAAATACATAAAATAAAAATAAATAATGTAAAAGGAAAAAGAAATAGCAGATCTCTGAGTGACGCTCTAGTTTACATACAGTCTACATGTGAATGCAGCTGCTGTTTCTCTCTTTGGGGCTTCGTTGTAAATTTCCCAAATCAGAGACCAGTTTATCAGTTCAGAATTAAGGAAAGCTGAGCCCGGAGATGCTAGTGGTCCTTCTCGTGATGCTGAATCATCCTGCCTTGCACTGTGGTGGGACTGTTTATTAACCAACATTGCTGCCCACTGGGCCCTTAGGTTTATAGATGGTCTCTTCCCAGAGCATGGAGCAATCTGGACAACTTGTCACCTACCATCCTCCCAGGCAGGGCTGTTTTTGACTTCTCATTCTGGGTAGAGCTCCTCATGCCCCTCCGATAGCAGAAGACCTCAGGCCCGGGAAGTTGCAAACTCAGCCTCCTGCCCTGGCTGCCCTGCAACCATCATCTCTGAGTAGAGGTAGACGCTTCTCTTCAGTTGCTCTGGTTTCTTCCTGCCCATTTTGTTCCTTTCTGTGAATTCTCTGGAACCTTCCCTTCCCAGCCCCAACACTGTACAGGATGCATAACATGGGTGGGGAGGAAGCTCTTCTAGTGTTCTGGTTTATTGGGAAGACAATTTCTAAGGTCCTGATTAGCTAGATTACCTGTGTTTGGTCTTGGGCAGTGCCCATAGCCCCAGAGGACAACTTTTCTTGCCACTCTCTGCACTTAGCAGTGAATGGCAAACTGGTTATGTTTTAGGCTGCTTAAGAGAGAAGCATTGCATCCATGATTTTGGCAAACACTTGAAAGCCACAGCTTCTGTTTTCTCAAAGCTTCTTTGCAAGTTGTTAAATGTGTGCACTCTTGGAGGTTGTCTGGAAGCTGCAGCTGTCCCCTCAGGAAGGGTGACTACTGTCCTCATTTCTCTCTTCTTTTTTTTTTTTTTTTTTTTCACAGAGTGTCCCCTCTGCAGAAGTCTGAGATTGTGGATGTTGTGAAGAAACGGGTGAAAGCCATCACTCTAGCCATCGGGGACGGTGCCAATGACGTGGGCATGATCCAGACAGCCCATGTAGGGGTCGGAATCAGCGGGAATGAGGGCATGCAGGCTACCAACAACTCAGATTATGCCATTGCACAGGTCAGCCTCCCTTTTCACAGTAATGGCAGCTGGCACAGGAGAAAGCCTAGAGCTCAGCTCAAGGACTCTCCCCACCTTAGGAGGTCACTCTCCAGATCAACTGCTAGTGGTGCCTGCTGAGGTGTCTGTTGGTTGAGTCTGGAACAGGTTGAGGTCCCTTCTCTGGATTGAGTTTCCTCAGACCAGAGGTGGGACTGGCCCACAGACCTGTGATTTCAAAGATGTGCCTTTCTTAGTTGACAAGTCCCTAGGCCTCTTGACCTCTACTCCTGTTCCTGCTGGTGTGGTGTGGTGTGGTGTGGTGTGTGTGTGTGTGTGTGTGTGTGTGTGTGTGTGTGTGTGTGTGGTGTGTGGTGTATGTGTGTGTGTGTGTGGTGTGTGGTGTGTGTGTGTGGTGTGTGGTGTATGTGTGTGTGTGTGTGGTGTGGTGTGTGTGTGTGTGTGTGTGTGGTGTGTGGTGTATGTGTGTGTGTGTGTGTGTGTGTGTGTGTGTGTGTGTGTGTGCTCATCACTCACTGAAGAACAGCTATTCTCAGAATACCATTCTCCAGAAGTGCTGGCACGCCCTGAGCGAGTGATTAAGACCAGAAAAAAAGCAATCACATACAGACACCTCTTGGCAGTCATAGCTGGCAACCTTCTGGGACCCCTGCTGTGAAGAGACCTGTGAGGGCAGGGGCCAGGTGACTCATGGTCAGTTGCAAGCAGCCTCCTGCAGTCAGGCCACATTCGGCCCACTCTTCTCTAAACTGAGTGTCACCAGTGTAGTTCTGATGTGTTTTGTGGTTATTGGCGCTTATGTTTCCAGGTTACCTCATGTGTGCTCCAAGAATCAGCGTCTAACTCTTCATGATCGCCAGAAGAGTCAATCTCAGGACGCTTCTGGGAAATATCTGGGCTATCTGGCTTGATAGATCATGTAGAAGTATAGGCCCAGTGACTACTGGCCTGTTCTCCCAGATACCCCGTTGCAGGATCATGTGGCTAAATCCCTGTATTTGCTGTAACACTGCCCCTCCTCCATCCTCTGGTTCCTTGAATAGGCTTTTGAAGAACAGGTTAACCTAACTGCATGATTACAAGGAACAGTGACTTTGTCACCTTTTGAGCAAAAAATGCATAGAAAACACCCTCCTTGCAAGCCCCAGTACTTGTGGTCTGGTCCTCTGCTACTTTTGAGGCTCCCCATCCCTGAAGGAAGCTCTATTTGATCACCTCTCATGTTTCCTTCTGTTTTGAGGTTCTGCAAATGCAGCAAGAAATTACCCAGACCTCATGGCCTTGAAAATTGAATAAGTCAGTTTTGTTTCTTTGTGGACTTCAGACCCCTGCACTGGTTCTCGGTGTAGGCAGTAGGAATTCTGATTTTCCAGGTGAGAAATCCCAAGGTCCTGCATAACCAATGACTGGCCTCAAAGCTGAGTACAGGTTCAACATCAGAGAACTGCAAGACCTCTGTGAACCTGGGGCTGCTGCACACACCTGCTCTATTACTTGGCCACATCAACTGTGCAGAGGCCCACGGGACCCCCACTTCCTGTCTGCTGTCAGCACTATGGATGTTATACACCCCAGCATTATTAAATACTTGAGTTATAACATCATATGGCTGGAAGGGAACTTAAGAGGTTTCCTAGGAGTTTCAGGCAAATATTTGTCTGCTTTTCTCTTTAGAATGTCTAGGGAGCAGGGATTCCTTACTGAAACTGCATATGGATAGGATGTGGAAGGCGGAGCAATTGCTTTTATTAAAAGGAAGCATCGGAGATGATGGGACAGAGCCTTCCCTCCAGGGCAGTAGCCATCTCTACCAAAGGAACCTAAGGCAGCCCCTGATACCCATGCCTGGATTTCCTTGTTCATTGTCCTACAGAGGCCTGCTGTCATCTCAGGGCTGAGTCTGTGCCAAGCACTAGACTCTAAACTGCCTCTTCTTTAGTTACCATGCCAGAAATACCACCAGTTGGGTGAGTTCCTCCACCCCATTTACATGACAACCCTGTCTGGTTGAAGTTAACACCATGTTCTTTATTATTTTGATATGGGTGGTTTCTTTTTTTTTTTTTTTTTAAATTGTGTGTCGAAAGAAGTGCCCCATAAGGTAAAGAAAAGATGCTAAGAAAGTCTTGTAGTGGGAAGAGCCCTGGTTCCATTCTCTTGCTGTCTGCCTTATGCTTGCCCATATAGCAGCTGCTGGACAGGTGGCTGGCTACTATTAGCCACCTAAACTAGATAGAAGGACTGAGTGGTATAGTGTGTGTCCACGAACCTTGGCTCCCAGTCTGTCAGAGAACATTCTGCCTTTGTCTGTCTTGAGTGACTCTGGGGAAACAGTTGATTTAGAGTCTATGCTTTTTCTGAGACTACAAGAGCTCTTAACTCACTCCTGCTTAGGGCTAGTCAGCTGCTCCTGATTGTACTCTGAACAGAAGATAAAGGAGTACTGCACCACAGATATAGAAGTGGAGACTGTGTGTGTGCATGTGTGTGTGTGCACGCGTGTGCGTGTATATGTGTGCTGTATTTGTATGTCTGTATGTCTATCTATGTGCCCCTGGGTAAGTCTGTTCAGGTGCCTCTGTGGGCTCTGGGAAGTATGGTTGCTTTTAGCCGACACACTGACAGAACACTGAACTCATGTGCTTACCTTTCTTGAATCAAACCTTTGTTGGGTGAATGTCCCTCCTCCTGTGGTCACCATAAAACTTGTGACCAGATCTTATGGAAGTGTCCCATTCCAGGCCTTTCTATTCATTCAAACCTTCTTTGCTCAACTCAGTGTCTGAAAGGCACTGTGCTCAGAGAATCCCACAGCAGTCATAGTGAGGGTCCAGCAGCTTGTTTGGGGACAACAGTTAGTCACTTGGAGACTTTTTTCCTTCTCAGCTGCCCTGAAAGCTCCACCTCAGGGGAAGAGGTTTTGGTTTTCGTTTTTGTTTGCTTGTTTTGTTGTTTACCGAAGGGGTCTGTTTTCCTCCCCCTTTCCCTGTCTATTTTCTGCTCAAAAAGACAGCCCGTGTCTTCTACTCCTCGATGACAGGCTGCTCTGAACTTTGTCACTGTCCTTTTTCAGTTTTCCTACTTGGAGAAGCTGCTTTTAGTTCACGGAGCCTGGAGCTACAACCGGGTGACCAAATGTATCCTCTACTGTTTTTACAAGAACGTGGTCCTCTACATCATTGAGGTAAGAAGTGTTCCTTCTCTTTAGGAGGCAGGCCTCTGCAGGACATCCGTAGATATTAAATCCATCTTTAGAAAGGGTTTTGCTAATAGAAAATTAGAGATACTGCTGGGCCTTAGATGTGTGTCATTGCAATCTCCTTTAAGCTGGCTGGATCGCAGGCTTGTAATAAGTAGCCAAGGCTAACGTCTCCTTTCTTCCTTGTCCAGCTACACATTCCTCCCTGTCCTGATTTTGGGTGCCTCTTCCTTCCACTGGCCTGTGTCAGTGGTTGCAGAGAATAATGCTGTCACTCTTTTTTCTGGCTAAGGCACAATGAGACCACTGTGCTCAGGAGACCATCTTTCTGAGTGGCTCTCAGACATTTCCAGACAACCTGTCCTGTGTTTTTCTTTTCTTGCATGAACAGGAAGGACCTGATTCCCTGGTGTATTTATCATGGAATCTTCTGTTTCCTGAACATGTTGTCATTACCCCTGGGATATTTGGATGCTTGGGCTCATGTGGCAAAGGTGGGAATTGGGTGGGGGCATCTAGTAGGAAACTGATAAGATCGCTTAAAATCTTACATTGAGTTCATGGTCTGTTGTCCTTGTCTTGGTTAGATTTTTAGTGCTGTGATAAAACGCTGACCAAAAGCAACATGGGGAGGACAGGCTTGATTCAGCTTTGCTGTTGTCATCGGTGAGAGAATTCAGGAAAGGAACTCACAGCAGGGAGCTGCAGGCAGGAACTGATGCAGGAACCATCAAGGAAGGTTGCTTACTGCTTTGTTCCATGTGGCTTGCTCTGTTTTCTTACACGCTTTAAGACTACCTGCCCATGGGTGGCATCATCACAGGGTGAGCTGGCCCCTCTCTCATCAATCACCAGTCAAGAAAATGTCCTACAGACTTGCCAATGCTGGTAGAGGCATTCCTTTAAGTGAGGTCCCCTTTCCAAGTGACGACAATTTGGGCCACATTGATAAAAACTATCACAGGCCTATAGTTTCCCAAGATGCAAATTTATGTAGGAGAAAACTTATACTAGCCCCCAGAAGTGGAGGAGGCTTCTTTATGTTTGCTGTCTGGTACTGGTCACTTGGATCTTCCTTCCTGGGAACAACACTGCTATAAAAGTCCATCTTTGAGGCTCTCTGGACACAGCAGATTGCCAAGTGCATTTAGAAGATAGAATGACTGGGGTTTGGGTACTATGGTAGAGCACTTGCAAAGCTCTGGATTCAGTCCCTGGTGCTAATACCAAATAATAATAACAACAGTGAAACGGGGGTGGGGGGGGGGCAAGGTTAATGGCTGCTGTCAAAAAGACCTTAAAAAGATTTTAGCCAGACAGGGTGGCACCTGTCTGTAATCCCAGTACTTGATAGGTAGACAGGAGGGTGAGGTCATGGTCAGCCTCCATTGAGTTCCAGGTCAGCCTGGGCTACATGAAATCTTATCTAAAAGGATGAGGAAGAGGAAGAAGAGGTGGGAGAGGCAGAGGAGCTAGATGTCCATCTTTAGAGCAATTAAAATCAATGTTGCCTCTGTCCTAATATCTCATCTCATTATGGTATAATTTTTTCATCTCTTAGCAAAAATAACAACTAAGGAAAAAACTGGCTTTTCTGAATTCTGCCTCCTAAAATCCCCAGCTCAGGCTGGTGGCTTGCTATTGTAACGGTGACTAACTACCATATTACCAGTTTGTTAACCCTTTCCTACTGAATCCTTCAGGCCACATGTACAGGTTGGTGCCCAACCAAAGGCATCGGTGAGACAGAAGCAGCCTGTGTGTCCCTTTTCAAGCCCATCTGAAAACTGCATTTTGCTGGTTTGAAGAAAGGGCAGTTTCTTTGCTGCTCTGTGCACGCAGAATATGTCTGCTTCTGCATAGAGGATGGCTGGTCTAGTTGACCCAGCAGCTCTGAGTGTGCCGGGAGTATGCATCCCTGATCCTTAAAAAAAGCCTTAGGAGTGATTAAAAAAAGACCTAACCAACATCCTGCAGTCTGACCTGTTCTATTTGCCCTGAGTGCTCTGTGTCAAAGGTCCTGCCTGCTTACAGTGAACAGCAAGTATATATGTAGTAGGACCTGGAGGTTTTCATAGACATAATTACTATATAATTCAGCTAGGGAGATTCAAATCCATGTAGATGTTGGTGTCACATGTTTCACTATTATTTTATACTGTTCCCTTTTAGAATTTAGAAATGCTTGATCCTCTTCTGCAAGCTGCCAGCTTTTTTTTTTTTTTTTTTTTTGGCATACATGATAAAAGTCACTCCTTAGTGTCACTTGGGGTCATAGATAATAGCATTGGCAGCAAAAAGGGAACTGGGATCCTACACATCACTCCAAGTTTCCCAGCACTCGGTCCCTATAGCTGTTGGCTTTATACAGCTCTTTATAATCTGGTTTTCCTCACCACCAGCAGATGGCTGATAGTCTAGACTTCTTATCAAGACATTCTACATGGGACTCCAAAGCTTCTGATTCCCAGAGCACCCCTCAGAGGCCCTACTTAGTCATCTACACCCACTATCTCTCTGTCTCTGTCTCTCTCTCTCTCTTCTTCAAGTGAGCTGAAGCTTAATAGAGCAGGCTTTTAGTCTGTCTTCAAGGAGCTGCTTGGAATGGGGCCCTGACAGTGCTGAGAGAATGCCTCAAACGCCTGGCTGCAGCTAAAAGCTGTTACTGGTCCACTGCAAAAGATTTTCTTGCATTCCTCAGAAAGCTTTATAAATGATAAGCCTCCACAATTCTATGTCTCCATTTCAGGTTAGGATTTCAAGGAGGTTCTAATTTGGAAACCAAGAGAATAAAACCCTTGCCTTATTCATGGTTAGAGTGTCCACTCAAACAGTGCCAAATTTCTGTGCTGGCACCAGCAAGTACTACAAATGTAACATTCTGAGTGATATTTTAGTGTTTTGAACTGCAGGATCAAAGGTTATTGCAGAAAGATTTGATCATTTGCAAAAACATGCTGAAGTTTATAATTAATGATTTAAGTGAGAACACTAAGCACGTTACTTCTGTGTCTTAAGTGGTTTTCTTGTGACTCAAAGAGGAACCTTTGGAGTAGTAGTAATGTGTGCTCAACTCAAATGCCCTCTGATATATGCAAATACCAAACATTTTTAAATAGAGAGTAAAAGCAGTTTGCAAAACATTCATATGTACACCTACTCTGTGGCCTAGCCTATTGTATGAGGACTGTTATGTCCAGAGCTGTGTACTTTCAGAGAGCTAAGAGGGCAGAGTTTGCATTAGATCTACTTTAGCACACTGACATAAAGTAGAAAGTAGAAGAGTTCTCAGCACTTTGCCCTCTTAGCTGCAGTGAGGGAAATGCAGTGTAGGGGTAGATGGTACAAAATTTTAAATGGAGTTGTGTTTTGCATTAAGCCAATTACACACTGAATTTTGTAGCAGCAGCCAGATGGACTGTCCTCTAAAGGTCTGGTTAGAGGCTGGAAGATTCCAGCTCCATGCAGATGCAGCAGGAGAGGGCCATCCCTGTGCCTCTGCATTTAGGTTCTGGAACTGGAGTGAAACAGTAAAGGTCAAGAGAGATGGCTGGTCAAGATGTGTGCCTGAGGAATGTGAGCTAATAACCGCGCAGGGCTTCTGCTGCTTTAAGAAACTGAACGTCTCTTTCTGTGTTTGCAACGGCAAAGTTCTGTGGTTAAAGTGATTTCAGAAAAATTGCCCCTCAACAGCAGGCAGACAGCAAGTGGAGAATTTAGATGTCTTTTATACTGTTAAACCTGAATCATAACTCATGACCCTCATGGAGCTATCACCTTGTGTGATTTATAAACGAAAGCCAGAGACAGATTCTTTGGAGGGAGGGGGGACTCTTTGATTTTGATAATGGGAAGAATTTGCCTTAGTTGCAGAAATTAGAGATAAAGAAGTTAGGGAAGGATGCCTGTGAATTTTTGAAGTCCTGGTGTGTCATCTCTGCGGTATGTCCTGAGGGGGGCTAACAGTTACCCAGTTGTTTAGTTTTCTAGATCAGATGGACGACCACCAGGAGTATTTTAAGCATTTTCTGGGATCATGCTCCCCCACCACCTTCATGAACCCCTGGGAAAAATAGTTTTCAAACAGATTTTTTTTTTTAAAGTCTGTACTCATTAAATTTAAGTAGATTAACAAAATCATTACTTTCATTTAGCTGGTATTTCAGGAGTTAGTGACACTGGCCTTTTATAAGCTCTGATGTCACTTAGGAATGGTGCCCCACATTGTCTCAGAGATGAGACTGGTCTAGAGATAGAGAGTGTCTGTGATGATGGCTGCTAATGTAGTAGTTATATGGGATTTGAAGTATCAATTTACGGCAATATGCATTAGACAGTTTGGTCTTCTTGGGGCCATTCCACTGGTACAGGCCAAGGGCTGTGGTCCATGCATTCGTCATGAGGATCTGAAAATACTACTGAATGAAAGGCAGGTTAGTGGGCATGAATGAAGCCTGAACTAACAGAATTTGGCTGACTGCCAGTGAAGATCTCTCACTCTGTAATAAGCTGGCAAGAAGCAGATAAACAACAATCCCCCTACCCCACAATCCCCCTACCCCATTTCTTAGCCCCCTCCCCCCATTTTCCAGAAGATGAGGAAAGGCTTATCAATGTCTCAGCTTCTGTGTTTCTCACCGAAAAAAGTAAAACAACTTACAATTATGTGCAAATTGCTGTTTCTAGTTCAAGACATCTTGTGATAGGAATGCTTTGAATTCTTTAACTTAAAAAGGTGTGTGTGTTGGTGTGGTATGTGTGTGGTGTGTGTGTGTGTGTGTGTGTGTGTGTGTGTGTGTGTGTGTGTGTGTGTCCCCTTTAGTTGTTTCACAGATCTGTGGCACACTGAGTAAAAGACTTTGGGGTAAATTTTGCTTTGAATGTTCGAATCTGGGGCTAGGGAGATGCCTCGGTTGTTAAGAGCACTTACCTTCTTGCTGAAAACTAGAACTGATTTTCAGCATCTGCATGGCAGCTCACAAACACTGATAACTCCAGTTTCAGGACATTCGACACCCTCTTCTGGTCTGAAGATACTAGGCACATGGTATACATGTATGCATGGAGGAAAAACACGTATGTGTGCCAAATAAATCTCAAAATCATTAGTGTTGGCATCTATAGAGTAACTGTTTTGAACTGTTGAAACAAAAGAATTCATCCAAGCCAGGCCTGTTGATTCAGACTTTGTAATTGCAGCTACTTGGGAGGCTGAGGCAGGGGAATTACAAATTCTTGTTTGGGCTGTGGGTTTAATGAGACCTTGTTTCAAAATTAGGAAATGGGTGGGGGGGTGTAGTTCAGTGGTAGTATGCTTACCCAAGATGCCCAAGGTTCTAGGCTTGATTCCCTGCCATATCACACACTCACACAATCCATCCAATGGCCCAGCTTTTTGAAAATAGAACATAACTTAAAGATCTTTCAAATGTGTTTTGGGAATAGAAACATGGTTCAGTAGGTGAAGTGGCTTACCTCGCATGTATGGGGACCTGAGATCTTTTGGACCCACCTAAAACCATGATGTGATAGCACACATGCGTAATCTCAGTTCAGGAAGGGGATTCCTGGGGCTTGCTGGCTAGATAGTCTATCTATAGTGATAAGCTCTGGGTTCAGTAAGAGATATGTCTCCACAAACGAAGGTGGTGAGAGATAAAGATACATTGGCCACTGACCTCCACATGTACAATGTATATGTGTACACATACACAGTGTTGTGGTTTTAACAGAAAAAAAGTCACTGCGGTAAAAGACAAAACTGATAGCTAAGTTCTCTTCTTATGTGTGTGTCTGACCTGGCAGAGATGGCTTTATATTTCTTGATATATTTTGAGGTGGATAGGCGGCTGTGAACTTAATGTGAACATAGTAACCAGCCATAAAGCACAGAGGACAGTTTAACTGTTGGTCTTCAGCAGAGCTGTGACCCCATGACATGTACAGACCAAGAATTCTTTACATAAGCCCTGCAGCCAGTGGAATGCTAAAATTAGAGGATGCAGGATAAGCTCTACCATGTTCCCATCTGTGACTAGCAGGTGAATGTATCGGCTTAGTATCCTGATGACTGTGTATTCAGGAAACTGCATGCACAGGCTGGTGCCAACCTGTCTTGAGAGCATCCCAGTATATACAGCCCATGAGTACCTGGGTGGTTGCTATTTTGTGTTAATAATTGTTGGGCAGTCAAAGAGTCTATGGGAAAACCATTCAGAGGGGCTTCCTATGGGGAAACGGGGAAACTACCTTAAAATAGAAATATTCTGGAGTTTGCTTTTCTTGTCTCATTCTTCAAGTAAACACTCTGGGCCCAGGATCTGTGCTGTTGGAGAAGAATGGGATTTGGGTAAGGGGTCCTGCACCCACATACCACGAGCTGACTGCTGGCTGGGCACAGAAAGTAGTGCTTGCTCCAGGAAGTGGCGTGTGGTGATATATTGTGTATTTAATAACATTAGTTTGGAGTATCAGAGAACAGAATCACCCACAGCCAAGCCATGAAGGTCAGAGAGTGATGACCTACGCCTTTAATCCCATCACTCAAGAAACAGAGATCCAGAATCTGTAAGTTCAAGGCCTAAAAGCCAAGCGGTGGTGGTGCATGCCATTAGTCCCAGAACTTGGGAGACGGAGTCAGTAGGATCTCTGTGAGTTTGAGGCCAACCTGATTTACAAAGCAAGTTTCAGGACAGCCAGGACTGTTATACAGAAAATCCTGTCTCAAAAAACAAAACAAAAACCTCAAAACAAGCTGGAGAGATGGCTCTGTCCTATGATATTTCAGACTTTTTAAAATTAAATATATATCATATCACCACAGTGGCATTTGCACCGAGAAGTGGGGTGCATCACAGGGCTTGGAGCTTCTGGCTCCCAGCATAAAATGGGTTAAGATAGACAGCTGGGTAGGAGTCATGTAGAATGGAGCAGTGAATGGGCAGGAGGAAAGGGGCAGGTCAGTGTGCCAAGAAAGGCCAGCACCTGTCCTTACCACTCACACCCAGCATTCATTCCAGCTCAGATAGATGTCAGCGTTGGTGGAGGCCTGGGTAAGGAACACAGGAGGTTTTGTATTTCAGTCAGAAGATGACTGTGGAAGTAGTTAGCCCTGTGCTGGGAATGTTCTCTGAGAGGCCAGTTGCTCGCTGCTAGTATATAGAGCTGGGAGTTTATTAGCACAAGGTGGAGAGGGAGTAGGGGAAGGAAGGCAGGAGGCAGGCCCAGCGGCAGAGAAACAGCCGTCCAGGCGTCCTCAGGGATTCCCCTGCAAGATTCACAGTCGCTTTGAACTTTATAAAAATAGACTCTCGCTGCCTTTTACATGTGACGGTGTGAGCTTTTTTTAATGATGTTTTTGCAGCTGTTTTATCTAAGAGGATCATTATAAATACCCAGCATTTAAAAAAAACATATTTAGACATTGATGGGTCTAAAATTGAGAATTTGAAGCTCTATAAAATGCTTAAATTTCCTTGGAATAATAACCTTTTAAGTCCAAATCTAAAAACATAGCTGTGTAAAGGACCTGTCGGGATGTGGACCTTGAGAGGTCAGCCATGGTTCCAAAGCTTCTCTTGGTGCTCACTCCTTCGTCAGCTGGTACCCGGTAGAAACAACACCATGCCCCAGCAGCATGGGATGGCTCCCTCTCTCCCTCCCACGTTAAAGGCTTGTGAATTCCAAATCTCCTCTCTTTGGTTGTTTTTATTTTAGAAATTGGTTGTGACTTCTCTGAGGACAGGAACCATTTCTTTACTCTCTGCCCTGGCTAAGCAGATTGAACACCACGCTCAGCAGAGGCAGACGTGTGTCTGCTGTGTTGTTTTGTGTGTTTGTTTTTTTCAGCGATGGGAAATTTCTCAGAGAGGTATGACATATGTCTTTCTTTTTGATGAAATGGCTTTCTGCTCTAAATTAAATCTTGCATCGCATTGTTTTTATATAAAGACCTGTACCCCTGCGAGCCTGCAGTTCATGTTAAATTTGTCTAGCGTTGTCTTTTGAGAGAATGAGTCATGTTAATTGCATATCTTAAGAACATGCCTAACTTTTCCTAACTTTTTATCTTGCCTAAAATTCTAATCTTTGTAAAAACCAACTTTACCAATTGGCCTTTTTTTTTTTCCTTAGTGGTTTTTCTTGTTCTTTTGAATTTTTCTCCTTCATGGCTTACCTCTCTCTGTGTCTCTCTCTGTCTCTGTCTCCCTGCCTCTGTCTGTCTGTCTGTCTGTCTGTCTGTCTGTCTGTCTCTCTCTCTCTCTCTCTCTCTCTCTCTCTCTCTCTCTCTCTCACACACACATACACACACACACACACACACACACACACACATACACATACCCAACCATAAAATTGTTTTCACTGCTACTTCTAACTGTAATTTTGATACTATTATGAATCGTTTAGGTGACCCTTGTGAAAAGGTTGTTCAACCGTCACAAGGGCTATGATTCACAGGCTGAGAACCACTGCACTGGAGACTCCTCTGCTCCACTCTAGATAGAGATAGTCTTGCCACCCCAACTTGGGAGGGACATGTGGTTTTCAGCCTATGTTTTAAAGCCCACTTATGTGCACGGGTTCAGTCTAACTGTTCATGCTAGCGTACTTGCTTTCTTGGCCCTTGTGTTCGGTTTTGCTGCCTTTAGTTCAAATGGCTTCTATTGCATGTGTCACATCAGGAAGCTTCCTCTCTAGGGTTTGTACTTTCAGTGGCAAACTTTGTCTGCTGTACTCTGACCATCAACTCAGGCACCTAGACTGCTTTCCGACTGACGTCCTGGGCTGCTGGATTGCTTCTGCTCCTCAAGTCTCACGTGCTGATAGGTCAAACACTCTTAAAGCAAACCCAGGCAGAGGAGTGATATACAGACTTTCCTGCCTGGGTTTTCAAGCCAACAAGAGGCAATACCAATTCATCCTATTAAATGCCGTTTATACCTCCAGAGTCTGCCAGTAAATTATTGATTAAAATATTGGCCTCTTTTTAGTCTGGGGATTATAGGATAAAGTTTATCACTGCTCTGTGCACAAGCCGCATGTTGTTGTGGTAATCTTATGGTCAGTCCCTTGCCAATTTGAAAGTTGCTTTTTCATAACATGAGCTATTAACTAGAAGCTTTTACTCCTTGTTAGCTTCACCATAGAGGTTTCTTTAATTCTTTTGAAGGTGTTTATTAGTACGGCATACCACTTTTTAAATAAGGTGTCACTTACATGCACTAAAATTAACTCTTTTTAATGCACGGTTCTTTGAGTCTTACCAGACATTCTTGCACAGTCAGATACAGAATTGCCCATTGCTTCAGATATTTCCCAGGTGTCTTGGCTGTTGCCCCTGCTGTGCCCTGCACCCAGACCCTAGAGGGCACCGACATGTTTTCTGACTCTGTAGTTCTGTCCTTGTCCGAAAGTCATGTGAGTGGGATATA
Source organism: Phyllotis vaccarum (assembly GCA_033318265.1). Classification (NCBI taxonomy): domain Eukaryota; kingdom Metazoa; phylum Chordata; class Mammalia; order Rodentia; family Cricetidae; genus Phyllotis; species Phyllotis vaccarum. The sequence continues at coordinate 61,816,300 of JARWLC010000005.1, forward strand.
CGTGCGTGAATCCTTTTGCCTGGTTTAATGCCCTGAAGAGTCACCATTGCTGGTGTGAGGATCAGTAGTTTATTCTTTGTTACTTTTAATTGTTAGTGTTCTGTTGCTTGGATATTCCACATGTCATTTCACCTGCTGAAGGGCATGTGAGATGCTTCAGCTTTCTACAGTTATGAATAATTCCCGCATTTTTACATTTCAGCATAAACTTGTTTCATTTCATTTGATAAATACCTAATAATGTATGCTGTATTATTTTCCCACTGAGCTTTATTCTGTGAACTTGTCTGCCATCTGCCTATCTTCTTTGGTAAAGTATCTGTTCAAATCTCTCACAGCACTGTAGATCTTTAGATAATGTAAATACTCAATGAGTAAGTTCAGAGTCCTCCCCGACCCCAAGAGCAGTCTGCTGTATTTGATGACTAATGGATTTTCCCATTTAACCTTCCCAGAGAATATGCTATATATATCCAATTTATACATCTAGGCAAATTCCTACCCCACTTCCAATCTCTAGCAGCACCCAGTTGTATATCAAACTGAATAGAGTTTCATTTTCATGCCAAGCAGTAAATAACATGGTTCCTATTTCTGTCTGGCTTATCTGCGTTTCTTGAGGGAAAAGTCAAGCAACAATTTTACCCAGAGGCCTCTGGTTCCATTTCACAGAGGATGTGACCTGCTGCTGCCCTGGCCTCACTTTCCCATGGCTGGAAAGTTCTATTGATAGTTTCCTAGCCCCTACCCCAGGACTAGGGGGCCCAGAACCAAGGTGTTACAGGATACCAGGGAATACCACAGTTTTAAGGAAGGATTTGAGGAAAGCTTGGAGAGAATAGCTTTAGGTGGTAGAAGACTGGCTTTGCATGGTACCCAGCCCATGCCTCCCCTTCCTAGAGAGAAGAATTGACAGGGGCTATTGTGGGGATTTAATAAAAGCTCCAGAAGTTTTGGAGATATCAGAGGGAATCTACCCACAGTCTATGTGGGGATTTAATAAAAGCTCCGGAAGTTTCTTTTTTTATTATTAAATTCCCACAGGCTATGGGTTTGGCTTCTCTGTAGCTCACTCTTACCTTGGCAGTTTCACTGGCCACAGGGTGATATTCTGAGATTTGTAACACTGAGATGTCAGCTTCAGGCATACAAACTTGGACCTAGCAGTACCACTACCTCATCCTTAGCAAATGATGGTCATAGAAATTCGCACATCAAAAATTTTAAGATGATAAAGTGAGTTAACAGGAAAATCTTTGACAAAGGTCAGTCACATAGTAAATGTTCAGAGTGAACATGAGCATCGTTTTTTAGAGGCATGATGTTAGCAGGCACAACTGTAATATTCCTGAGAACTTTTGACTCTTCCAGTCTAGGTAACCCCCCCACCCCACCCCGGCCTTAGTTCAAAATTCTGTGCCCAAAACACTGTGATAATATCCTATCATCTCCTGGAAACATGGGGGAGAGGCATCTTTAGAAAGTACATCAGTCCAACTTTAGAAAGCTCTGCTTGAAGCATAGCTTTGCTAGACGTTATGATACTATGTCATCACCATGGCAATAAACACGGCCACCATTGCTAGATTCAGCTACCCTGTTTCATGTCTGTGTCGCTAAGAGCTGTGACACTAACAAACACTGGAACTCCCAATGGTTTCTGGTCCATAGCCAAGAAATCATTTTTCTCATATATCTGTGTCCTCACCTTTGCACTGCTCCTGGAGGAGTTGACAAACCCAGCATCAGTCTAGATCCAGGTACCCCATTCTTTTGAGTTCCCCCAAGAGCAGATAGATGAAAAGAGGGAGCTGATGAGCCCTTCACAGCACTCAACAGTCCTGTCTACCTGGATGTTACCAGGAGGAATCTGCTTGAAAGCAATTCCACGAATATGAGTTTTGCTTTTATTATTATTATTTTTCCAAAGCCAAAGCGTTTCATGTTGACACAACCCCATTTTTCAGGATTCACTAAGCCAAGATGTCTGCTGAAAGGCAAGGGGTAAGACCATCAGCTCTGGGGAGCTACTGATGGGCTGAAAATATACTTCCTATCTCTTTGAGGTCCTGGTAGTAATTAAACTACTAATAAAAATAATGTTCCTGCTTCCAGATGGGCAAATCGCTGTGTTAGTCTGCATTTCTGACCAGGATCAATGAATCCATGACTGATGATGAAGCTCTGTCTTGATGAGTTTACAGTTAAGTTAAAAGCATCATTAGAAGCACGTGCAATACCCAACCTACCAGCAATAGTGGTAGCATAGCTGTAGAGTGCTGGTTGCCCACCCCAGGTGATGATGGGCATGACTAGGTACTGTGGTAACTGTAACTGCCTGACACATGATACCAGACCACTGAGCAGTAGCCTGGGCAAAGAGTAATAGTCAACAATCAATGTAACCCCTGACAAATGCCTATAGCTCTGTAAGAAAATTGAGACATTATGAGCCAAACCATTCCAAATCTAGAACTTTCATATAGGTTTAATGGGTCAGAAGTTCTGTCAGCCACATTGCCCTGGGACTATTGCACAAATAATGGAAACTCAGGGCCAGATCTCCGGTAAAGTCGGAGATATTAGAGAGAGTAAACACCAAAGTCAGATCTTACCCAGCTGTCTTCCAGCTTCCTCAGCCTTGCTCCTAGCTTCTCTCCTGTCTTTCTACCTCTGCCTTAAATACTGTCTTCACTCAGTTAAGGCATGGCCCCACCATTGCCTGCCTGGGAGCCTGGAACTCCTTCTGTAACCTAAAATGACCTCGAATTCAGTTTAAATTAAGGGCGTAGGTCATCACTCCCAGGATACTCCCTGTCCTGGGATTAAAGGTGTGAATCACCATTCTCTGATCCTCCTAGACTGACTGTGGGTAGATCCCTCTGATATCTCCAAAACTTTTGAATCTTTTATTATATCCCCACATGGGACTTTTAAATCCTTCATTGTGTGCACATACAAAATGTACCTGCTTTGCAACACCGGCTCATAAGAACAAGCCAGTGTGTGAATCTACTAAGTCGTGTTTAATAGGAAGATGGAAATTTCTTTGGGGTAAGTATAATTGTATGTGGTGACTTTTAGTGTGTGTGTGTGGGGGGGGGGGACTCATGAGGGAAATCTACCCCCAAGGCTAACTTACCCATATTCAGTTTGTAAAAATAAAGCAAAGGAAGAGGAGGGGGAGAAGGAGAAAATGATGATGATAATGATTTTATTTTGGTGCTGACTGACATGCTATAACCCAAACCTACAAGCCCATTGTCAAAGCATTGCCTAGACCATATCTTCATGTTTAACTCAATTTTAGGAAGCAGAAATGGAAATGAAATAATCAATCCTCATCTTCAAGTTGTAAAAGTTGCTACTCAAGGGCCTTATATGAAGAACACGTTAATTCCAGACACTGATTATGGGGCCGACATATTTACTACATAATTGAAGTACAAGCCCCAAGTTTGCATCCCAAATAATTAAAATAACAAAACAGTGCTGTGTGCCATATACACATGACATGCTCAGCCTCAGAGAGGACACTGTCCGTGGGGTATCTTTACAAGCCTTCCATGTGCACCACATTCTTCAAAGCCCAGGTCAAGTGCCTTGGCCTTGCTGGTGTCCATTCAGCGTCTCCTGCCTTTGACCTCTGCTTCTCTGACCTCCGTGTGTGTAAGGAATGTGGTGAAACACATCACTTCTGTAAAGCATTTCCAAAGTGGCTTTTAATCCTCGAACTAGACCATGAACTCCCCGGAGGGCCAGAACTGAATTTCCTGTTTATCTTATTAATTGACTTTGAGGCAATTGGGTGAGTGGCAATTGAGAAGTAATACATACTCGGCCAGTCTCTCTTTTAATTGATCTTACCACCCTTTGGCCTCTTCAGAGGTCCTTGGGATAATTTGTCACTCTCCCCTTTAATCAGACTTCGTGCTCTGTGGGAACTCCTGGGAATCTCCTGGGCCTGCCCATCTCTGGGTACAGCTGGCTGCAGGCATTTCCTGGCATCTGCCCCACGACTTCAATTTTCAGTTAACATTTGACAAGGTCCTCATTGCATAAGATAGTGTGGCTATGGGGCTCTTTCAAGTGACTCTCATGAGAGAATGCCCCTATAGGCCTATTTAATTGCTCTGGCAGATGCCTACTTATCTGTCTTACCCTCCCCACCAAAGACTGTAGAGAATTTGTTAGTTTGCTTTAGAGACAGCATCTCACCTACCCCACCCCAGGCTGGCTTTAGATTTTGAACTTAAGATTCTCCTTCCCCCACCTCCCAAGCGCTAGGGTCATAGTTATAAACTACTCTGACCTGTTTCTGAAATGCTAGGGATGACACTCAAGCTTTGGGCATGGTGCCCAAGCACTCTACCAATTGAGCTACATCCCCTGCATGCCTTCTTTAATACTGTGAGTTGTCTGTGTTTTCTGTATGTGCATGTATAAACAAATTTGTGTGGGTACACATATAAATAAGTACAACACTACCCTTTGTTGGGGGAGACATAACATTGTTCCTTTTTAAATCTTTCCTGGAAATCTTGCTTGTTGGTTATAAAAGAACAATTTTGTGCAGACTGTGAGTGAGGAAATAGTGGGAAGTGTCAAGGCAGAGATTTACAGTTACAAAACTTTATCTCAGGGAAAGACCATTTAGAGCTTAAAGGCAGGGCCCAGGTCTAAGAAGAATCTATGAAAAATCTCAGGACCACAGCTGACAGCCAATAAAATCAAAACTTGGGTTTGTGTCGAAAGTTTAACCAATAGTTTCCAAGAATTCATCTACCCCGTACCCCTTTACCCAATCCTGAAATGCCAAGACATGTAACAGCCCACTTACATTTTTCTTTCTTTAAAAACTCTCTCACCCCTGAGCTGGGGGCTGAATTCCTGCACTATGTTGGAACATAGGGTTTTTGCTCAGGTTTGAGCCTGTCTGGGTTCAAACCTGTCCAAAAGAATGAACTGACCTTCATGTGTTTGCATTGGAATCCAGATCCCTGGTGCTCTTTGGGGCTCCCTCAACATGGGTAGAACAAGAACTGTCCTTTATTATCTGTTAGTTCAGGGTAAAGGCCTCTGGAGTTTCTGCTGTCTCTAGTGTACTCATGATGCCGCACATGTATTTGAGTGAATAGTTCTCCCTAGAATGCTAAAGTACCTTTCTGGTACAGGCTGAAAACAAGGCCCCAAACTGTGCCCCTGCCTGCCACAGACCTGCAGAGTCCACTGAGGTCAGCGGAGTGTTTAATGACCTCATCTCACTGCTGTTCCTCTAGCAAATGTTACTGCAGGGTTGGATAAAATGCCGAAGCCTAATTATCTGAGTAACTGAGGACTGCCAGGAACCAGAGCGATGGAACACACACGCACACAGACACACACAGAGACACAAGCACAGATACAAACACACACAGACACACACACACATATACACACACAGAGATACACACAGGCACACAAACAGATACACACACAGGCACACACAGATATACACGCACAGATACAAACACACACACACACACACACAGGCACACACACAGAGACACACACACACACACACACATATACACACACAGAGATACACACAGGCACACAAACAGATACACACACAGGCACACACAGATACACACGCACAGACACACACACACACAGAAACACACAGGCACACACACAGATACACACACACACAGACACACACAGGCACACACATAGACACTCACACACAGGCACACACACAGAGACACACACACATATACACACACAGAGATACACACAGGCACACACACACAGTCACCCACACAGATACACACACACAGACACACACAGGCACACACACATATACACACACAGAGATACACACAGGCACACAAACAGATACACACACAGGCACACACAGATACACACACACACAAACACACAGCTGGGACAGGACACAGATGACTGGGGGTGAGGAGCACACGACTGAGACATGACACACACAAACAGCCTCTCTTAGGTGTCAGCTGTCAGCCACAAGAGAACTTCCTAGGACACAGCCCCAGCCCTACAGCTGCTTCTGAATTAGTACAATCCTTGCTGAGCCAGACCTGACTTTGTCATTGCTTAAGACACTTGGGGGGATGTGGGTTAAGAAGCCCTTCCAAACTTTCTCTCCATTCCTTCATTTCCCTGAGCTCTTTCTCCTTCCTTCCTTCCTTCCTTCCTTCCTTCCTTCCTTCCTTCCTTCCTTCCTTCCCTCCCTCCCTCCCTCCCTCCCTCCCTCCCTCCCTCCCTCCTTCCCTCCCTCCCTTCCTCTCCCCTTCCTACCCCTCTTCTCTCCTCCTCCTCCACTTTTCTCACCCTCCCCATATGTGCGTACACACAAAATTTCTATAATGAATAGCATTTTCCAGTTCACCCACATCCATCTACATCCTTTGTAGTTAGACCCACTCAGCATGGTCCATCCATCCTTGGCTGGGTTTTCATTCAAGTAACAGGGCTGTGATCACAGTATCACTTCAATACTTTATGGACTGGGGAGGTAGATGGTTGAAGGGTGTCAGGCAGAAATCCTTTGCACCATAAAGCCACCCACAGATTCATGTTCCTCGTTATTTTTTGGCCTATAAAGATAGGGTAGTTAAAATGCTTGTGTTTTGTGTATATTTCCTTAACCTTTAATTGTGACTGTTATAGAAAACTACAAGCCACCACCTCTATGTAGAAGCACCTTCATGCCACACTTAGCAGATTTAGTCAGTCCCTTTTCGTATCCACTTAGTGACAGCTGGAAGGATTTCTCTAGTGTGACAGATTGTCAGCACACTGACATAGACTGCTTTAGATGTATATTTTTAGTGGGAATGGCTGATTTTTAAGTGAGCTTTCTCCAGAAATACAATAAGAATAATTGTTATTCCATATGTCAAACTTACAGGATTTTTTTCCCTTCTGGGGTTAAGGTCAACCTAGTTAGTATCTATTAACAAATGTCTTAAATAAAAGATGTCAAGATTGTTCAAAAGTATTCTGATATTTAGAAGATAGGTGTGGATAAACAGCAAATAAATTTACCCCAGACCTCCTTATCTAAGAGATGGAAATTAATTTAAAATAATCTCTAATTTTTTCTGGTACCTTTGTATGTTTTATTAGGTAACTAATCAGTCCCTTTAAATGGAGAACTGATTATAACTAGGCAGATGGAGAAAATATTTCCTCATATTTATTTATTAGATTTCAAGATAAAAACCTACAGTTTATAGGACAGTATTTCTCTAATGTATTTATTTTTCTAAACTGTGTAGGCTCACACCTGTATTCTGAGCACTTGGAAGGCGGAGGCAAGAATTTGAAACCTTTCTGAGCCTCCCCTCCCATGATCTCTCTGTGACTTGAGGCTTCTTAAGAATATTTTATCATGACTATAGAGTAAGTTGAGCCTGTGACCTGGCATCTTCTAAGCCCATTAAGTACTATGGGCCACAAAAATAGGGTGCCATGGGTCAGAGTATTATGGGCTATGTTTGAAACCCTGCAGCTGTCAAGAAAGAAAGCTCCTATTTGTATTTACAAATAACTCTCCCTGCTAGGTAGGTGTCATGCAGCAGTGCTGCACATATTAGCACAGTATCGAGCATCATCTTCCCATCAGGCTAGTGGATGTTCACACTTCTGCATGAGCTGGGTTTAAATGACTGCTCAGGTTATGAAGCCGCAATGTGGTAGGGAGACAAACTGGCCATCCCAAGACTGTCATTTGCACTTCCTTATACATGACTTTGTATTTGTTTGAGCTTTTGGCCACATTACTAATCACATGGGCCCAGCTCCTTCTACAATCACGAATTCCGGTTTCTTTGCTTCTCTGTATTAGTTTAATCCTTTGTGTCTAGTAGGAGCTTTAACCTGGATCAAGCTTTGTGTTTACTGATGTGTGGTGAAGAATAATGGATAGCTATGTAGGCTGCAGAATAAGTGGCACACACACATTTTCTATCTGCCTGATTGACTGGTCTTATTTTCCATGAAGGTCCCATATCCTACCATATCTTAATGTTCTAGAAGCCATGCTGGCTCGTGTAATGGCAGGACTGTTTATAGGTAGAGTCCCCATGGACTTTTGCTGCTTCAGGGCAAGGCCATTACTCAGAATGACACATCTTTGGAATGTTAAAGCTATATTAAAATTCCATGCTGAACTCCTGAAAAATGAAGTCCTTACTATTTCATTATATTGAAAAGGAGAAACAGTATGTAACTAGCAGGTTGGTTTATTTAAAGTGTGAATGATGGTCCACAGGAAGGCAACCCTGGTAAGGTCTGATCTATTTAAAGAAGCTTAGAGAATTTGTACACATTAACTCTTTATCCAGTCGTGGGGAAAAAAAAAACTTTATGCAACTTTTAATTTTACTACAAGAATGTTTTTACACTCACATTGTGTTCCCTGTTTAATGTGGTAGCATTAACCAGACAATGGCAGCATGTACCAGACAATGAGATTCCAGACCAAAATCAAGGAAGTTATTTTGATATTCAGTATAGGGATCTGTTATATTGTAAAGACATGATAAAATTCAGTGCTGCCCTAAAGTGAAAACCCCTCCAGGAAGTATCTATTTCTTGTGAAAAACATTACCTGGTTCTCTAAGAAAGTCCTGCACTCTGTGTGCTTTGGAGAGAAGCACAAGACCATGAAAGGGTGCTGTCCACAACCGTAGCATCCAATTCTCTGAATTCACATGTCTTGATGTAATACTTTGGTCCAAACTTACTGTCCAAGTTACTTTATAGAAGGTTCTGGGTGTCTTCTCAGAGTGAGAAGAGACTATTTAAATGGTTCCAGTGCTTTGTGAGGTACTTACTGAGTTACTTTGCATGAAGATAGTACTTACATGGACAGATGCTTTCAAAGCCAATCCTCAGAAGGAGCTTGAAGGCAAGACTTACATCTTACAAAGAGATCAGCTCTGAAGGCTGACGGTAGAAGGCAATCTGACTGCCTCTCAGGGGAGCTGTGCCACTGAAATTCACCAGAGATACAAAGCTCTACCTTCATCCTCTTGAGGTTCCAGCTGGGCCTGGTAAACAAGAATAAAGCATGGGACTCCATTGGTACAAGGTCTTCACATGGTCTCTACAGACCCAGAGAAGCAGCCCTTGTCAGCCACTTATATTGGGGACTCACAGAACATAGTGTATTGTGAATGGGACGAGGGCAAGGGGCTTGGGTTAGGGCAGTTCATTGCAAAAAGGAAGTGACCAGGCAGGTCTGCGTTTGCTTCTAAAGTTATCCCATATGGTCAGCTCACCAATGTCTCAGTAGAATCTTACTCTCATTCATGTCATGTTCCTGAAGAGCCCCTTTCATGTTGGAACTTCTCCTGCTTTAAGGAAACAGAGGAAGGTCAATGTGGTCTTCTGGCACCCACCACTTCTAAGATGCCGTTTTGACAGAGCAGCATGAGTCAGTCAAGTCACAGTTAACTCACTGCTGGGTTAATATATGAGCTCTCCCAGAGTTTAGGGGCTGTGTGACTCACTCCCACATACAGAGACATATCAGAGAGTGATGATTTGGGGACCAAAAGAAGTCCATCAGTTGAAATCCGCTGCTCTGGAGGCAGGGACAGGCTGTTGGGCTTGCTCTCAGCCAACTGTATACAGAACAAACAACTTCAGCCCCTAATCAAAAGCTCGGCTCTGTGTGTGCCAGTGGGGACTCCTCCTGGATCGATATGTTCCCCAGGAGACACCTCTGGAAAAACAGATCTCAGCGACTACCATCCCACTCAGGGGATAGGCTGTTAGAACCACACATGGTAACCTGTTACATCAAATCATGCCTGTGGAAATGGGTTTGAATGGAAGGTAATCTGTAAGCCTTGAGTAGGCAGAAAGGTGAGTTTTAGAGGAAGACTCTGACATAATTGAAGATGGTAAGATGGTTGTGAAAACACTTAATTGCCTCGCACATTTTCCCTTTCCTAAGGCGGAAAGTAGACATCTGTGACTAGAGCGCACTTCTGGGCCATGGCAGCTGAGTGTGATGGGGAGCAGGGCACTCCAGACCTAGCATTCTTGGCCACAGAATCAAGTTTTGATGGATGAATGTACACTTGTGTATTCTAACTTAAATATAATATTTATATATCAGGTTTCGCTGCTTTTTCAATTGTGAGTGACTTATTGCAGGTTGAAACTAAATCATTCGATGACAGAATTGTAACAGATTGGTAAATGAGCTTTCTATAAATGCATTAAAACCATAATCTCAGCATTGGGGGAATATTTAAACCTACAAAACTGAATTTAGTAGAAGTTCATGGTGCCAATTTATATATAAACCGTAAGTGTGTATTATTAAATAACACATTTGCGAGGACATGACCTAGATACAGATTCAATTTATCACCACACAGCAAGTAGTCAATGCACGGGTTTCAGGCACCAAACTACCCTCATGCTTTGATCCATTCTGGACAAAGGCTGTACCCACCGGTACTCGTATCTTATAGTAAAATTCTACCTTTCTTTCAAAATGTGACTCAGATGCTGTCTTTCCATGAAGATCTCTGCAGGTTCTTTTGCTTCCCCCATGAAACTTGTTTGCAGTAGCACATCAGAGCATTGTCTGTCCCTAGATATCACACTCCAGCCCTCTTGCATAACTGAGATGAGACCATACACCAAATGCGTGTGTGCACATTCAGAGAGGGAGAGCATTTGCATATGAGAGGAGATGACAAACTGTCATTTGTCCCATTAGGGCAGGAGGTGTGTCAATAATAATTCCATAAGACTTATTTCAACTAGTATTAAAGACTTGGACAAAATATCTTGTTCAAATGCAGAGATACTTTTTGAGGGGAATAGTACATATAAAGATGATTTGATAATCTTTAATATTGACCAACTTGGAGCTAGAGAGATGTCAGCGTATACAAGAGCACCGGCTGTGCTTCCAGATTACTGGGATTCAGTTTCTGATGCCCACCTGGCAGCTTAGTGCTGTCTAGTAACTCCAGCTCCAAGAGATCTGAATCTTCTTCTGGCCTCTGCAGACAAGGAGCATGCAGGCATATATACAAGCAAAACACACACAAAACAATACAAAATGTAAAACAATTTCCTATGGACCAATTTCATATAATGAATTGTGTAGCTCCTCGGATGTCTAATAGAACAATTAAATGGAACTGATTATCTGTCTTTTAAGAGCTAATGTATATGGCTAGTTTCTTCATTTATCACTGGCTCACAGAATCTGTCACAGACTTTCTGTAAACACATTCTAAGTCTAAAAATGTCTCAATATAAACTTTTCTTCTTTTTCTTTTGCCATGAGCTGACATTCTGTTTGCTTCCTGGGCCTCCTGAGGGAGGAAGGCTCTCAATCTAAGGGGCCTTGCTACTGAGCTGTCTGCCCTGGGGCCCCACTAAGTGACTTTGTGTATACAAAAATGAATTCTGTGACCCTAAAAGCATAGCCCCCATCCAAGGGAGCTTCTAGCTGAGCATGGCAGCTGTTTGGGAGAAAACTGAGGTGTGACACCCTGAATGATGCCCATAGTTTTCTCTGAGGACTGGAATGTAACTGGGAGTGGACTCACTGAGGTTAAGTGTCCAATTGTGAGCTTCTGTCTTTCTGGTTAAATTGTATCGGTTGTGGGTTTTTACTGAAGATTTTGTTAAAACATCTTTTGTTTGTACCTTCTTTCCCTAAAAATTCTCTTTGCTTTAGCCTCTACTAAGGAAAAAGAATTAGGATACATTTTTATACTCGATTTTATACTTTTTTTTATATTTAAAGGCCATGAGACAAAACATCTTTTGTCTAGTCATAAACATTCTTTCCTATATATAATTTACTCAAAAGGAATGATTTCTTTGAACTTCACCCCAAAGTCTGAAGCTCACATAGGCACCCAGCCTCTGTGTGTCCCAGCTGAAAACACAGGGAAATTCGGAGTAAATGCAAGCCCTGTTTATAAAATGACACACTTACTTGCGAAACTGAAAATCTCTAAATGACTGTACAGATGAAGGCTACAGATCTTACAATGATAAATTGCTATGTAGATGCTGTGACTACCAAAGGATGGCCAGGATAGCTGCTCAGGCTTTTTTTGTTGATTAATTTACTCTATACCTAATATTTGTAAGAAAGTAGAACAATTACAGACTTTCTTTCACCTTAAAGATACTGAGGTTACACACTTGCTATATATAGTATAGGTTCCATACTCTGGAAAACAAACCCTAAGAACAAGCACTGGGTGTTAGAAATGGTGGGGCCATTAGTTGTGTGTTTAAACATGCATTTTATTTCAAGACTGGAAGGAGATGCTATATGTGTTCTAGAAAGCCATGCAGGGATAGTTTCCTACCTGAAGTAACTCCTGAGAATATACAGTAGAACAGAAGAGTAGTCAGAAATGAAGGTAGGGGAATACTAAAGATACCATAGGATAATGGGAAACACATGCAGCAAGGGAAGAATCTTCTAGAGAGGATCCTGCCTGGGGAAAGATGTTGATTGACTTTAAAGGCCTAAAAGTCAAGGAATCCCAGGGTTATTTGTAGGGCAGCGAAAATATTTTTGCATAACACTGTGGTCATGGACACAGATGTCATATTCCTGTCTATACCCACAGAACCCTGTAGTACAGACTGTACTATAAATTGCAGGCTATAGTGAGTAATTATGAGGCAAATATTGGTTTATCAGTTGTAACAAATACACTCCACTAAGGAAAGATGTTTGTGGTGGGTTGAGCGAGAATGGTCTCTGAGTCTCATATGCTTAAATTCTTCTTTTCCCATTGATGGAACTGTTGAGAAGGATTAGGTGATGTGGGTTTGTTGGAGGTGCATCACTGGGAGTGGGATTGGAGACATCAAAGACTCACGGATTCCTAATGCTCTCTCTGCCCCCTGTTTGTGGATCAGGATGTGGGCCCTCAGCTGTTTCAGGCCTCTACTCCACCATCATGGACTCTAAGCCTCTAAAACTACAAGTTCAATTAAATACTTTCTTGTGTAAGTTGCCTTGGTCATGATGTTTCTTTCCAGCAATAGAAAAGTAGTAATTCAGACAATGATAATAAGGAAAATGTAGTAATAGAAGACTGGAATGGAGAATAGTGTAAGAGATTTATGTTTTCCCCTCAGTTTCTCTATAAGCAAGCAACTAAAAGCAAAGTGTTATTTATTTGAAAATTGCTGTGATACATAAAGATAGTGTTTGAACTGGACATGATGGTACACACTTGTAATCCCAGCACTCTGGATTCTGGGGCAGGAGAATGGAAAGTTGGAAGCCTTATGGGTTACCTAAAAAGAATTCATATCAACCTAGTGAGACTGTCTCAGAAACAAAACACAAAACAGTTGGGGCTAGGGTGAAGGTCAGTCACAGAAATCTTGCTTGCATGTGCTAAGCCCTGGATTCCATCCCAAACAATGAAAATGAAGAACCATGAATATATCCAGCAATAGTCAATCATCAACAGAGAACTGAAGGAATAGTAATTCAGCTGTGACAAAATACACCCCCACCCCCCAAAAAGCCAAACATATAAAGATGGAAGGGTTTATTTTGGCTCACAGTTTGGAAATACGGGTCATCATGTCAGCAGGAACTGAGGCAGCTGGTCTCACATTTCCTCCTCAGTTAGAAAACAGAGGTGAATGCTGGTACTCAGACCCCAACCCATGGAACAGTGATGCCCACAGTCAGAGTGGGTGTTCCTCCAATGTAAACCTTTCTGGAAACAACCTTACAAATGCCCAGTATTTTTCCATAGTGATTCTTATTGCAGTCAGGTTGATGGTGAAGGTGAGCCATTGCAGCATGCTTAATAGAGTGATGGCCTGTGAAGAAAATTTGGGAGCGTGGGAAAGAGGAGCTCTCAGTAGAAGAGCAATGTAGGAGGCACAAAAAGGCCTGACTTGCAGGTCCCACCCCATGTGCCTGGACAGGACTCTGGCTCAACGGACCAGAAGAAATGAAACTAAGGAGTAGGAAACAGTGGTCACGGCATGTTCCAGCAGGCAGAAAGAGCACTTTTTCTAAAACAGGAAGAATGAAGAGGACTGAAAATGTCTACCAAGACCAAGGGTGAAGAGGAGAGATGACCTGGGGGTAGGGAGACATCTCAAAACGGGCAGTTACAGATTTGGGTTTAATGATGGTGACTCCTTTTAAGAAGCAAATAATCATCTTTTGAGGGGCCCGAATGGTGGGGGCTTTTAAATTGTTTATTTGTTTCTTAAACTATAAATGTCAGTCTACAAGAAAAAGCTATGGATCCAAAACTTGTTAGAGATGACTATTGGGTGAAATGATAGAAAAAGGTGGACCTTAAGAAGCAGCCCTGCAATAAAAACAAACAAACAAACAAACAAACAAAACTGGGAGATTTATTAGCACGAAGATATACAAGGTGCTTCTGGTTCTGCTATACCCTAGTTTTGGGGTTTCAAAGAAAGAAGCTAACAGAGAAGGCCAACATTTTTATCATCTCTGTCTTCAGTCAAGAGCTGAAGTTACCACATATCCATGTAGTAAACTGAGTGCATTGGCTGAGTTGAAGTTCTGGGACATTTGCATTTGAAATACCCCCACAAAGTGATGCTTTCCACACACACAGATAGTGCATAGAAGGCACCATTTTAAATCAGAGAATCCCTTAGAAATTACCCCGTCTAATCTATTTATCTTCTAATAAAGGAGGACATGCCAAAGAAAGGTTATAGTTAGTGACGGTCTGGAAAGCCTACGTCCTCTGGGGAGCAGAATCAGGACTGAAGCACAGGACTTTTCTCAAGCATGATTTCATCTTTTCTTCCAATTGTTCCACACAGGGAAGAATATAAGTTAAGTTGGTGAGGTATCTGATTCCTAGCTATCAATAGCTGGTGTTGTAATAAGAAATGCGAACTAAAGGCAGAGTTCTTCCATGAAGTTAAAATAGAACTTTGTACTAGTAAATTTTCCCTGTTGAGGAACAGAGCTGAGTGATTTTAGAAGAATGCCAGCGTAGTGTGACTATATAATGTCAAAAGGAAAACCCAATCAGTTGGCAGTCATTCTACTCCCTGCCCTGCTGGGGCACCTTCCAGAGGCTAATCTATCATCTGACTGGATATATTTTCACTTCTGGATCCTTATATATAGAGATATATATAATCATAAGGTAGGGGATTTTGTCATTTTTCATTTTGTGTACAGTTTTCAAGATTTATCCATGTTGTGCAGCAAGTTCTCAGTACTTCATTTCTCTTTATGGAAAACAAACTATTGAGTAGATATACCCCATGCTGAGCCATCACTATTCACTTTGTCCTTGATGGATAAGGCTGCTGAGTATGCATGACAAATACATGTGTGGATGTATTCCATTTTCTTCCATATATACATGGGACTGGAACTGCTGCCACTCTTTTCTGTGTGACATCATCTCATTCTGTATTACTAAAGTAGGCAAGAAAAGGTGTCCTGTATTGGGCCTGATGCTCCAGTGCCAGGGAGGGGCAGAACAGGAGATTAACTCCCCACCAAGAAGCAAGGTAAGCCTATGGTTTATATAGCCAAGAATAGGTGTTTGGTCCATCATAGCTGTTTATTGTAGACCAATTTGACCATTTGTTTGATCCAATCACAGCCATGTGTCTTAGAACCAGTCACAGAAATTCTCCCATCACTCTGGCCAAGGTAGAAATGCTATGGGATCATCAAGAGTTTGTTGAAACCTAGATTGCATCAATGATGCAAATTGTTTAAAATATTCCTGGCTGAGGCTGAGACTTAGGAGCCTGGACAATGAGCTGTGGCCTTTGTCTAGTTATCTTAAGGAATCTTGGAGCATTAAGGAAACTGATGTTGGCCTGAGGTAGCCTGTCTGTCTGTTAGGTTATAAGGTAGGTAGTTTGTCTATCTGTTAGGCTAGTAGTCCATTTACTCTGGGCAGCCAAGGCAGAAAGGGAAAGTGCAGGAACTCTACTTAGAGAGTCACATTGCCCTGTCCCTCTAGTGGGATGTTTCCCATCCACCAATTTCCAAATACCCAGTAGTTACTTCCCAAATAATTGACTCAGAGGCTTAGTATTACTTATAAATGACGGGCCAGTAGCTTAAGCATATTACTTGTCACTGGGTCCTAATAGTTCCCCCAAGAAGGGTAAGAAGGCACAGAGTCAATGACACAGACCCTGGGAGTCAGTTGAAAATCAAAGAACTAACTCATTTATTAAACAGTGGGAAGAACCTTATATAACCTCCTCCCAGCACCCAGGCTGTGTCACAATCTGATGATATTGCATGGCCATCCTTCATTGACTGGGCATGAGAAGGAAATCTGACATTATCTAGGCAGATTCCAAACAATCAGGAACGTTGGACAGTGGCTGTTGCTAGACCCTCAGGCAGATACCAGGTTAGTTCATAAGGAAGTATATTATGTGCTTGCCTTGGCAACTGGTTTGAGCCTATTTCCTTGGCCCTATGGACCTGTCCTGCTACATATCCACCCTTTTTTATTTTAATACATAGGCACTCAGTGGGAGTCAGCATTCTTTGCTACAGCCTTATTGACCCTACCTCAGGAGGGCTCAGCAACTGTGCTGTGTCTGTTTTAGGTTGGCTTGCCTCACAAGCTCTTACCTATCATTGACTACCAGCCCTTGAAGAGCTTCCATTCCTGGACTGCTGCCCAGGTGGAGACAGTTAGGTAGCCTTTTGAATTCAGAGAAGCAGGCAAGTATTACCCTCTGTGAGAACTATGACCTGGATGTCTAAGGGCCATTAAAACCTGAAGAGAAGCCTTAGCCATTGCCTGCTGCTGATGGATGTGCTGTAGGAGACACTTAAAGAGGAAAAAGATGAAAAGTACACCTGCCTATCAAAACATAAGTGAGAATCTAGGATGGATCAAATAGCCTTTTTATATTGTGCCAAACTTTTTCAAAAAAAAAAAAAAAATAGAGTCAAAGGCTATAACCTCTGCCCTTGTCTGATTTAATTGGGAAATTTCATGTGTTAGCTATAATGAATAATATAGAAACATAGCAGACCATGGGCCCTTAATATATTTAACTAATCCTGAAGTGCTAACTAATTACCTCCAAAGGTGTCATAATATATGAGGAAAAGTGAGGGTTCACAAATCTTTAGCTCTTAGAGGGGCAATAAGAGTAAGAAAGGGAGCATATACATTACTCATCCTGGGTTATTTCCTCCTTGGTGAAAGCATGCTGATCTGTGGATGAGTGCACATCTCTTGCTGTGACTAATATTGGTGTAGTAGCATTCTAAGGAAAAACACAAGCACATCTTTGTGGGGATTTAATAAAAGATTCAAAAGTTTTGGAGATTATCAGAGAGATCTACACACAGTCAGTCTAGGAGGATCAGAGAGTGGTGATTCACACCTTTAATCCCAGCACAGGGAGTATCCTGGGAGTGGTGACCTATGCCCTTAATCCAAGCTGAGTTCAAGGTCATCTTAGTTTACAGAAGGAGTTCCAGGCTCCCAGGCAGTCAGTGGTGGGGCCATGCCTTAAATGAGCAAAGAGAGTATTTAAGGCAGGAATAGAAAGAAAGAAGGTTAGAAGAAGCCAGGAGAAGCCAAACTGAGGAAGTTGGAAGACAACTGGGTGAGATCTGACTGTGGTGTTTACTCTCTCTAATATCTCTGACTTTACCCAGAGATCTGTCCCTGAGTTTCATTTATTCATGCAACACACCCTTTGGCTACCATTGGAGGGAGATAGTGTCTTTCTATCTTACTAAGGATAAAAGTATGCTCAAGTCTTTGTGGCACTGTATTTGCCCTCAAGACACTGCCACAAGTGAGAAGTGGCACTGGAAAAACTATCATTGCTGAACTAGTGAGCAGAATGAACATTTTGCATCTGGCTCATGTGTGTGATATGTATAACTAAAACCCAAATGTACACACTATAATTACATCCTTATGTTTAAGATTCTGAGGACAATGTAGCTTATAATATAAAAGTCTAGTGAATTTACCACTTGTCCTGCTCCGGGACAGTTACTATGAAACTAATCAACTTCACTAGAATCCAGTGGCTACAACCAGCTTATTAACATCTATTAAATTGAGACAGAAAACAAAAGTTTAAATGCTCCTTAAAGTTGCTTCAGAGAGTTCTTTCTAGAGAGAAAACTCTTTCTCTTTCTAGAGAGTTCTGAAGACATAAAGAATACAAAATAGTATAAAATGTATGAGCTTTACTGTAGCAAAAACCCTGTTCAATTTTAAGTCAAAGCATATAAAAATCGTGGCCTTAAATGGCCTATTAACAAGAAAATTCTACCACCTTTAGTTTTCCCTTAGGTTAGATGTCATCCAGCGCATACAAAAAGATTTGCCGAATACGTTTGCCTATAATGATAGGATGACAGTCTATCGCTTTATGTTTGCACTTAAATTGACCTTTGGACAAGAGCCCTCAGGGAAGAGATGAAGCCTTCTTTTAGGTTAAGAAACTTATGTAAATATAGTATTGTCTGGTACAAAATTGTAATGAACATTGTTTCTTTTTCCTATGGTCCAGAAATGGTCAAAGGCAGAGAAGTTACACCAGACAAAGTGAACTGCTTGTCTAAACTTAAGGCAGATTAGTTGGCTTAGTTCTTAGGTGCTGGTGACTGTTAAAATGTTGAAAATTGACCTTTAAGGCTGTCCTTCTGACAGACCTTCTGTCTACATATCAAATGAAGAAATGACCATTGCTATCCATAGAACAACATATTCATCTATAAAATTATTAAAGTATTGGTCTAAAAACAAAAGACATGAGCCAACAAAGACAGTGTCTTGACGATATAGTTCACTTTTCATAGCAAAGACACATCCAAACATTAACATATAAAGGCAAGGGTAGTTTTCATACACATTCATTGTAGAAATTTTGTAGATCATTATTGCCAATATAATAATTAATCCTATGTGGAATCCAGGTGGGGAAGACACTGGTATCTACAATGGTAGATTCATTCATGCCATCATGGAGGATATTATACTAGCTATTGCACTTGAATTAGCACATAATTCTTACCTATGCTTAGCCATGTGGGTTGGTACCTTTTTTTTTTTCAGTCCAGAATTCTCATTTTTCTTCCTTTGCATCTGGCTGATGACTGTGTCTCTGCTTTTCCTCTTCCCAGAATTCTCCTAGTCTGGTTGCCCCGCCTATACTTCCTACCTGGCTACTGGCCAGTGAGCATTCATTAAACCAATGTGAGTGACAAATCTTTACAATGTGTAAGAGCATTATCCCACAGCATGCCCCCCAGTGTCTTTGCTTATTTATGGAAATATGAATATCAGAAAGAGTACTTATAATATGGACTTAAAGATCCTATCATTAATACAGTGGTTTCTACCCATGTTATGCATCTGGCTGGTGCTCTAGGAAGAGGTGCGTTTCTTTTCTCTGTCTCATTTAAGCCATTTAATTTCTTATAATTATTATTTCTACCTACTTAGTGGCTTGTTCTGCTGTGTTGAACTTCTTTCTTCTAGGCACTGGAGAAGACAGAAAGAGCCCCACAGAGCAGCATGACCTGTTGGTACATGTCTTCCCCTCACAAGTGCAAATCCAAAGGAAAGAATCCAGTGTTTTGGATTTTGTAGTAACTTTGGTCAACCATAGAACTGCCTTACTCAGTGTGCACCCTGATGAAGTCCATCATCAGCCGGTGCTTTAGTCTGTACTTAATACACACTTGGAGATATTTTCATCATCACTTAATTTATTAAAGGCAAGAAGTAAGAGAATTCTGAACCAAACAAACATTTTTTGAAGCAAGGTTCAAACCATTTCCCTTGCTCCTCAAAGCCCTCTTAATACCAAAATATCTAAAGTATACCATTTCTACTTAAATTGATTTTTTAAAGATCTTTTAAATACCTACACTATAATACCCATGACTTAATATTTAGGAGCCTCTGTGCCCATGAATGGACTTCTTTAGAACTGAAGTAGGAGTCCATATGTTCAGAGACAAGGGATTTTTTTCCCCCCAGATAACTTGAGGAGACAGAAATATAAACCCCCAGAAGGAAGGATGTGTGATATTTAAGAGCTACCCAGGGGAAATGGTTTATATTTGCTAACATTTATCATATGCTGCATATTTGCAAGCTATGTTTTAAATGATCTGATTTTGACAGTGACTTCGCTGGCACATACACACCTAGCTTCACATGATCGGACAGTGCTATAATGCTTTAAAAAATGACGTCTGTTAATGAAAATTTTTATTGTTTTCCTCTCAAGCTTTGTGTCCACAAAGTTGATGACTTTTGTCTTAGAACCAATTCTTACTGCTCATCTCTCATCCTTCATCTTTGCTGTGGACCTGCTAAACTTTCCGTGAACGTCAAACTTGCCTGCACTGTTCACCCAAAGGCCCATTGTGCTGTAGCTGGGTGGCTGACTTTACTGTAACCTGAACAGAGGAGTATCCCCTCCATCAACTGGCATGGGCCATGCTCTGTCCCCTCTGGCTACTCTTTGTAACTCTAAAGGTCTGATTTCAGTTCAGCCTGTGATTTTCCATGTGTCCTCTGGTTCATCATGGCCCAGGAAGCAAGATGTTATCTGTATTCCTGTATCTTTACCACTTGGAGTAGAGCTGTGTCTCCTGTTCAATAGCTGATCAAGCAGTACTCCAGAGGCTGGAGCCTGGGGTACCTGCAAAGGAGTAACAGATATGACATCATCAGTATCTTGTCACAACAGTTTGTTCTTGGAGAGATTCCCTTCTGAGCAGCTTCAAGCATCTGAAAAACATAAAGCCGCATCCTGTGTGTGAGTTGATCCACACTTCTAACCTCAGCTCCCAATTACTTCTAAGCTTGTCTCCCAATTCATTCAGAAGTTTGTTTCTCTGGGTAGTAAGGTAAAGATGGCCACTTGAGGTAAGAGGGCTCACTTACCTTCCTTTCAGACCTCAGTCAACAGAGCCATTTTGGGGGGTCCTTCCATCAGGACCCACTGCTTCCCAGCTCCTAGGAAGATTTATCACATTCAGGATGAAAAAAAAAAAATCAACTATGCAGTCTGTCACTGCTTCTAACCAACCCCAGCCTCAAAACCTCTATGGGTAGAGGTGACTTACTTTTCACCCGATATAGTCATGGAAGCAAAAATAAACTGAATTAATCTCCTCCAGCTGCCCAGGGCTGATAACTGACTCAGAGATCCATTTCCAGCAGCGTCTCATGTGACGATGTTTGTGATAGTAAATAAGTTCTGAAAAGTTCAAACACAGAGGCACTAGTGCCTTAATTAAAGAGATGGAACACTGACAAGGAGAGAGGCTGGGGAAAAGCCAGAACTGACCTACAGTTACCAGCCAGGCAGTCTTGGTATACCATTGCGTGTGTGTGCTAAGTAATGTGATGATTATGGCATATCAAATCATTCAACTTTGTCAGGTTTTTGAAAAGTATTTAAAGAACTATGAATTATATTACATTTTATTTCATAATTTTATAATGAGTTGTTGGTGAGTTTTACCCCTAGCATTATAGTTAAGGACCACAAGGGACTATTTAACAGATTTGTACAAAATGTTTATTATTTGCCTCCCTTAAAGACAAAAGACTGTGTATATTAGAAGACCTTGCCATCCTAATTAGGAGGCATCTGCTTCCATCCTTGCTTCCCCATTAATTATATAAACTACTCTGATGGTGATGTGGTCACACAGCCTCAATTGATAGTTAGCATGGAGAATGCACTTGGCAGTGAAATGCAGCCATAGCAATGGTATAACTTTGGCAATAGAAAACTGCCAAGTCTGATCCAAATGCCAGTGTAGAATTGGATTGTACCAATAGTACCAGGTAGTTATGGATTTACTCAGTGCTCCTGTAAAATCTGATCAATTGTAGTTTTCAAATCAGACCTCACAGAAAAGCACCCGAGGCAGTAGTGCATATGTGTACAACTATATATGTATATACAGTGTTATGGATATGTTTGCATGTCATTAAAAAGATGTTTCCTTCCTAGCTGATGAGCCCAGTCAGACACCACCACTGACTCTTATCAAATGGGTGGGGCTTTCCTGTGAACTCTGCAACCTTTACCTTCCCAATAAAGTTTGTGTTAACTCAGGGAGTCCACATCAGCTTCTCTAAAATTATGTAAGTTATGCTTATTATAGAGCTAGGGAGTGGGGTTTTCTTGTTTTTCAGTGTGTGTGGTTCCTTATTTGTGTGTGTGTTCATTTGTTCATTCATTCATTCATTTTTGTGGTGCTGGGAGGAGAACCCAGAGCCTTGCTTATTCTTGGCAAGTGTTCTGCCACTGAAATAAGCCTTTGATCTTTT
Source organism: Phyllotis vaccarum (assembly GCA_033318265.1). Taxonomy (NCBI): domain Eukaryota; kingdom Metazoa; phylum Chordata; class Mammalia; order Rodentia; family Cricetidae; genus Phyllotis; species Phyllotis vaccarum. The sequence continues at coordinate 61,838,661 of JARWLC010000005.1, forward strand.
GAGACCATGTTGTTGTATTATGTTTCTAGCCTGGGACTTTCTGGCCTAGCCTCGTGGCCTGGACCCGCAGACCCTCAGTCCCATAGTCCCACTGAAACACACAGACACTTATATTAATTGTATGCTGATTGACTTGAGGCCCAGGCATATAACTTGCTAACTCTTTACCCTTAAACTAACCCATTATTCATATTCTGTTCAGCCATCCGACTTGGTACCTTTTCTCAGAGCAGCATAGGTGTCCTCTCATCTGCTTCTCTGGTGTCTCTGTGGCATCTCTGCTCTGTTCTTCCTGTTCCCAGAGTTTTCTTAGTCTGGTAGCCCCACCCACACTTCCTGTCTGCCTTCAGCCAATCAGTGTTTTTATTAAACCAGTAGGCAGGACAGTTACTTACAATGTAGCATAATTCCACTATATTCTGTAGGTCAGGCTGAGTTAAAACTAAAATCCTCCAGCCTCAGCCTCCTGAGTGCTAGTTATAGGTGAATGTAACCCTGCACCCAGCTCCTGTGCATTGTCCCCTATTGATCCTCCTTCTTCTCTTTCCTTTCTGAATCCCATGTGCATTTGACTCCATGTTTTCATTCTGGAGGTGTTTTTAACTCTCAGCCCCACCTCCCCCTGCTTTTCCGTCTGCTCCTGCAGTTCCCATCTACACTTGCTCCACAGGCCTCTGCTCAGTGGGAGATGTTGCTGCTTTAATGTTTGTCAAGAACATAAAGGCTCTTGGATTCCTTTCTTTCTTCTGTTTCCTCACTTGGGTTCGTGAAGCACATATATCGGTAGGTTCATAAGAGGTGTCACATGATGTTTCTGATACATCTGTATTCTATAATTTGGTTATGAAAGTTTAGATATACATTCTTTTCTTTCAGAACTTTGTATATTCTTTAGCTTTCTTTTGGTTGGTGGCAGAGATGCTCACTGTGATTTTGATTTTCTACCCTTTATTTACCATGATTTTTTAAATCTTTTCTGTTTATGTTTAGTGTTCTGAAATCTACAAAACTGTGTGTGTGTTGTGGTTTTCCTTTTCTTTCTTGCTCTGCCTGTTTAACCTACAGACTTGTTTTCTCTAATCTATGACTTTGTTCATATTTTTTTCTTTTTCAGTGATGTGACCCAAACCTAGAGCCTTGTGTGTGCTGTGAAAGCACCCTCCTTCTGAGCTACAGTCCTGGGCCACCTTTAATTTAGAGACAGGATCTCACTAGGTTAGTCAGGCTTTGAACTTACTCTGTAGCTCAGACAGGCCTTGATCTTACAATCCTCTTGCCCCAACTTTCCAAGTAGCTGGGGTGGCAAGCAGGTGCCACTAGGCCCAGCTTGCTTTTATATAAAATATTCATTTCTGCTTTATACATCCTGTCTTCCTTCAGCTTTCTAAGAAAGGTACTACTTAGACAGGTTGGTACCATGATAGTGGGATATTGCTGTGACTGATCTATGATATTTGGAGGAAGATTGTGGAAGGATGTTGGAACTTTGGGCTAAAACAACCATTGGCTGTGGAGAGCTCAGTGGGCTGTTCTGTGAGAACTTGGAAGATAAGAATGATTAGTCTCCTACTTTTACGTCCTACTTGAATTCCTGTCTAGACTTCCTTTGATGGTGAACTGAGATGTGGAAGTATAAGGGGAATAAACCCCTTCCTCCCCAACTTGTTTTGGTCATGGTGTTTTATGAAAGCAGTAGTGACCCTAACTAAGACGTAAGTTGACTTTTAGTAAGAATTGGGTTTCATCCCCTAGACATTTTACATTTCTCAAAGATTAAAGCATACAAATCTGAAACTTGAAACTATTTGACTATTTGGCCCCTAATATTTATAATAAGAAATTGCTAACCTGTAGCTTCAATTTGAGTGTTCCAGGAAAGTGCAGGATGGAAGAGGTGATTGGTGTTATAGTGTATGTCACAGGGCTAGCTTAAAATAAATAAATAAATAAATAAATAAATAAATGAATGAATGAATGAATGAATGAATGAATAAATAAATAAATAAATAAATACATAAATAAATAGATAGATAGATAAATAAATAAATAAATAAGTAAGTAAGTAAGTAAGTAAATAAATAAATAAATAAATAAATAAATAAATAAATAAATAAATAAACTCATGTAGGTTCCTAATGTGGCAAGGCAGAAAGGACTAAGTTGACCCACCCTCACCCACCCTTTCCTCCCCCTCCCCCGGCCATTTCAGTCTTTCTCTGGAAATGACTGTGTGCCCTTGTCCTGGCCAATAACAAACATGGAAGTCTCTGTCCAGGAGCAAGCATTTACTTAGGGGTAAGATAAATAAACTGTGTATTTTAAGTTTATAAAATTTACTATTAAGTCTTTACTTCTGCCTCTGGCCCTTGACCTGTACATATCACTGCTACCAAGAACAACCCATGGCATTTTTTCAGCCTCTGAACAGGATCCAGTGAATGATTATTATTTTCAGTAATGGGATTCCTGCCTGTTTGTTAAGCTTATAGATGCTTTTCCTACCTAAAACAATCCCATGAGCATCAGCCATGCCCTTTGAGTTTCTGCCTGTAGCATACGGGTGCTGCCCAGCTGCCATGCTCACAGGGCACACTAACCTTCTGGCCCTGGTTGTTGTCATTGTTGCCTCTCTAACCACTTCAAAGGCTTCCAGAGTCCTCTTCAGCAGCCCCTACCCTCTGTCATTGCTGTCAATCAAACTCACTCTGGATCTCTCCACAACACTCATCCCCACTGGCTTCCTGACTCTCTAAAGCTCTTGGGTCTGCCTCCTCTATCATTCTGTCAGATAAACTTCCAAAAAGTCTATTGAAACAGATGTGTGGTTCACGTGGCCTAAATATGGTGGGCCAATTGAAAACTGAAAGGGCCAGTTCTAAAGCAAAAAGCAGCTCTGGGGAACAGATAAGCCTTCTGAAGAGTGGGGCTCCTCATGGCTTCCACTCTCATGAACTCTAAACTCTCCTTCCTCAGTCTTATCCCCAGTTCACAAAAGGAAGACATCTTGCTCCTTAGAATCTTACTGTGCTACAAAATAATCAGGAGGCTGTGCCCTGAAGAGACAACATTAGTTTTAAGTGAAAACAAGCAATTCACTTATTCTACCTTTCATGATTGTCAAAGACACTTTGCTACTGAGGATGACTCCAGAGGGAGCTTTGGTAGGAACTTTGAGAGGCATCAGCCCCTTCATTTTGTGCAGGTACTAAGTGCACATCTGGGTTCTGCTCATCACATTGACCCTGGCTCCTACAGGGTTATTCGATCTGGATTTTTTTTTTCTTCTTAAGCAGTCAAGACAAGTGTTTGCCACTCAGCTTGGTGAACATTTAACAAACTTTGAATTGCTAAATCTGTGGCTTTTAAGTTTGGAAGGATGATCACAGCATGTGGTATATTCTACAGAGAACCTTTTTCATCCTGAACACAATGTCAGCAAGGAATAGATGATAATGATGTTTATGATGATGGGGGTGGTAATGATGGTGATGATGATGATTATGGTACTAGTGATGATGATGGTGGTGGTAATGATGATGGTGATGGTGGTGATGATGATGGTGATGGTGGTAATGATGATGATGGTGATGATGGTGGTAATGATGGTGATGATGAGATGATTAAGGTGGTGGTGATAGTGATGATGACTATGGTACTGGTGATTATGATGGTGATGAGATGAAGGTAGTGGTAGTGATGATAATGATGATGATGGTGGTGGTGGTGGTAATGATGGTGATGATGGTGGTGGTAGGAGTGGGGTGATGGCAGAGAGCAAAAACAGGCCAAGTGAAACATTTCTATTTTCCTCCATCCTTTTTGAGTGTATTGATGGAAAAGGTGATTTGAATGAGAGCTTAGCCAGATTGCTCAAAGTCCTGGGGGGCACCTTGATGTGTGTAACTTTCAGGGATACTTTCTAGAAATAAGTGAGGTTCTCGACTAATTAAAAATACTTCTGAAGATCAATAGTTTCAGTATCTTTGCTTTCAGGAGGCTCTCAAAATTATTTAATTGAGATATCAGGAGGAGAATAGTTTCAAATAATCTTGGCATTAGAACACTGTATTCTTTTTGGAATGTAGGTCAAGAGGCTACAGTATTGATCTATCAATCTTCTCCAATGAAATTATACATTGTTATTCATTTTGTAAGCTACCTTTTCCACCTTAGGCCTGCAGAAGAAACAGTAAGGTTATGAGTGATGTGAGTCCTGCTTCAGTCTAGCACGTGATTGTACTTTACGTGGTTGTATGAAGTGATGAGGAAGAGAGGATGCAGTCACGTCTATTTCATTACAACCTATACTTCTTTTCTTTTAAAAAGAAGAACAGCAATATCGACAAATAAAAGAGTTACATTCTCAACAGAATTTTACTTAATAAATATCAAAATGTGTTATATTTGTCAATTATATCACTTAAAAAATGCAATGCAGACTCAATCCAGAAGGACATTCCAGTATTCTTCCTGTGGTAACCACAGCACATTAAGAAAAAACTCATTTCTATTCATGATTTCTCTGTCAAAATAAAAAACATTCAAACAAAACTTCATTAAGATAAAACTGAGTTCAGTGAAATGAAAAGTAAGTTCAAGGTAAAAGGAAATAAAGTAGTCCAAGGCATTTTTCATGTCTTTCCTAATTATGTTGAGTATCTGTTCACTGGTGACATTAAAAATTGGTGTGCATTTCCATTTCCATATCTAGAATATCCTATTTTGGAAGTTATAATTTTCAAAGATACTTAGCCTTATTATTAAAGATTTTAAATGTTACCTTCAATGTCTGTTAAGAGCACAGCTATCTCTAGATTCAATGGATTTTTATCAAAATTCTAATGACCTGAGGTTTTTTTTTTTTTTTTTTTTTCAGCAGTAGAAAAATTTAAGCTGGGCTTGTTCACACATACTTGTAATTCCTGTACTCTAGAGGCTGAGGCAGGATAACCATTTCAAGTTCAAGGCCAGCCTAAGCTACTTAGTGAGACCATCTCAAAATGAAGCAAAACAAGAAAAATACAGGAGAGATGGAAAGGTCTTTCTAAATTTTTCTGGCATGTGGATGGACAAACAGGTATCCAGGGGCTCAGGAAGCAAAGCTGCAATACTCACAAAAGTGCAGCACTGTGAACAGACAGAAATGTGAGTCACAGGCATAGGAAAAGGGCTAGACACACGCCCCCAAGCCCATGAACATATGATGAAAATGGTCATCCTCAACAAGGGTGCCAAGACCCTCCAGCAGGGAAAGACTGTTGTTAGGAACTGAGTCTGAGCAAGCTAATAGAAGGAGGCTTCATTCTGCTTGATTTTCCAGTGATTTCTTAGGTAAGACACCGAAAGTTCAAGCAACAGAATAAAAAGATGAATAGGAATTTAACAGGATTGCACATGTATAAATGATATTATCAACAGTGAAAATCAAGAGATGAAATAGAAAAATATTTGCAAAACAGGATAAGGAATTGGCATTCTAAATATAGAAAGAAATAAAATGTAATAAAAAACCAGATTTTTATTAATTTCTTTTAAAAAGGACTTGAATAGACAAAGCTGTGGAAGTAGCCAGTTCCTATATGACATTGTTCTCTACATCACTTGTTATCAGCATCATAATGATGTCACTGCATACCTGGTAGAATAGGTACTGGAAAAGCACAGCAGAAAATTAAAAGATAGGAAATAGTGTTGCTGAGGATGAAGAGAACTCATCCTGCCGTTGTGATGGCAACGTGAAACAGCTACTATGGAAGATGGTTTAGTGCGGTGGTTCTCAGCCAGTGGGTTGTTACCCCTTTGGCGGTTGAATAACCCTTCTACATGGATCACTTAAGACCATCAGAAAACAAATATTTATATTAAGATTCATTAAAATTTAGTAGCAAATTTCAGTTATGAAGTAGCAATGAAAATATCATTAGGGTCACCACATGAGGAGCTGTATCAAAGGATTGTAGCTTAGAGGAAGGCTGAGAACCACTGGCTTAGTCCCTGTCTACCTCAAGGTCAGAATACCAAAGACCCAAACAGACCCCAAGTGGGAAATAACCCGAGTATCCATATGTGGATGAAGCCATCCTGGCATGTTAACTTTTAAAAAGGATGAAAGGATCAAACCTGGTTATATGAATGAAGACAACACATGCCTTATCACTGAGATAACCAGTTCCTCTCGACAGAACATGAAATGATCCCAGTGACACCAGAAGAGGTCAGGGGAGAGTGACTCACTGGGGACAGTCTTGACATCAGGATGTACAAAGACTTGGGAGGTAGAAGCCGATGGTGGTTTCGCAATGCTGTCAGCACACTTAATGCCACACAACAGAAAGCTAAAAAATAGGTCCAGGTGGTAAATTTGTTACACTTAGTTTTCCACAGTAAAATATAACTATACTGAAGTTGTTTTTCAAATGTTCAGGTACATGGATTGTAAACTTTCCATTAGGGGACATCTGTTTACCTGTTTGGAACAACCTGCTAGGTGAAGGTCTTCTCGCCTCATTTCCCTCCCCTTCACCCCCAAACGCACATCCTAGACATTCCTTCAAACGGCTTCCTCCATTACCAGGTCCTACCGCTTTTGGAGATTCTGTGCTGAGAGAACACCGAGCTCCCTCTATGATACCCCCACCACCACCTTTCTAGTCCTAACCAGACTGAATTGTTTCAGCCCAGCGCTGACTGCTGCTGACAACATGGAGCATGAATTGAAACAGACTATAAGCAGATAGCTTGATTATGGAATGTTTTTCTTTTAAATGGATAGGATGGATTAGTCTGAGAATCGTCTGCCTTGCAAGTCCAGGGACTTGAGTTCAGTACCCAGAATCCAGAATCCACATATAAAAGCCAGGCACGATGGCATGCGCTTGTAATCAGCACTTGGGAAGCAGAGGCAAGAGGTGCCTGAGGCTTGTTGGCCAGCAAGTCAAGCATAGATGATGAGACCCTGCCTCAAAAAAGGAGGGTGGAGTTTCTGAGAATAATATCCAACAACATCCTGATATCTGTATTCTCTCTTTCTCTCTCTCTCTCTCTCTGTCTCTCTCTCATACTTAAACACATTCATGCAAAAAAATAAATAAATAAATAAAATAAAACTAGAATTCTTATAGTACTCCTCTGAGAAAGTAGACAAGGCCTTTCCCTCCACTTCCCATAACAAAACACCAAGTCCACACCTCACTGAGGCAGTAGCCGGAAGGGATCGGTGGAGATGAGGAAGAGCACCTGAGTTCTCTCTGACAATCTTGGTCTGTGGAGCCAAGCACTAAATCTTACTGTCAATAAGTTAAGAGCATTGTTTTATTGGTTATAAAACTCATGTTCTCAAATACTTGCCATAGGTCCTGCCCATAAATGAAATGATCTTACACATATTTCTGCTACCCCTTGAATAACAAACCCCTGCCACTGTTCCAGCACCAGGAGGCTGAGCGCAGCTGTGTCATTAATGAACGATAGCAGATCCTAGCCAGTGACCTCCACATGAAAGGCTCATTATTTCCTTATGGGTCTCCAGAGCCATTTGGTCCCATAGCATGCCAGCACAGGATTTGAACTGAGGAGTTGAAGCCTTGAACTATAAAAAAATAAAAAATAAATTTTTTTTACATAGTCCTTGATACAATTTAGAGCGATTACATTCTATTGTGCCAAGAGTTCCTTATTAAAAATCAATTTAATTGTACGTACCCCATCTGGTCAGAATTATGGTCTTTTATGGGGAGAAAACACGACTTCATATTTATCTGATATTCTATAGTTTAACAGTATAACCATGTAATTATATAGGAACAGAGGCATTTCATAGTACTGAGAAATTAGTAATTAAAGACACTTTTTAAAATGTTTACCAGACTTCCTTTTACTAACTTTGTAAATGCTTTGGGCCATGGCATTCAACTTGTTTGCTAATCTGAAATTTAAATGGAAAAGGGGGGGAGTAATAAAATATATAATCACATTTCTTAGGTTATGTACACTTGACATGGTAATTTCTATTTTATTTTATGCTTTTTTCAGATTTGAGTCCTTATAAACAATATCAGTTGTTCCCAGAGCATTCACTTGCACATCCTTATTCAAGGATAATAAATATCACTTTGGAAGCTTACCTTTTGTTGTCCTGCTTCTTCAGTCTGAACTGTGTTAGCAACATGTTAGCTTAGTATACGACTGGGAAATATTTCAAACTAGAATGGTGACCAAGATTTTTGTAGCCTGCTTCCCAAACCCCAAAGAGCTTCTGAATCTTTAACTAGACATTTGAGGAAAATCTGGTTTTCCATTTGGAAACTTTTGTGGACATTACAGTCTTAAAATATCAGGAGCAAATTAGTTATAGATACAGATTTGATATTGAGCCTGCCTTAACTTAAGTGTTTTGAAAATACCTTATTCAATATGTACAATTTGCCATTAGTAACTGTGATCTTTAAGCGGACCTTCCTCTTCTCTGTGCTCTGATTTCCTCGCTGTGAGATGAAATTGTAGTTCTTAAGGTGGCTGTGAGGTTCAAGTGAGCTAATCCACTGGGGCTGTTAGCATCCTCATAGTCCCTTCTGTTCTTTGGAAAATGAAGATATAGCCCGATTCTGAGAGTAAGAATTTATTCTCAGAAAACAGATAAGAGTTAAAGTTAATGTATTGTATGCTCACTTGGCTTCCTCTTGAAGTATTAATATTCTGTGAGCATATATTACTACTGTGTTCCCAGCACTGTGCCGGATCTGAAGTATTCTATCACAAATAAAACCCATACAACCTTTTGTCCTATGGGGTAGCCAAAAAATGCAACAAAGATTAAAGAATGTGACGAGTTAAGAGAAAATGGGTATATTGGGGCACACAGAAAACTAAGTTCTTTTCCTCTATGTAAGTATAAAAGGTTGAAGTAACATCTGTATGCTTTGATGATAATAGTTATGTGCATATAGCTAACAATATTCTTCCCATCTACCTCTGCTCCTGCTCAGCCATCAACAGAAACAGTGGGATCAGCCTTTAGTGCCCTCTCTTGGGTTCAAATAAATGTATATGAACGTCCCACTTTATATGCTCTTACAAGACCTAGATTCTATGTACCCTGTTCTCCTTTTATTGTATGTTTTATAGGGCTGCAGTCTTTGCTCCCAGTTTTCACGTACCTAATATTGGCCGACGAGAGAAAACTCTCCCAAGAGTTAAAATGGGACCGTGCCTGGCTACCACACCATCTTTTTTGGTCTCTATTTCATTTTGTCTTCTTAGTCATATAACTTATCAAACAAAAGGATCCCATGAGGAGGATGTTTTTAAAGCCTGTGGCTTATCCTACTATTGTGTCCCATCCCCCTTCCTCTGTATTGCACCTTTGATTTTTCCCTTGATTTCCTATTCACATTTTTTAAGTGCTTAATATTTTATGGATCTGCTGCAATCACATGATCTCTACCAAAGAACTTTAGTGTCTGGGCCAAAGAGATGTATCCGTGGGAAAAACACTTGCCGAGTAAGTCTGATGACCTGCGACAATTGCCTGAACCTTCTTAAACTGTAAAGTGAAAATGGAGTCCACAGTATTGTTCTGTGACCACACACACACACACACACACACACACACACACACACACACACACACAACATACTGATCATACACAATAACAAAAATTTGTTTAAGAAGAATTTCAGCCCCTTACCCTTTGCCACCCATTGCCAACAATGTTTTGAAACAAGGCAGTGCTTTTTATAAACCAGTGCTTTTATAGATGAGAAATTAATTGCCAGAAATAGAATTTTGGGCAAAGGATGTATTTAGTCTTTTGCTTTTGATTCTTATGGATAATTGGGAGAAAGGGGAAAAGAGCAATGAACGTGTCATTGAAACAAATGTCTTTAAGCCCGGTGCGTTTTCTCGGGTGCTAATTTATTGCGTCATTCTCTGTAGGATGCTCCCCCCATACTCCTTTGGGCACCTAGAAGGACAAGCCATCCCTGTTCCCAATTCCAAATCATCTATTAAACCCATTGGCTGTTAGCTGGGAGCAGTGACAAGTATGAGCCACCGAGATTGAACAATGGCTACTGCTCCTCCAGACAGGAGCCTGTACAATTAGCCAACAAGGTTACTGCGCTTTTGGCAGTCAGGCAGCAGTTAAAGCAGAGAAGGATCCTTTTCCAAGAAGGAAAAGCCATTTAATAAGTTTGGGTCAGTTTGCTCATAACAGTCCAATGTTTGAGGACCCAAACCCCAGGAGCTTGGCAGACGGCAGTGCTTGGCAGGTCTCCCACCAACCCACCAGGTCTGAGGCTGCCCAGTCTAGGCTTTGGTTTGGTTCATTTAAGAGCATTCCTGGTTAATAAAGTTAAGGCGGAGGAATCTTTCTCCCATTAATCCAAAGGAGTAAAGCACAGTGGCCACAAGCACACCGTCCTCCAAGAGCGGCCAGTTGAGGGGACAGGCCATCTGTTTGCATTGAGGGCGGTGTTTGGTCTATGAACCTAAGAGCCAGTGGCCCACCAAAAATGACCTTAGTGTTCAGGAATTGGGTGGTGCTGTTTTTTTATATATGAATTAACATTTATACATGACTAAGTGGTATGAAAGCCTGATTTTATAGTGTGTCAGAGAGGCATCGTGTACCTGCCTCACAAGTAAATAAAATAAAACTAAGTTCGTTGGTATAAATGTTTGAAAATACAGTACATTTTCATACTTTTCCCTTTACTTATGGAAATCTTCCCAAAATGAAATCAAGTTCAAGTTTTTACATGGGAGGTGGAGAAACAAACAGCTCATGGGTTTTAAAATTATAAGATGGATTGGGGGGAGACTTGTTTTGTGTGTTTTGGGTTTCATTTTCCTCTAACAAAAAAAAAAAAAGTTCCGATCGAATAAACAGGTCTAATCATCCAATGGCTGGTGATTGGAATGCAGGAGAAAATGTTAAGAACGAGTCTGTTTACACTTCAAAACCCAGCAGCACCTGCAAATTGTAAAAATGAGTGCCAGCACATCCAGACTGTGAGGAAACCTGCCTGTGCCAACTGAGCTGTCAGAACAGCTGCTGCTAGGGGAGGGAGGGGCAGCCCAGGGGGTGAATCAAAGTCTCCCCCTCCATCACCCACTCTCAAGTGACCTCCCTCAGAGAGGCTTTTGTACCTGTGACTGGTAGGAAGAGCATATCCCTGTTCCAAAGCCAATTCAGAGAAGGAGACAAGAACTCTTAAGAATTTTTCCTTCTTATAAGAAATTTTCACTAACATGGGTGCCTTGGTCATACAAATTTTGTACTAGCTCTTTAAAACAACTTTTCAGTGATTTTAGAAATATGTTCTCTGCATAGGCTTGAATTTGTGAAGTTGCTTAACTCACTTCCAGTGCATATGCCCAGGAGTTTTCTGTGCTATTGAATATATAGCCTGTGTATGTATGTGTGTGTATGTATGTATGTATACTGGAGTTTTGTGTGTTAGTGACAGTTGGGGGTCAAGTCAGGTCATTGTCAGGAGCCCTCCTGGGCTGGCCATGACAATTAGCATCCTCCTTCAGGTGGTGACCATGGAGGGGATCTCCACACAGCATAAAATGAAATGTCTCCTCCTTGGCAATTTGTTTGTAGTTGAAAAACCGCCTCAGTTATGTAAATAAAGCTCAGGTGTTTTGAAAACTCAAAGCATTGGGAGAGCATATGTGAGTGTCCCCTTTGCTACCCAAAAAACGATAACGACTACTCAAGGGTCTGTGATGTGTCCCAGCGAGACATCATGCATCCATGAGTTTACACTTCCTTTCTGTAGTCAGGACCTTTCTATGTGAATTTCTCTGGATCTGGGGGATCTTAGGTTTAGGTTTGGATTTTGTTGATTTGAAGGATTTTTGTTTGGTTGATTTTTTTTCTTTGTTTTGTTTTTGAGGCAGTCTTGCTATATAGCCCAGGCTGACACCAAGTTCAAGATCCTCGTGCCCGGCTTCCAAAGTGCAGGACTTTCAAGAGACATCCTTGTCCTTCACCTTGATGTGTATAGGAGTTATCTTTATCATGATCGATGAATATGGATTTATACTACTCTTCTAGATGGATTATTGTGTTGAATTAAACAAATGAATCCTCTACAGCTACCATCATGTAGTGTATGAAGGTCCTATTTTCTTCCCAAATAATGTCAAAGTAAACACTTATATTTTTGTGTTAAGTACCACATAACTAAAGCTGTAAGAGTTAAATAATGAAGAGTGTGTCCCTGGAAGTGAAATCCTCAAGACAAAGGAATGTACTTTGAACACTTGTCAGTAATGCTGCACGTCTAGCTAAGGATTAGAGGAATGAGATCTTCAAATGGATCTGGCTGGTGGAGTGCTTGGCCTCACATTACCTGGTCTCTGGATTCATCCCTAGTACCACAATTACAGAGCAAAGAGGCAGACAGTACAGTGGGCTACTGTTGCTCTGCTCACTCACTACTCACAAAGAGAGAGGGTGGGAAAGAATGAGAAGGAAGGGAAAGAGGGAGGGAGGGAGGAAGGAAGGAGAGAAGGAAGGAGGAAAGGGAAGAAAAAAGGGGAGGAGGATGGGAGAAGGAGGGAAAGAATGTTGTATTATGATGGCAGGTAGCTGATGGTAGTGTGGTGAGACCCACAGGGCTGTGGGAAAGAGATGCTTTATTACAATGGGGAGGGGGGAGAGATAGATAAATAGATAGAAAAGAGAAGGGGGAGGGGCGTGTGCCCTCTGCCAAGGTGGGGAGAGAAAGAGACAAGAGAGGTGGAAGTCTTCCTAAATGGAGCTTGATGTCAGTGCGGTGGGCAGGCCAGGATATTGCCTATTGGCCAGGGATCTAGGAAGTGGGACAGAATCCTAACATTCCTCACTTTTTGATTTATAGGAAGGTGAGTTATTGATGGCAAGGGATGGGGATAGGGCACAGAATGTTTTGCTCTCTAGACTGCTTCCTGCAGATCTGGGACAAAGGAGGGGGATCAGGGTCACTGCACAGTGGGAAGTGTGAGTTAAGAGACATCCAGCTAACAGTTATCCTGAAGACCTCAGGCATCTGTCCCCTGAAGGAGCTGAGAAGGCAGGTGCTAGGAGAAAAAAAAAATAGATTATTAACACTGGCCCTATGAACAGGGCCATGGAAAGAATGATAACTACCAGAAAGAATGGAACGGGAAAGTACTCCGAGTGTACAAAAGAGGCAAGCGTAAAGAAAGATGCATAAGAGCAGATGCGCCCTTCATTGGGGCGTCCTGGAAAACCAGGTTCCAGTTGCTGGGTAGGTACCTGCTTGAGTCTGGAGAGAGGATACCAGCAGTGAAGTCCCAGGAGCTTGGCAAGGTGGCACACCAGATTGAGGGATGGTGTGTTCTAAGAGTACTGGAGCCATTACATCTGCTGTTTCTCTGTGTCTGGCAGGAAGGTTGGGTCTGTGCAGGAACCTGTAAATATCTGAAAAACAGCTGGAACAGATTTACATGCTGGTGTGTCATAGCAAAAACTATGGCTTTGGGTTAGAAGGTATTAATGTTTTTCCAGGGTCTGTTTTTAGCCCAATGAAACACAATTTTAAATCTGTAACTAAAAGAAACTTACTAAATAGAAATGGTTTAATGAGTAAAGAGAGAGGAGGGAGAGGCTTTTATACCCTCTCTAATGTTAAATTTTTGGTATCAAGGTAAACTGTGTCTATACTTAGTATTAGCTCTAAGAGAATGAAAGCTGTGACTTTTATATAGAGATCTGAGAAGGCAGCTGAAGCAAAGCCTAGTTGTCAAATGGCATCAAAGATCTGAGGATAAGTTATATCTGAGTTAGCAATTGAGCCTCCATAGTCTTCATCTGTCTTTGGCTGCCAGGCCTCATAGATCTGATAGTTGGCGGTAGGAACTCATGGAGAGAAACAGTCTACCTTGTCTAGGCAAGAGTGAGGCAATGAATCCCCCAGGGAAGGGGACATTGGCAGCAGGTGGCAGGAGAAGCAGCTGTTGTAATGGCTGGTATTGCCATCCTGGAGCAAGTTCCAGGTAGAGGTTCTTCTTGGCCCATTGATTTTCTTGGAGGTACAGGATGCTGTAATGAGCCAGCATGTCTATCATGAAAAGATTTTAAATTAAACACTTTAAATGCCATATTCTGCGGATCTCTGAGAATTTGAGAACTATGTCTATTAGGTTTGAATTACTATCAAACCTGTGTTCTCTAATAGTCTTTAGTGTTTTATCAGCTTTTATATTTATAAATCTATTAATTGGAAACTTTGGGACCAGGGAGTTTGCTATGACCTAATCTTTCAACTTGTCTCAGGGCCAAGGGACAGTGTGTTCTTTACTATAGCTGCTTCAAGCTGAAACAGGTTATCATCAGGGCTTAAAAAGGGCTGAAAGGCTAGTCAAAGGCTGGAGGAGTTAGGTGATGGTCTGATCTCGCTGTCCAAAGCAGGTTGCAGAAGTCACTGGTGCTTGAATGTTTCTGTCAGCTGAGAACTCCTGCTGAGACAAGTTCAATCGAGGAACAGGAGTTAGAATTTATGAACTGATTTGGAGCTTTTAGGCCCATAGACTTGTGCCAATTTGGCAGAAATAAGGAAAACATCTCTATTGCCAACACTGGAGTAGGACCTTTTTGATTTGGGTAATAACAATTGTTTTAATGAATATAGCTTGACCAATGGTCTAACAATGTATGCCCAGAAATGTAAAAATTGTTCTTAAGAAGATCTAAAAATCTCTCAGATGTCTTTTTGCATTATTAAAATCATACCACAATTAATTATAAAGTTTAGCTGCCAGAGCAAAGTGTATAAAGGCATTGAGGTGTAGCTTTAACATCTAGACTGTATAGACAGAGTTATATATGCATACAGGCAGAATTTAAAAGCTATTGTGCACTCCAGATTGAAAGACCATGGCAGAAGCAGGAACTTAACACTGTCTGCTATAGGCAGAGCCTGGGGAGGAGAGATTAGATCTGGCAAGTGAGATGCTGGTGGAGTCAGATCACATGACTTTTGCCCTGAGCAGAGATGGGAGGGCCTGACCATGTGATCATGTGTGTGTGTGTGTGTGTGTGTGTGTGTGTGTGTGTGTGTGTGTGTGTTTGATAAGATATAATCAGAAGCATTTAAAATCAGTAAAGAACTGAGAAACAGGGAAGCGTGCAAAGCAGGCAAGGGCAGAAGAATGAGAGGCAGCTACATGGCTGGCAGGTGGGTCTCACACTACCTCTGCACAGCAGCAGCGTTGGGGAGCTGGTGGATGGGTGAAGGTGAAGCCCTTAGCTAGGTGCATGAGGTATGACCCATTGCTAAGGGGTGGAGGCTGATCCAATGCATTTAATCTGAGGTGTCGCCCAGGTTAAGCAGAGATCGTTGGAATGACTCAAGCCATCATACTTGCGTGCTGGCAAGGAGGCTAAGAGTCAAGGGCGATACCTGAAGAATGGAAGTCTGAGAAATGGGGATCCAGAGAATCCACAAAACCCTCAGACCTACCTCAATTATGGCCAGAAATGGATGTTGAACAGGATACAAATGGGAGCCCCCTGCTAGGCGTATTTTCCCATGAGTGAGGTAGGGGAGGGACTGGGGCTATGACACATGTTCGAGGGGTAGGGACGAATTCTCCTTCGTGGGAAAATGGGCAGAGGGAGTAGTTTACCAAATGAAGGTCCTCAGGGAGTCCCAGCAGACAGTTGGCTGAACAGAGTGCTAGGAGGGCATCTGCCCGGTCATCGACACCAAATATTGTCTTATGATTATGATCGTGGGTACCTGTAGCCAGTGGTGGATGGGGGTTGGGGGCCCCTTGTTCCTTGCAGGCCTGCGGCCCAGTGAGACACACAGGGTCCTGGGTCAGAGATGCACAGAGCAATGGGAAAGGGATACAGGCTTTATTATAATGGCAAGGTGGGCAGAGAGCAGAGAGGAAGCAATGGGTGGCAATCTTTTTCTTAAATGGAACTTGATGTGAAGACACTGGACAGGCCAGGTTATTGCCCAAGGGAAGGGCTCCAGGAAGTGGGACAGAATCCTACCAGGGAAGGGGAGCAAAAACGGAAGAGGAAGGGAGGGGAGGGAAAGAGAGGGAGGGGGAGGGGAGGGGAGGGAGGGGGAAGTCTGATTCTTCTGGCTTGTGGGACAGAGTTAGGAATTTGAGTTTATTCTAATAGTATTTTTCCTCATGCTTCTAAGAATGCTTCCTTCATATAGAATACTGTTTTAGATTTTTATTTCTTTTTATCTGCTGGGCAATCTGAATTTTAACAAATAGTATTGATTTCTTCATTCCTTTATGTTGTCAGGGTTTGATTTTTCTTTGGTTTTTGTGGCTTGCTAAAGGTCTTGCCACACTGTTTCACTGGTACTTCTAAACCTCAGCTACCTGCCTCTCTCTGTTCTGATGCCATTCTGAAGAGAAGCGGAAGCCAACTTCATTGTTTCCCTTTGCAGGTTAATTATTTCTTCTCATTGAATATATTGCATTAATTTTATAACATTCAAAATTCAGGCTGGAGGAGAAATTCTGTTATAGAGCATATACTTATCATGCATGTGGCTATGGATTAGAGAGCCCCAGTATCAGAAGTCAATAAGCACTAACTGCTGTGCCAAGATATGTGTGAATGTTAAAAGGTCCATTTTAGTTCTTGTTTTCTTTCCAAAGTCAAAGAATCCATCCTCCATTTGCACAATGATGTTTTAGAAATTTTTCTTCTACTGCATCTTTGGATACTTTTCTAATTTTTTTCTTATTTTAATATACTTTAAAATTTGTGTGGGTCAGAAAGATAGTTCAGCTAATAAGGCACTTTCTGCCAAGGAGACCCACATACTGGAAAAAGAGAACCAGCTCTATCAAATTGTCCTCTGATTGCCACATATTGTTCTCTGTTACCTGTCCCCGCCAAAAAAAAACCCTGAAAATGAATGCAATAAAAATGTTTTTATTCTTTATTTTTGACATCTTTGAAAGGCTTCTGTTTCTCTTAAGATCAATGTAGACTTTTGTTCTTTGCATAACATTGCTTTTTTAAGATTTATTTTTATTATTTCTATATATGTGTGCTTGTGTGTGTATGCGCGCACGCGTGGGCACATGTACATACAGGAAGGGCATTAAATCCCCTGGAGCTAGAGTTACAGGTGGTTGAAAGCAGCCTGACATGACACTGGAAACCAAGCTCAGACTGTTTTTTGCAAAAACAGTATTTTAGTTAGGTTTTTATTGCTGTGAAGAGATACCATGACCATGGCAACTCTTATAAAAAAAAACATTTAGCTGGGGTGGTGCACTCACAAGTCTCAGAGGTTTATTTAGTCCATTATCTTCATTGCAGACAGCATGGCAACATGCAGGCAGATGTGGTACTGGAGCTGAGAATCCTACATCTTGTCTCAGAGGCAACAGGAAATTGACTGACTGTTACACTGAGGAAGTAAAAAGTCTTCAAAGCCTGCCTCCACCATGACACACTTCCTCCAACAAGGCCACACCTCCTAATAGTGCCACTCTCTTTGGAGGCTATTTTCTTTTAAACCACCACACTCCAGTTCCTAGCCCCAAAGGCTTATAGCCATGGGAAAAAAATGCATTCAGTCCAACTTCAAAAGTTTCCGTAGTCTATCACAGACTCGAACTTGTTTCAAAGTCCAAAGACTTTTTCTGAGACACATTGCAATCTCTTAACTGTTAATCCCCCTGTAAAAATCAAATCGGAAAAGCAGATCACATGCTTCCAATATATAATGACACAAGATATTCGTTACCATTCCAAAATGCAGGGAAGGGAGCATATCAAAGAAATTCTGGACAAAAGCAAGACCAAAAACCACCTGGGCAAACTCCAAACTCTACAGCCCCATGTCTGATGTCAGATCTTCAACTCTGTTCAGCTTTGCTGGCTAAAACACCCTTCTTTCTCTTGGGCTGGTTCCACTTCCTATTAGTAGCTCTTCTCAGCAAGTATCTCATAATTCTGCCATTTCTGACATTTTGAATTCTCCAAGGCAATGCAGGCTTTAATTTTACAGCTTCACACAATGACCTCTCTACTAGGCCTACATTTAGAGACAGACTTAACACATGCCTGTAGGCAAAGAGGCATTTCGACAACCTTTTTCTTTTTGTTTTCTTGTTTTTTTTTTTTTTCTGTTCTTAGCTCTAAAACCAGAACCACATGACCAAAGCTGCCAAGTTCTACTACTTATTGAGGATGGAACACGGCAGCCCTCTCATTCAATTATAGCTTCACCAGTTTTCAGTACTTTATTGTGTAACGGGCGGGCACCCCTAGAGCACCCCAAGACACCCACAGCTAATGACCACTGTTAACTTTAAAGAAAAAGAGAGTTTAATGAATGATATACTGGTATACATATGTGCAGGCTCCAGGCACTGTGCAAGCCAAGAGCACCAAATGCGTTCAGAGTAAAATTCTTATACCGCACTCTGGGTAGGGGAGTGGGTATGGGCGGGCTTGGTGCGATAACAGGGTGGGGCCAAAGGTCAGTTTGAGATGGAGTTTAGGAATGCAGGCAGGCAAGGTATTTCCTGTGAAACAATAGGACCCCCTGAAGACATTCATTTCCTGGAGAAATGGTCATGATGGGCACATTGTGCAAGCTTCAGAAAGTTCTTGCCTGCTTCCGTTAACAGTTCTCATGGTAGGGCTTTCCTGGGTGGCCCCACCCAGGTTGCTACATCGGGAATGTGGAATGCGGTCCCAGCCAAGTAATGGAGGAAGTACATCCTGTGTTGCTCAGGAGGGGGTTAGTGAACAAGTATCTTCTTAGCAAACAGAAAGTTAGCATGACAGCACAAGAGGTCAAATCTTAGGTTAGGCCAGGAAAATCTCATCTTTACAATTGCCTAAGCTTGACTGTCCTGAAACTTGCTCTACAGACCAGGATTGCCCTCAAACTCAAAGATCTAGTAGCCTCTGCCTTCCCAGTGTTGGGATTAACGGTGTCTCCCTACCATGACAAGCTCTAAGCTTTAGTTTCATTCCACAGCTGGAAATTTAGCTGGGTGGGATCTTGCCTGAGGTCACCATTATCTTTATTCCATTTCTTAATCCATGTATCTCCTTGAATATGGAATTTAGCTCCATTTTACTCTCTTGTACTTAATCCTTTTCTCCTTAAAATGTACTTTTTATAATTTACCCTGCTCAGCTTTCTCTTTTTCATTATAAATCTTCATTTGAAATACCACTAATATAAACACAGCAGAGTATTTACTATGCTGTTTTGAGATTTTTTTTCCCCCAAAGGAATTAATCCAAAACTCTTGACTTTAGCCTCAAGCAGGCTCTTCAGACAAGGGCAAAAGGCAGCCACTTCCTTTACCAAATTATCATAAGAATGATCTCTAGACAGCAAGCTAAAATTTTTCTCTTTTGAAACCTCTTGCAAGCACCAACAGTTGAAATAACTCTTAGCTTCTCTGTCTTTCATGCTCCTACTAGTATGACCCACTAAGAAGTGCTTAAAACATTTTACTATTTTCATAACCCAAAGTACCAAAGTTCAAATTCCTCCAAACAAACAGATGGTTCAGCCTATCACAACAATATCCCACTCCTGGTACCAACTTCTGTTTCAGTTAGATTCTTATTGGTGTGAAGAGACACTGTGATCATAGGTACATTTCATTGAAGAGATTTAGTCCATTATCATCAGGGTCGGGAGCATGACAACATGCAGGTAGACACGGTGCTAGACCTGCATCTTGATTCATAGGCATCATGAACTGAAGCACACACTGAGGGAAATGTAAGCAAAAAAGACCTCAAAGCGTGCCCCCCTCCAACAGTGACATATTTCCTCCAACAAGGCCACACCTTGTAACAGTGCTACTCCCTTTGGGGGCCATTTTCCTTCAAACCACCACAAACAGCAAGGGCTTGGAATCACTGTTCTGTTTCCAGTCTCATCACAGAGGTTTTTTAAGCCTCTCCCATTGATTACTTTTCTTTTTTTAAATCTCTATCACTTCAGCTTTTTTATTCCCACTTCTGTGGCTTTTGTCTCTATCATAGACCTATCAACCTTTTCCTATTTGTTAAGGTTAGGCAATCTTTTGTCTAGGAAATTTAATTCCCATTTCAAAGAAAAGTACTTTTTTTTTTTTTTAATCCTATGGGCTCACCAAGAATCTTGACGTTTTATTTTGCCCTATGCATGGTTCTTCCATAGAGATTATCTCCTGGCATTCACCCCATTTTATGTGGGTACTGGGCTGTTCTTGCCCTTGTCCTTGGGGAAGAAGCACTATAGTTGTCTCAGGACACTTTCCCATGGATTTATTTCTTCTCTGCTGCTCACCTGTTACAAATCTTGCTGCTTTTGTTTCCTTTGGGGAGAGGATTCCTGTGCCACCACAGCGAGTCTCCATGTGTCATGAGTTTTCTGCTGGATGACCGATCCTCAACAGCCTTGGTTGCTTGCTGTCTTAGGGTTCCATTGCTGTGAAGAGACACCATGACTACAGCAACTCTTAGTTTTTTGTTTTTTTTTTAAAAAAGCATTTAATTGGTGTTGGCTTACAGTTTTGAGGTTTAATCCATTGTCATTATTGTCGTGATGGGAAGCATGGCAATATGCCAGCAGACATGGTGCTGGAGAAGGACTGAGAGTTCTACACCAGGATTAACAGGCAACGGGAAGAGAATGAGACACTGGGCCTGGTGTGGGCATTTGAAGTCCCAAACCCTGTCCCCAGTGACATATTTTCTATAACAAGGCCACATTGTAGATGTACATTTCTTACCAGTCCACCAGTTTGGGAATAAACACACTGAGGCTAGTACTAATTACAAAAGTTCAGTTGCAACCTCAGGCTTGTTACTAGCTAACTCTTAGATGTTAAATAAGCCCACATGTCTTATTTACCCTCTGCATGTGGCTCATAGCTTATTACCTCATTTTTTTACACATCCTGTTTTCTCTATGTCTGCTGGTGTCTCTCTGACTATACCCTTCTTCACTCCAACATCTTCAGTTTGATTGTCCCACCTAGTCTCCCTGCCTGGCTATCAGCCAATCAGCTTTTTACTAAATTAGTCCCAATTGGCAAATCTTCACAATATACAAAAGGATTATTCCACAGCATTTCCCCTTTTAGGTCAAATTAAAAAGAAAAGTCTTAACCTTAACATAGTAATACTATATGCAACAAAGCAGTTACTAAGTAAGAATTACAGTTACAATACTCCGTCCATTTGTATTTGTCACATTTATAGAAAATACTCAATTATCCATCTTACTTTGGTGAGCCTAAAGTTTTGTACCTAATTTAATTTCTATCCTAAATAAGGAAAACTGAAATTCAAATTATTTAGTCTTTAACTATATCACAGATTCCAGAAAGAATTAGTATTACCTAAAAACAAAAACATTTTCCTGGGCAGTCACCTAAAGTTAATCTGCAATGTTGGGGCATTCATCTTCAGCCTACAGGCCTAGAGTATCTGGCAAACTTTTCCATGAAACAAGAAATTTGAAGGCTATACTGCCTTGTCTTGGCAAATTTCATTAGTCACTTTCTTCTGTATTCTACATGTAGGATCCTCAAGGTTTAGACCCCAGACCCGCAGTCCCACAGTTCCACAGTCCCACAGATGCTTTCAATAATTTTTGGTTGATCATCCTAAGGCTCAGGCATATCACTTGCTAGCTCTCTACCCTTCATCTAACCCATGATTCTTCCTGTTCAGCCATGTGGCTCAGTACCTTTAGACCAGCATAGTTGTCCTCTGCTTCTTCTGGCTTCTCTCTGGCATTCTGCTCTGTGCTTCCTGTTCTCAGAGTTTTTCTTAGTCTGGTAGCCCCGCCCACACTTCCTGCCTGCCTTTGGCCAATCGGCGCTTTTTATTAAACCAGTGGGTGGGACAATTATTTACAATGTAACAACACAATCTCCCACATAGAAGGCTATACTGCCTTGTCTTGGCAAATTTCACCAGTCACTTTCTTCTGTATCCTACAGAATGCCTGGCAGACTCTTCTGTGAAGTAGGAATCTTGAAAGACGTTCCTGCCTTGCTTTGACAAAGTTCATCGGTCATTATGGGTGGTGCATGTCTAGTCTACACAACCTACAGTCAAGCAGTCTAGTCAAAAGCAGCTTTTTGCCCAAAAGGTTAATCTTATAACAGTGAAAGCAAACTCCATATGAAGTTTCTTCCATGCCCATCATCATTTTTTGAAGTAAATTGGTACCACCAGGAGCAGGCATGTTTCATATCAAGATAAATCTAAATCATTAAAATATTATAAATGCCATATTCTGTAGGTCTGAGAAGCAGTTGAAAATTACCTATCTATCCAAAATATAGCCCTGATTTTCTTGAAAACCTAACTAACATGACTACAAGTTTGATAGTAATTGGTCACTATTAATGTCCGTTTCTTTCTTATCCTAAATAGTTTGTAATAATAACTTCCCAGGTCTAGAAATTTACATTACCATGTTAAATAAGTTACATGGGTAAACAATTTCTTCAATCTATTATTTATTATTTATAGATGATATTTTATTAGCTGCTTCTGATACAGATTCCCTAGGGGAAAAATGTTCAATGTGGTAGAGAAATTTTTACCCTGTTGGGGATTACAAATTTCTCCTGAAAAACACACAAAGAAAGTATCTTAATTATTTGGGTTTTAAATTAAGTAAAAAGAAAATTCAGCCAAGAAAGGTACAGATTAGGAGAGAGCAATGCACACTCTTAATAATTTTCAAAAAATATTGGGTGATATTAGTTGGCTGTGTCATACCACTGGTTTGTCTACTTAAATTTTAAGTAATTTGTTTCAAATTTTAGAAGGTAGCTTAGACTTAAATAGTCCAAGACAATTAACAATGCCTTAAACAAGAATAGAAACATATGTACAGTGTCTTCTATCAAAAAACCTTAAATTTGTATCAATATACAAAAATATCTTAAACACGAGTAGAAACATACATTATAACAAAAATAACCTCAGACTTGTATCAGTGTATAAAAATCCATACTAATGTAGAATACTTAAGACTAGCAATTGCTTTTTTTGGTTTAAAAGTATATTCCTATCATTTCTATAGTCTATAATTTCTTATCCTGTAATTTCTATATCCCCCCTTTTCTTTTCAGAACAAGATCATTGAATCTAATCTCCTTTGTTTAGCTTTTTTTATTCCTGATCATTACTAACAGCAATTTGTAACCAACCCTTAAATGGTAATAAATATCTAGAACTCATTTTGGAGAAATGTGAGCATTGTTTTCTAGAATATTTCCTGTTGTTTGTGAGCTCCGTTATCCTTAGGGAACCCTTGATGAAATCAGTATAATTTTAGTCTTGACTGTAATAGTTTGTGAGGCTGGATCATCTCAGCCAGTAGCCTTAAAACTGTTTGGGATGCTGGATTACCTGGGTCATTCATTTTTGTTCATACCTGGTCTCTTTGTTCTGAAAATACAAAAACTTCTAAAGGTAACAAATATTTCAGATTTGGAATACATGGTATATACAGTCAATTAAAGATGATATATTTACTTTATGTTTGACCAGGTAAAATATACATCACATGTTTTGTAGTTCTGGGTTTATTTCTTTATGTCTGTAATCAGGATCAGGGAGTCTTCCTTAATCAAACCTGATGTGTAGTAGTGGGTTCGGGTCCCGTGCGCCAGAGATCCGGGACCCACAGACCTGCCGCCCGGGACCGCTTATCCGCGCACCACCGCCCAGGCCCCCAGAAACGACTCAGACGCTTTTATTAAGTTCATGCTGTTTGGCCTATGGCTCAGGCACATTGTTAGTTAACTCTTACATCTTAAATCAACCCATTTTTATTAATCTGTTGGCCACGTGGCCGTGTGGCTCACCCGTGTTCCTTACATGTTGCTCCTTGGGCGGCTGGCTGGATCTGCCTGACTCCGCCCTGCTTCTCTTACCTAAACTCTGAACCCTCCTCCCACTTCTTCTATGGTGCCCGCCATGACCCATAACAGCTCCTTTATTTAAAGATTGAGATTCACAGCACACACAAATGCATTCCCACATCACTGATGTTTTTAACCTGAAATGAATCCGTAACTTCTCGTTTCCTATAGAAACAAAAGCATAGCCACTTCCCCAAAACAACACACCTTTTGACTTAAATTTTGAAGTCAAGATTATTTTAAAATATATAGGTTAGCTTAGATCTGTAGCTTTCATAGTCAAATGTCTCTCAACAGTTACCATTCGCTCATTATCAATCAAAAAAATCTAAAGACAACACAATAACATACAGGATCCAGACCTGTGTGTTTTCTATCTATACATTGCTTATTATATTTTTTATTATTCTATTTCTTTTTAAAGACTTTATTATTTTAAAACTATGTTTTTTAATTTAAGATTATATATGCTCTTTCTTTTCTCTCTCCCAAGCTATGAATATTTTAAAACAAACTATAATCTGCTCCAATTTGTGTGTGTATGTGTGTGAGTGTGTGTGTGTGTGTGTGTGTGTGTGTGTGTGTGTGTGTGTGTGAATCTGCCTTTACTGCATATCTCTATTCTTTAACTGACCACATGAGCCTTTAAACTGAGAGGTGCTTATCTCTACTATGGCAAGCATGAGAGACTGTGGGAACTCAGCATGGTTCAAGTCTACATGCAGTAGCCAAGGGTGTCCCTGTACCACTGCCGGCCTGAGAGACATAACACTAGAAAGCTGTTCTTGGCTCTGTTTCTGTGTATCTAGAACTCTTTCCCAAGCTTTCTCAGGTTTCATGTGGAAATTCCAGCCCCACATTGAAATGCCATTTGTAGGTGTTTTCTTTCCCAGCAGCAGCCCCAAATAACCACACTAAAGCCTAATAATTATAAATGCTTGACCAATAGCTCAGACTTGTTCTAGCCAACTCTTACACTTAGATTAACCCATATTTCTTGTCTATGATTCGTCACATGGCTTGCTCAGCATGGCATGCCTGTCTTGTTCCCCTGAGTCTGCTGGTGTTTCTCTAACCCTGCCCTTCTTCGTCCCAACATCCTCAATTTAAATGTCCTACCTATACTTCCTGCCTGGCTATAGGCCCAACCAGCTTTTTATTAAACCAACCTGAGTGACAAATCGTCACAGAAGGATTATTCTACAACATCACACCCCCAAATCCTTTTAAATAGCCCTACTCCCTGTAGACTAGGAATTCAAATCTATGGGCCCATGAGGGACATTCTTATATAGACCTTTACGCTGCCATTTGTTGTCTTGATAATGTCATTCTGATTGAGATGAATTGTAGTTTAATTTGCCTATCCCTGATGGCTAAGGTTGCTGATTGTTTCTCTCATGTGTTTACTGGCCATTTTATATCATCTTCTGAGAAAAATCTGTCCAATTAATTCATTTTTTTACTCACTGATTGAAATATCTCTTTATTTAGTGTTTAGGGTTTTTTAAAGAGCTTTATATATTTTATTTATTCTGCTGTCTAGCATATAGCACTTTGTTCCATAGCTGCTCATGAATAATATTCCAGCATTTTATTCACTAATACATCCATGTTACCATAAAAAAATGATTCAAGGGTGTTTGTCCTTTATCATTGTGTGTTGACTTTTGCTGGAGTGATAGCTGGCAGCCAGTCAAGAAGTTACTATTCTACCACCTAAAAACACATACAACCAACACAAGGTTTTTTGACTTTTAATTAGTTATGATCATTGGATATTTGATAAAGCCTACAATGAAAAATCATATTAATCAAATCAATTTTATAGGGGGAAATATATGAAGTTCAGATACTTTTAGTCACAGAAAGTGTTGACTTAAAATATATTTGGAATAGGTTGATTTCCCGGTAAGTATGGCATATG
Source organism: Phyllotis vaccarum (assembly GCA_033318265.1). Classification (NCBI taxonomy): domain Eukaryota; kingdom Metazoa; phylum Chordata; class Mammalia; order Rodentia; family Cricetidae; genus Phyllotis; species Phyllotis vaccarum. Next base: position 61,864,502 of record JARWLC010000005.1, read on the forward strand.
TAAACTCCCAAAGTTGGGCCATCTTTACTATAAATTTTCTTATATATAAATTATATAAGCATTTTATGATATTGATATTCATGATATTGGGAATTTATATTCCATGAAAGGATAATTGTCACAATCCTGACACACAGTGTGTCTTAGCAGCTGTGTCCAGCTGGTGGTCCACATTCCCTGCTACTTCTCCAGTAAGTGGAAACATTTAGGTCAATATTGATATGAAACTTGACAAACTTTCTTCTCTTGCAGCTTTGGTTCGCCTTTGTTAATGGATTTTCTGGGCAGATTTTATTTGAGCGCTGGTGCATCGGCTTGTACAATGTGGTAAGCATTCCCCTTTCTAACTGATAGCATGCAGAACTTCAGGGGCATTCCTTTACTGTTTATGTCTGGGAAGTGTATCTAAGCCAATCATCTGTGTACTTCACAGGCAGCACAAATCTGTCTTTAGGGCCTTTGTTGCTGTGACACATCCTGCAGAAGCCCAAACTCTCCACACATGGTTTCAATCATAGCAGATCATTCTTGAGTAGCCCCATGAAATTATTAACCCATATATCTTGGTAATGGACCCCTGGCTACCCCCTTGTTAAATGCCTCTGCAACATTTTCAAGTAAAAATTTCTGTCCTTCATCTAAACTCACTCCATCATCTAACTTTACTTCTGAACTCTTAAACATAGATATGAACAAAGGACATATGACCTACTGAGGTTTTTGTCCTTCTTGGAAGAATGTCTATGAATTCTGAGTTCCAGCTCCTGTAAGAACACTAGCAGTGTCTTTTTAATTTGTTGGGTTTTTTTGTTTTTGTTTTTGTTTTGGGGGTTGTGTGATCTTTGTTTGGGAGATTATTACTTGATAGGTTAGGTAAGTACAGAAGCAAAAATAAACATAAACTATGAGCTAAAATGCCTAGATTTTGGGTTTTTGTTTCTCCGGCACAAAGAACTAAAGGGCCGGTGTGGCTAAATGCCATGGTGGCCCATCAAGGGGTCACCACAGTGGCTTACCTCTTGAGCTGCTCTCTCCTACTGCTTGGTGCCCCAATCCCAGCTTTGTGCACTTCATGGATTTTCACCTCTGAAATAGCTTCCCCCAGAAGGTGTAGATGGAATTGAGGGAGTGGATACAGCAGCCCATGGTGCTGTGAGTACTGGTGACTCTTTTATCACATCCCCCAGCCCACTTTTCTCAGTAGCTACCCCATTGGCTCTAAAATGTTCAACAGCCAGTGTGGTCTGGGCCTCTGTGACTTGTGGGTGGTTTGAGCTGTGATATTCAGTTAGTTTACTGTATTATCCTCTGCTAAGTGCACTACATGCTTGAGCAGATCCACTACAAAGTGGGTAGTAGAAAGAGAAGGGCTAAATTAATGTGCCAAAACTCCTTGGATCACAACTATGATTCAAAGCCTCCCCTGTGTACTGATGAGAGACTAGAGATAGCTAGAGACTAGATTGATAGATAGATTGATAGATAGATAATAGATAGATGATAGATAGATAGATAGATAGATAGATAGATAGATAGAGATAGGTAGGTAGATAGAGAATAGATAGATAATAGATAGATAGATAGATAGATAGATAGATAGATAGATAGATAGATAGATAGATATAGATAGAGAACAGATAGATGGATGGATGGATGGATGGATGGATAGATAGATAGATAGATAGATAATAGCTAGATAGATGATAGATAGATAGAGATAGATCAATGGAGGATAGATAGATAGATAGATAGATAGATAGATAGATAGAGATAGGTAGGTAGGTAGGTAGATAGAGAATAGATAGATGATAGATAGATAGATAGATAGATAGATAGATAGATAGATAGATAGATAGATAGATAGATAGATGGATGGATGGATGGATGGATGGATGGATGGATGAATGGTAGATGGATGGATGGATAGATAGATAGATAGATAGATAGATAGAGAATAGGGATCAGAGAGAAAGTGTATGTGTGTAGACATAGCTGTAGAAGCCACTTAGAGACCCGTGCCACACACCTAGCTCAAATATGAAGCTGATCCCTTAGAGGCTATGCTATAGAGTTAAGAACAGCCTAGGATGCATAGGACAGCCTTTGGGATGAGTAGGGTTTAGCCCTATTTTCATGATCAGATTATGAGGGCAGGATGGATAGCTTTGGGAAACTCAAGTTAAAACTAAGAAATTTTAGGGGATTCCTGACTACTGCACAAATTCTATGTGGTCTCACAATAAAAACCCGGAGCTAGATATTGGAGGAAAGCTGAAATGTCTGAGAGATAGAGAAACAAACCACAGCCACTTCTTAGCCAGTTAACTCCTCAGGCCATTCTGCACTAATCCTCTGACTGCAAGCTTCTCAATCCTGAGCAGACAAGAGAAGACAGGGAAGCTGGATTCTTCCCTTCTCTCCTGTGAGAGATCTCACTTCCTCTTTCAATTTTCCTAGTGCTAGGATTAAAGGGGTGTGCCGCCATAGCCTGGCTCTGTTAGGCCTTGAACTCACAGAGATCTAGAGGATCTCTGCTTCCCCAGTTATGGGATTAAAGGTGTGGGTCACCTACTCCCTGACCTTAATGGCTTGGCTCTGTGGGTGGCTCTGTCCTCTGATATTCCTGACTATTTTTATTAAATATACAATATACCATCACACCTGAGTCATATGAGGCTGAAGGACAGTGTTGATCAAAACAAAGTCCATAATCCACTCACAAGAAAGAAAAAAACAAGAATTTGTTTTTAAAAATCAGTAAAGAGTGCCTCAGAAACATGCATCCCTTTAAAAGAATACTCCCAGGGAGTATTGTGTCATGGAAGGTTAAGAACTACCTTGACCTTTATTGTGTAGGGTCAGGAATATGTTTTGTGTATACAGTTCTCACCAGCATATAAAAAAGGGGACTGTAGCAGACAAATCAGTTCTCAGGTAAGATGACCTGAGGCTACCAGAGTCCATAGACTAGGTATTAAAATGGGTGCCAGAGCCTAATAGAAGTGCAAGGCTCTGCTTAGGGTGCTGAAGGTGCTGAGAGATGCTGGGAATGCTAGGGTTCTGGGGGTGTTTGGCATGCTGGGTGTTGGGAGTACTAATGGTGCTGAGCATGCTAGGGTGCTAGAGGGCTAGACGTGTTAGTGTGCTGGGAGTGCTGGGCATGCTAGGGTGCTGGAGGGTTAGACATGCTAGCGTGCTGGGAGTGCTGGGCATGCTAGGGTGCTGGGGATTCTGGGCATGCCCAAGTGCAGGTGGGAGGTTCTGTGTGTACTAGGGTGCTAGGGTGTTGAGAATGCTAGGGACCTAGAGTACTGGGCATGCTAAGATGCTGGGGGTGCTGGGCATGCTAGGATGCTGAGGGTGCTGGGCATGCTAGGATGCTGGGGGTGCTGGGCATGCTAATATGCTGGGGGTGCTGGTAATGCTAGGATGCTGGGGGTGCTATGGTGCTGGGGGTCCTGGGGTGCTGGACATGCTAGCCTCTTGGGGTTGCTGGTCAGAAAGGTGTTTCTACTTTCACCAGACCAGCAGTCCTGGAATCTATCATGCTAGAAACTTGAAACCATTTGAGAACAAGAAAGTGTTTTCATTCATTGTGGGTATGATGACAAAGTATCTGAGGCAGAATACTCTGTGACTCCATTAATAAGCCTGATCAGTTATTACAAGGATATGTATTATTAGGGTCAGTAGTTATTCAGTCAACTTATAATATAAATGCAGGAATTGGATGAAGGATCTTCTCATTCGCAACAGATCTTCTTTCCAGGCAGTGGAGAAACAGAGAGAGCATTGTTCTCAGGGACCAGAAATTTAAGCTGTTACTGGCAAGACCTTAAGGCTACAGCTTTGAAGGTCATAGGTGAATCCAAACCTGCCCTATCCCAGAGGCCACACCCTCGGGTCAGGGAGGTGCTGAATCCCACTACATCACCTCCTTTGGTCTTAATAAGAACGTTCTAAACCTATCTATAAAACTATATGCATACAATAGAAACAATTATCAAGCAATGTCCAGTAGAGGGAAAGTAGAGTCAATGACATAAACAAAATAAAAGTACAACTGGAAAAATAACAAACACAAACATATATTAAATATCCAGAATACTGATGTGTGGGAAGAGACAAAGATTACTCCAAATACGTTTATCTTGAATAATATGAATCTAGTACCTAAATGCTCTTAAGCTGAAATAGAAAGTGGTTATAACTGTCTAATCATTACAGACCTGAGGAGGAAAATATATTACCTGAGTAAGCTGGAAGAATGAGTGAGCAACTTCCTAAATTTAGTAGGAGAAGACAGTGAGAGTCGGCTGCCTGGACAGTCACCTACAGCTTTTCTGCAAAGTGGAGCATCCAATTTTTTTGGCTATAGACCTAGGATATCTGACAGATTTTTTCAGAAGTAGGGTATTTTGAGAAGCTGTCTTATCCTGTCTTGGCAGGTTTCAGCAGTCTCTTATCTTTCATCCTGTTTGTCCAAATTGGACGGCATGCTTATTGTCAGCAGTCAGAGCAAGGGCCATTCTTTGCCAAACAGGCCATTATCCGCCAAGGAAGACAATATCCATATGAATTTGCCCAACATTATCTCAGGAAAGGAAAGGTGCTGCCAGGAGCAATCTTGTCTCTCATAGACGAATTCTGAATAACAAAACACTTAAATGCCATATTCTCTAGGTTTATGAAGTATTTGAAGACTCCTGCCCATTTGACATATTCTACTATATATCTGAGAGACCTAAATAACATGACTAGCAGATAGCAAACGTAGGTAACTGTAAGCTGTAATTCTTATCATCCTAAAGACTGAAGCTTACATTGTAAAAGTAGACAATCTATAAATGGGTGTGCAGTTTTGGGAAAATTGCTTCAAGTAAGACAATCATATAAACATTAAACAAAAATATATGCATAGTGCAAAATGACAGCACTATCCTAAATGTGTATCATTATACAAAATATTTTAAACAGAGATAGACTGTACACATGTATATACATATATGTGTGTGTATATATATGCATAATTAAGTAGGTTGAAATTGCATAGTGGAAATGACCACAATATGCTTACTATGCATTAGTGTACAAAATATTTTAAACAGGGGTAGAATCACATGCAAAGTATGACAAATAGAGATTCAATTTTGTATCACTATGCATATTACCTTAAATAGACATGTAAAATAATTTCAGAATTTAACTTGTATCAATATACAAATTACCTTAAGCAGACAAATAATATAGTTCCACATTTGTATCAATATATAAGAATCTATAGCAGTGCAAATTGTGTATGGTTTATATTTGGCTAATAATTGTTTGCAGGTAGATACAATAATCCACCTATGTCTGTCCTTCTACTCCCCTTTTCTCTTCTTTAAAAGGGATTTCTGAGTGTATTTTATTCTACCCTCAACCCAGATATAACTTATAACCACCTTATCAGAATGATAATTATCCATAACCTTTAGATGACAAAGCTTATCAGGAAAGAGGCATAGATTTTCATAGAGTTGCTTCCTGCTGACTTGTGGGTGACGGTGTCTCTGTGGGGTCCTGTAAAACCTAAGACAGTGGTTATGTCTCAAAGGACTCACTATAAACATCTATAACCAGCCTCAGAGGACTAGGTAAGGGCATCTGGAATTCTTATTAGAGATGTGATGTAATGGATAATTATACTAAGCTATCTTGCAACTGTCCTGAACAGTCTCTAGTTCAAAATCAGTCATTTAATGGTGTACACCAGGTTTAAAAACTATCATAAATCACGTAGAATTGTTGGAGTGGTACCCCATCTTTTTCCTGTATGCTTTGGAGATTGCTGTTAGGAGAATTTGTTGTTTACAATGGAAAACTTAAACATTATTAATATCAAATGGAGAATTCATATCTTAGGATAAAATTGTATACAACGAAGGTTTAAAAAGGTCAAGGGGAGAATAAGTACAGAGATAAATAGGATTATAAATGAAATTATAATAATAGTCCCTATGTGTCTTGGCTGTTTTCTGTCCCACACCAGGCTTCTTTTCTGATATGAAACAAAATCTCTTAAATGTTTCCTTTACCAATGTGCTTGGGTTTAAAGAAGGAGAAAGACACTTACTTCAACTCCAAAAGTCAACTGGATTTGTAATTGAATTTAGACCGCAATTTTTTGTTGTTGTTGTTTTTGCTAGAAACAGTTAAGTAGTAAAAATTTACCCTGTGTTGCATAATGGTACCAATAGGCCTTATATTTCTTTGCTTGTAAACCTTTTTAGAATTATCTCCTTTCAGCCTTAGACATCTAGGTGTCCAGCATCTTTTTAACTTCTTGAAGATGGTTAAATTTATCTTTCTGTAAAGGCACAAATGAAACTCCACCCCAATCTTTGTTAAGTAAGTTTTTCTTACAACTTATCAAATTGTCTTATCAGTGGATGAGCCATTATTTCTCCTCTTCAAGAACTGTCTCCTTGTTGAATAGGATCTTTCTCAACTTCATTGGTACTCATAGTTTTTCATATCTCATAGAAACAAAAGGAAAACCCCTTCCCCAATAAAGCACATATCCCAGCTTCTATTCTGAGCTCAGCACATCCTTGAAGTAGACAGGATGGTTTATGTCAGAAGTTTTTTCTATTATCCAATGTCCACATTGGATGCCAATGTTCCTTTCTCATCAGCATTAAGAAAATTCAAGGTTAGTAAGGCATTATGCAATCTATCACTGGGTTTTCCACTCCTTTCTGTTTATGAAGCATTTCCAGTGACATGCAGTGTTTTATGTTAGGCACTGAATTTTCTAATTGTCCTGGAGAACCTGTTCTTCCCTGGATATGACTGAACCATTTTTGAATTTGAGACCTGTATTGTGGGGGCCTCTCATGAGAGGTCCCAAGAGGCATTTTCCAATGGTAAAGAGTTGCCTTATTTGTCCTTTGTAGATCTACATTTATTGGTACAATATCAGCCCTTGCCATACCGTCTGTATAATCCAGAAGGTAAGGGCCTTCTGGTTGGGTCATTCCTAGAAGAGGCATTAATTCTAGCAGTGCTCTGTGTAAAATTTCTTCTTATATAACCTAGTTTACCACAATTAAAATATTTGATACCTTCCTGACATTAGAAATATACTACTCAAGGCCTACCCAAGACTCATAATTAAGAAGTTCAGCATTGATTGTGTATTTAATCCATTCCTCTAGGGGTGCTGATCTGGCTTTTAGTGGCATAAGCATCCATTTACATTCTAAATTAGCATGGTCAAAAGCCAAAGAAAGAATTAGTTACTTTCTAACATCTGGATCTGATACTGCTCTATGGATTGCCTTGGTTAATCTTAGCCAATTTCTCCATTGTAAATGTTGGCTATAATCTAAGACAGTAGCTGTTAGCTGCGTCCAATCATTAGGTGTGATTCTATTTATTTTTAGACCATGAATGTAGCATTTGTTTTAATATGTGGAATGAATTCTGTGAACTAAAATAACTTCCTTGATGTCCTTTATATCTCTCATATATATAGGTTCCCAATTCTATTCCACAAAACCTGGAGATTCATTTGTATGCCTTTTCTGAATGATAACTAGATAAATCATAGGATAGAGAAAGTATGTTTACAACGTTAGGCAAATCTTCTTCATCTCCATAAAATATTAGCAATGGTTGCTCTGAACTGTTCTGAATTGATCATGCTTTAACATCCTTCTCAGTTACAGCAAGACAATTTTCCTGTTGCTTAAATTTAGAAACCACTGATTTTTCTAATGTCTGAATCTCTTGAATAGCAAATCTTTCTAAAGATTTTATGGATTTAATGTTTCCTGTTCTCATGATTAACATAGAGGTCTACAGATCTACACTTCTCCTGTACGAACCTAATGTTTGTGTCCAAGGAGGAAGATCTATCTAAAAGCTTATCATAACCAATTTCTACAAAATTAACTTTGCATGCCAATTTATAATTGGCAAATTATGTATTACACATTTCATAAAGTAGTTTATCATCTGTTACCTGCAAGGCCTCTACCAGTGAAATTAACATTTCATATTTAGTACAGGTATCAGACCATGTTTTGTGGATATAAAATGTAGAATCAAGCTGAGAAGTAACAGGACTTCAAGCATGAAACTCTCAAAGGTATAATTGTGCAAATGTTCTCAATTGTAGCAGCAAAAAATTTCTAAATTCTTGGGAGTTTGTGTTGTCTGTCATGTTGACTAAAGAACCTGCCTTGAAGGGAAGATTTATTATTTACCTTAGTCTGGACATAATGGTGATGTTTGGCCAGCAGATGTCACAGGCATCACCCCAATTAGTCAGGGTGAGCAGGTTGGGCCACAACTGCATCTAGCATAGGCTTCTATAATTCTTAGAAAGTTAGAGCAAATACAGCTTTACAGAGGGTGACCAAAGTATAGAGCAGGACCAGGAACTTTGCCGAACTGGACCAGGAACAGTTCATGCAAATATGCAGGGCCTCAAGAGTTGGTTCCCAGCCACTATTCTGGTGGCAGCAGAGACATATGGGTACGCAGGCAGGGAAGGGAGGTGGAGCTCAAGGTGGCAACTTAAAATATAAATGCAGGAAATGGGAAAAGGAACCACTCATCTGGAACAGATCTTCCTTCCAGGCAGTGGAGAAGCAGATGGAGCATTGATCCAGTTTTGAAGGTCATAGGTGAATCCTAAACCTGCACCAGCCCAGAGTCCATGCCCTTAGGTCAGAGAGGTACTGAATCCCACCACAATGTTTTATAGAGAAAACAGGCTTAACTGGTCACCATCTAGGAAGTTGAAGGTCCAACATTGGCCAGCCTTATCTGTTCAGCCCTGATGAACCCTTCACCTTGACCCCTGGCATTAGTTCCCACCTCTTAAAGGTCCCACCACTGCAGCAACCCCACAATGAAGATCAAGCCTCCAGCCATGGTCTCTCTGAAAAACACACTTAGATCATATCCAAATTATAGCAGATTTCTTCCATGGTAATTATTTTGGTGAAGAATATAGAAAAATTGAAACTAAAGTTATAAAAAGGAACACAAAGAACTCCTAGATATTCTTTACCTGGACTAGTCTATTTTTAACACTTTACCCCCATTTGCTATCTCTCTCCACCCATGTGCCCACCTACATGTGTGCATGTACCTGTGTACTCATGCCTCATGCATGTATATATATATATATATATGTATATATATATATATATATATGCACACAAACACACACTTCTATTCTGAGCCAACTAAGTACATATCACACTTCAGTGTAGAGTTGCTAAGACTGTGTGTGTAGCCACAGTCAGAAAAGCCCAAGCACGGTGCTCTTCTCAAACCCACAGTTAATCTTGCAGTTACTATCCCAGGAATGCCCTATCATGTCACTTGGTTCCAGTCAACAGAGACCCTTCACAAGGGGCAGCCTGTGAGATGGGAAGCATCTGCAGTTTTTCTTCACTGATTTTTCTCTTCTTGGGCCATTTTTTTTTTAAAGTTTGATTCCCTGGCTAATGAGATTGTTGCTTCTCAGTTTTCCACAGCCTTTTTAGACAGAATGAAACAGACTTTATTTTTGCATGACTCTAAATATTGATCTATGCTGCGTTAGATTCTCCTTCCATTAGTTACCTGCCTGTGATTTTACTTTCTGAGGCTTCAGTTTCTTGCAGTCAACTACAGACTGAGAGTCTTAGGAATAAGATCCCCATGTGGCTAAGACGTTACATGTACAGGAGACACCATCTCACAGAAAGCAGCCTCATCCTTCAACTCCTATAGCCTTTCTATCTCTCTTCGTTAACAGTCCCTGAGCCTCATGTGCAGGAGTGGTTTGTAGTGTTTTGTAGGTGTAGTCATTTTAAGTAGCCTACACAGCTATGTATTAAGATTAGTTGTAGTTTACTGCAATGATCTCCATCCATTACAAAAAGAAGTTTCCTTGATGAGAAGAGAGAACTATACTTACCTGTGTGTATAAGGACAAATGTTTAGAATGTAGTTCGGGATTGTGCTGATTTAGTAAAGTGGTAAGTGGTTGTAGGTTCTCCAGGATCCATGACCTTAGTATCCTTGGGTCTCTGGCATGACAGGCAATGAGGGAACACTGAGAGCAGGAAAAATAATCTTACCTCAAGAAGAGCACACCAATTGGGTATCTGATACCAATGGTCATCCTTAAAAACATGTATTTACGAGTAACATTATACAGACGAAGCTGGCTGTATTTAACAATACACACACACAAAACAATTAAAATAAGAGTTATGAATCTAAAAGAGAACAAGGAGGGGTAATTGGGAGGTTTTGGAGGGATGAAAAATAACAGGGAAATGATATAATATCTCAAAAAGTTAAGTAAAATACCATAACAAAATATTATTTTAATTAATTTTATGGTAACGTATTGTTATGACAATTCTCTTTTATTAATAGTTATCACTATTAGCCTAAACTCTTTCTAATTTAAAACTTAAACTTTACAATAGATGTGTGTAGGAAAACCATAGCGTTTGTTGGACATAGTCTATCTGAGCTGAGGTGTCCATTGATCATAACCCCTGAGCATGAAGAACTTCCACAGAGCAATAGTTTAACTTCCATATCAGTTAAGTTTGAGAGGGGACAGAAATTTTAAAGGCCACCAGGGAGTAAAGCTTCCTGGGTTAGGCTGATCGAGCTAAATGTTATGTCATTTTCAATGAGAAGATAACTCTAGTATTATTTAAATTAATCAAAAATTAATCCCATTATTAAGCCAGCATAACTTAAAAAAGAAAACTATGAGTAAGCCTCACTGATACAGACATTTAAATAAAGTGTCAGATAATGGAGCTGAGCTCTGTGTTAAAAGGGTGAAATGTATTTGACAAAGCAAGACTGATGTCATGAATACAAGAGTTTCAAATGAAAAGGTAATCAATCAAGTATGTCAATAAAATGAATAAAAATGTGGTCCCATCAGTAAATACACACAAATGTCTGAAGCCGTTCAGCTGGCATTCCCAAAGTAAGACTTGGCAAAACAATATAAATTCAGAGATGCCTATCAGCCAAACAGATTTCAGACTGCTTGCAAAGATGCACATGCCGCCATCCACAGCAAACTCCCAGTTGGTGGACCAGCCATCAGTGAAGGGGGACCAGCCATTATCCTACAGATTTCAACAACATCCTAGAGTTTTCAGCAACCACCAAAAAAGTTAGACAGCTATTACAAATATTTTGGGAAATTAGGAACAGTTTCAGTGCTATACAAATACTCAGGCAAATGAAACAATGGTCACATAATTATGGCTATATGTGATTATTTATCCAGAAGACCCAAAACAGATAAAACCAAAAACCACTACAAGATAAACACTAGAAATATGAGAGAACTTTAAAAGAGCCAGATAAGACTTTATTTTCTGGTGTAGTAATCAGTAATTCCATCTCTAAGTCTATGAGCTATTTCTAAATTCTAAATCTAAGTCTATTTCTCTTCTAGTAGGCTCCTAAAAACTGCAAAAGTAGCAAGAATACCTTTAAACTTATCCGTCCCTGGCCAACATGGCACGTGCCCAGCTACTAGAGAGACTGGCCAGCATGGCACATGCCCAGCTGCTAGAGAGACTGAGTCAGGGAGAGAACCATTTGCCCTCAAATTTGGGGACCAGCCAGGTATCATAGTATGATTTTTGTCTCTCGTGCATTTTAAAATTATAAATTACATAGTTGCAATTTTATGGTATCCATATGAATTGGCCCACTGTCTTAATGAAAGATTAAGTCACCTGGGTCTCCGAGCACCTTCTGTAATCCTGACTACTGCAGAGGCTGAAGCTAGAGTTCGTAAACTTCACACCTGCCTGGAGTGTGGAGTGAGTTCAAGGCTGGCCCAGGCCACTTAGTAAGAACTGACTCAGAATTTAGTATTAGAATAAAGATAGAGCTGGAGACTAAGTTCAGTGTTAGAGGACATGCCTACTGTGTCAAGTCCCCAGTACCACTAAAAAAGAACAAAAAAATAAAGGCTTAAAATCAGAGTTTAAATAGAAGGTGTACTGTTTTCTATTTATACAGGAAGGCTTAAAGGTCATTACAAAGGCATCAGTTCATAAGTTAACATATATACTTACATGATGTGAGCGGGTCTGGGGAGGTGCAAGAAGAGCTGTGTAATGCCATAGGTGTAAGTGGAGATAAAGAGTACTTGAACATAGATACACAACACACATTCAGAAAAGATTGTTGTTATCTAGCCCCCAAAGCACCATCAAGAACTGTATGTTTCTGATAGACTCAGAGTCAGAGATTTTAGAATCGGGTTCCACTTTGGAGTCTAGAACAACAATACATCAGAGTCTAATAAACCTTAGTGGTATTTTTTTTTCAACTTTGTGGGAAAGTGTGAATTAATTGTGTTTTCACATCTGGTTCATTATCTGGGGAAAATGAATTCTTCGCTTATACCTCATAGAAAAATAAATTCCAAATATACTAAAGACTTAAATGGGAAAAATAAAACCATGAGACTCTCCTAACATGCTCCTAAAAACTACACATAAACTCCAGGGTGGGAAAACTATTCACAAGTGGATAGTCTAAAGCTCTATCTTGACCACTTAAAATTTAAAAACTTTTGGGTTGGAAAAGAACCATTTGGGGAAGGAAAGACGATAAAACAATGAATGAAACTTCTAGACCCAACTAGGAACTCAACTCTTTAGATTCAGATAACCGTGGGCGGAGAGATAGAAAGAACCTAGCTAAATGTTGCCCAAAGGGGCAGCCCCAGATGGTCAACACGTGCAGACTCACTGGTAGACAGGGACATGTAAAATTTTAAAGTGAGAGTTAATATCTTGACAAGAGAATAATAAATGTAGAGTATAACCCCTGCCTGTAGGGGAACTGGAGAAAGGTCACTCTTGTTCTTTGAAAAGGGAGACATAAAAGGTTGGAACTCTTTTTTAGAATGCAAGCAGGCAGCATCTTATAAAATTAAACCTCCATATTTCCTTCTATGCCCAGCAGCGAAGCGTATATGGGACCATATAATAAATGTTTGTTACGTGTTTGTGGTAACAGAAAGAAGCTAGAATCAAAGTGAATGTCTTCCAGTGGATTAATAACTCAAAACTATGGCACATCCCTGCTGTGAATTATTATGTAAACACTAAAGATCACTAAAAAAATAAAAAAAAAAAACTGCAGTAGTGTTAAATCCAAGGGACTTGCAGGACTTTCTGTAAGGTACTGTTTAACAGGAAAATTATGATAAAGTTAAATGTGTGTAAGGTCTCCATTTTGTTCTATAAGAAAAGAAGTGTCCCCAACCAGGCTGCATAGGTGAGTGTGGTATGCGTTAGACAGATTAAAATGTGGTGGAGCTTGTTGGGCATGGAGAGAGCTTCAAGTGGATTGAGGAGAGATTCATATAGAAGGGAAAAAGAAAAAAAGCTAACAGAGTTTGTGCTGGCATACGCATGATGTGTGCACCGATGCGGAAGAACGGGAGTGAGAGATGAACCCCAAATATCCGCAGAGCCACTGAGAGAGTCCTTGGTCATGCCTCCCATTGGCCAGGAAACTCGTGGTTTCTGTTGGTGCAGAGAAATGAGGGCAGCAGTTTAGTCTCCGTGTAGTTGAAATTTCAGGGCCAAAGCCAGTGCTTGGGAGAGTCACTGGCCTTGTTCACCTGTCTGCCCCCAGCAGCCTTGGGAAAGGTGTGCTTCAGTGGTCAGATTCTCCAGAGAACTGGAGAGGGTTTGAGATTCTCTTGGAGAGACTCGTTGGATTCCGTGGCTGCAGAGCTGACTGGGTTACTGGGTATAGGCTCCATCAAAGTGGAGGATAAATTATTGGTCAGTCTCTTTGAACTTGCCAGAATCAAGTGAAAGAGTGACCCACGTGCCCCAGACTGAAATGCACATTCCTTCCTAACTCATCTTCAGCATCTGGCTTTATTTTGCAACACGGTTTTAGGGACACCTCCCAAGGAGAACCTGTGAAAGTTGGCACCTCAGAGGCTCTATCTACCTACTGAAGACTTTGTGCCTCAGACAGTGTTTCTATGGTCTCTTTCATCTTTATACTATGTCCTCAGCCAGCCACAGCCTTTGAATGCTAGAAGTTTCCCTAAAACATGTCAATGCCTGAGGGTTTTAGAAGGGTGTTCTTCTCAATGGGGGTGCAAGGAGAACCCCTTCTCCCCTGGATTCAGCATCGTCTTGTCAAATCCTATAGGCCCCATGCCCTGTAAGGCCCAAACTCAATGCACTGAATCCTTTTTTCAGAATGACCCAATAACATTCTGGCGGAGCAACCTCTCTGAACCCCCACGCTTCACACATTGCCTCACTGACACCCTGTTGTCATGGGTCACCTCCTCTGCAGTAGACACAGGGTCTCAGAAACTTCCTGGCCTTTCTTCCTTTCTGGAGAAATGTCTGCATTCTCAGTACTCCACACACTGTCTGCCCTGATCTCACTGACAGTAAGTGACTGTTGAGTGAATAAATGTCTGTGCCTCCTAAACCCTGAGGAGAGACTCAGGATGGAAACTCATGCTTCCTGGAGCTAACTGCTAGTTCTACACAGGAAGGCAGCCGTTCACCACGAGTTCTCAGTTCATCAGGAATTAATGTTTCTGACATTCCATGGATTCATTTACATGGGTTAACAGTAAAAAGAAACTAGCAATTTTTTTATTTCTTTTGTTCTATTTGGAGGATGTGTGGGGAGCTGTGAATCATGGAGTCTCGGTTTGGACTTGACTGAAAGTTAGGTCATCATCCACAGAGCCAAAACACTGGCACAGTGTGAGGCAGAAGGGCTGTGTCTAATGGCTTATTGTCTCCACATAGATCTTCACCGCATTGCCGCCCTTCACTCTGGGAATCTTCGAGAGGTCTTGTACTCAGGAGAGCATGCTGAGGTTTCCACAGCTCTACAAAATCACCCAGAATGCAGAAGGCTTCAACACTAAGGTAAACAAAGTGATGAAACAGCTATTACCTATGAAAGGCTCATCTCTGTCTCTCTTTCAGCTCTGATTACCCTTCCATGAGACAAGTGGTGCTTGACAGAGGGCATTGACACAGGCCCCTCATATCCGGCCCTGTGATCCAGAGGCAGTTCCCTCAGATCCAGCGAACATCTCCTTCCTTTTACTCAGAGCTCTGATATTCTGTGAGCAGCAGCATCTCAGGCCTCTTTGCATTACAATATTATTGTAATTATTACAATACATACTTTCCTGCGGCCCTTGGTAAGGCCGGCTGCAAGCCTAATTTACTGGTTTTAACTTTGTATGTGAGGTATATGCATGCACGCATGTGGATGGTGAGGCATATAGATGCAGGTGCATGCAAGAGTCCAGAGGAGAATATTGGGTGTCTCCATCTGTCATTCTTGATCTTATTTTTTGAGACCAAATCCTTAACAGAGCCTGAAACTCACTGTTTTGGATAGGCCTCCTGTCCAGAGAGCTTTCTCCTGCCTGTCTTTGCCCACCACCCAGTGCCAGGTTTATAGGCATGCACTGCCCATTCTGACTTTTACGTGTACTGGGCATTCAAACTAAGGCCATTCTGCTTTCTTGAGATGCCTAGAACTGAAAGTGTTTTGTGTCTCAGGGGCTTTTTCAGAGGAAGGGTAGAACCTAGAATACTTGCATTATATAATATGTCTTGAAGATGGGATCAAGTTTGAATTCTCAGCAAGGGCTTCACAAGTTTGGGGTTTGGAGTATTCAGGATTTGATACTTTTATAGTTTCAACCGGAATAGATTGTTCTGTGGAGACTATGGAAATACCAAAATGGGTCTGTCACACACATGCTAACAGGGGCAGTTCTGTTGGGTGCTTCTGCCTAAAGGGAAGCCATCGATCTCCCCCGCGGAGGCAGGTTATAAGCATGGTAGCATGACCATGGTGCTGTATGGGAGGAGATTGCAATGTTATAGTGAACCCCTCTGCAGGCCTCTGAGCAGATATTGCTGATGGTCAACTGTTATGGCTACCTTATTCTCGGGCAGGTTTAAATCTGAGAGTGAAGAAAATAAGGAGCATCCTGTTGGCTCTGCTGTTTTCCATAGATGGTGACTGATTTATTGACTTCTGCTTACTAAGTCTGTTAGTGAGGGTCATAACCCTCTTCTCCACACCGCTTCGCTTTCACAAGTCTGTCCTCCATAGTTTGACTCTTTAGGGGTTGTCATGGAAACAGAAAATGAACCCACACTAAAAGCAGAAGAATTGGATGGGCCTTGGTCTCTTGCAGGCACCAAGGGTTATTGTTATTTGGGCTTTTTTAATGGAAAGGTCGTGAAAAGGATGGGCAAACATGAATGGAAAAGGCCCTGCTTGGGGGGGCAATGGTACAACATTCCCCAGCACATGTGAGGCCTGGATCTGATCCCAGTCATCATGGTAAACTGACAGGTAAATAAAACTGGGTATAAATCCAGTTGCCTTATAATGATGCCTTCTGCTGTTTTCTGCTCCTAACTGCTGTTTAATCACTATGGTGACATTTTGTAGTGACCCGTAGATTGCTGAGCAAGTGCTGCTTGGATTTAAAAGCATTATCCTCTTAATAGTTAAACAGATTGTAGAAAGGGGCTAGGTTGGGCTTAGTAATACAGCACGTGCATAGCCTGGCTTCAAAAAAATAACTTTTAAAAACCCTGATAGGCTCATGATACTATCGTTTAGAGTAAGCAGAACGTTGTGCCCATTTGTAAAATACTGCAAATGTTAAAAGGGAAATTTCACGTTATTTATTTTATTTTGTGTATGGGGAGGTGGTGTGCATGTCACTGTGGGGGTGTGGAGCTCGGAGGCCAACCCTTAGCAGTCAGGTCCAAGTGATTCCCAGGGATTGAACGCAAGTCCTCAGACTTGGTAGCAAGCCCCTTCACCCACTGAGCCATCTTACCAGCCCATAAAGAAAAATTTTAGTGTGTGTGGCATTGACCACCAAGATGATTGGGGAAGAAAATGAATGAAAGGTATTTTAAGACATTAAGAAGAAAATAAAATGAAAATTTATACATAAAATGGGTTTTGGTGTTTTCAAGCTGAACAAAATTTTAGTATTTTACTATCCAGTTTTAAGGTATGCCCTTTTTTCTGAGTGATTGTGAAGTTTCCTCTTACATTGGGGAGTACTCACACACTAAGCTCAGTGGATTCTGTCATTTCCACACAGGTTTTGTAATAAAGTGAAAATCTCTGGAGACCATCCTGTTATGTACATGTAAATAGGAGGAAATAGTTTTGTTTTGCTTTCTCTCAATATTTTTTTTTTAATTTGAGACTAACAATTCCCCTTGCAGAAGTGGCCAGCCTTCATAACACCTCCTCTCTTGTAAGTTACACAGAGATGCGAGTCTTGGGTGCTCTGACCCTTGGTTTGTCTTCCTACAGGTTTTCTGGGGTCACTGTATCAATGCATTGGTCCACTCCCTCATCCTCTTCTGGATTCCCATGAAAGTGCTGGAGCATGGTAGGTATCGCCTTCATAATTTTAGCCACCAGCAAGAAACTTCACCTCCTGTGAGGCCAGTGAGTGTGCCATTGTCCCACAGTTGTGCAGCACATGAAATTAAAGGCAAGAAACACAGACTGGGCACCTAGCAGGAGCTGGTTCCCAGTCTATAGCTTGCCAGCCCAGCCAGCTCTGGCATTTCTATATAAATACGAGAAACTGTACACTGTACTCAGTACACTCAGTTTGTGATAACTGAGTCTTTGACCTTGAGGGAACATTTATGTCTCTTCCCCATGAATTTAAAATCTTCTGTCACTTACTTACGTTTTCTGCATCAATTCCCTGGTATCTGTATACACAGTCACTCAGGTCTTGTAAATTTAATCCCAGCTCATGTTTTCTGAGAGCTTTTTCTTTGACACACTTCTGAAGTCACAGCTGATTCTCCAGGTTGGCCTTAGCCCCTCTGCACAGGAATAGCTGTGTTAGTTCACACTTCTTGATGAAAACATTCAACAAAAACGCCATCCCCCTCAAATAATCATAAACTCCCTGGGAAACAGTAATTGTTAATATTGGCTAGGCAAGGCCCTGATTTTCTGAAGGACCTAGGATTATAAAGTTTGCAAGCTGTTCTTGTCCGTGTGTTCCGTGTTACACACAGTAATGACTTCCCACTCTGATGCTCTCTAACCTGTTCTGTTTCGTCAAAAGGTGTACAGACCATTGCCTGTGTTCTGTGCGGTTTTCTATCTGACACATCACAGCTCTTTTCTTTAGAAGGCCCTTAAATATTTAGATCAGAAAATGAATGTCTGCTTCTAGATTCTCCTCCCCGCTCAAAAAGAACATACTGGCAAAATAATTTCCTCTGAAGTCTAAAGCCTTTTTGCACTTCACCCTTATTTGCTATAGTTTTTGATGGAGCTTTTGTAAGGAAGAATCTTCTACTCTTCTTATGAGTAGAGGAGCCTGGACTATGGTTTTGTTTCTGAAGCTGTGGCCTGTTGGTGACAGGAGCAGTCATCCTCATTGCAGGACAGACTAGTGACAGCGAGTGGCTTTGGGGAATCAGAACACAGGAAGGGAGATATTTACAACTATTTGAAAAGGAAACAGACTTTAAAAGTTAATAAAGTCTTAATACATTCTCAAAAGGAGGAGGAGGAGGAACAGTAACAACCACACTTGGCAGCTGGTGTTTATAAGTCAGGCTCAGGCTCATGTGGAGACAGCCCTGGAAATACCACCTTCCAACTTGCAGTCTTACTACGGGGGGGGGGGGGGGGGGGGGGGGGGGGGGCCTCCCTAGTGCCTTGAGTTTGTGGCCTACAGGTGGTGACACTTTCCCTAGATTTCCCTAGATTCCGCCACTTCCCAAATGTGGCCTACAATTAGCAGTCAACATGCATACACTTCTAACAGGCATTACCAAGTGAATTTAAAGTTGGGTTCTGCCTCCCTTAATTATCCCTCCCTCCCGGCAGACAACAGGACATTGGGGCTTGGGCATTTGTTGTCACCTCCATCTCATTTGATGAGTTTTTTAGCATAAGAGTTTTCCTTGAGCAGAGTTCCAAATAGCCTATAAATCAAAGTACTGGAGGGAACTATAGAACAAATATTAGGTATATTGGGATAGGGACCTTTATAGTTCTTCTTGTCCTGACTTCTCCAACAAAGTAAATGACTGTTTTTGAACGAATTTCTAAGGTTTCTCACTTAGTTAGAAGCAGGAACTATTAATACCTCAGACCATATGCATTCATGTTTTTATGACTCAGGCGCCACACTGGATTTCAAGGGTAAAAGATAAATTTGGGGGCCAGCAAGATGGCCCAGCAGGTACAGGTGCCTGCTGCCAAGCTTGATGATCTGAGTTCAGTTCTCTGAACCCACATGTCAAAAGGAGAGCTGACTCTCACAGTTTTCCTTTGACTGCCACATGCTGTGATGCACATTCCACATGCACACAAAACAAATAGTAAATGTAATTTTTACAAAAGAAAGGCAGATGTATAAATGTAGGCTGAGTGTCTTTCCTTCCAAGACTTTATTCTCTGGTGAGTACTACCTTTAAAGGAGGCTACACTTAGGCTTAACTGTGAATCAAAGCAGTGTTCAGTTGTACAGGAACAGCAGAAGATCCAAAGTGGGAAAATGGACTGTTTGCAGTTCCCTGAAATCCCTGTATGGAAATGCTACCCCCAAGCTGATATAGGAGATGTGGTCACGGGGGTGGCAAGGTCGTGAGAGTGGAGCCCTTGTGCGTGATGCACTCTTGTGAAAGAGACTAGGGAGTGTGTCCTCCAGTGTGTGAGACTGCAAAAAGAAGATCCCTCTGTGGGGAATGAAGCCCCTGCCACTCTCAGCAGAGCCAGCACCTTGATCTGTACTGTGAGGAATAAGTTTATGTCGATGGTCACAGTCCGTGGTATCTTACACATCAGCGGACAGTGGCATCTCCCCCTTCCTTCCTCAAGCCTTGAGTCCCTGTAAATGAGAATGTGTCTGTACATGTCCAGCATCCTACCTGGGAAGAGTGGATGGCAAGGGACTGCTTCATAAAGGGAAAGATGGAGGCTGGGTAAAGAAGTGAGAGCCGGGCTCGGTCACCAGCATGCAAGGAGACACTTCCTTATTGAAGGGCTGGAGGTAGGAGAACTGTGCTGTACAACTTTGCTTGTGACTAAGACTGTTTTATAGAGAGACACAGGATTTGGCAAGAGATTTGGCATCAATTACTGCTGCTGGTGATGTGTGTATGTGTGAGTCTATGTTTCATTCTATTTGGATAGATAGATTTGGTAGGATGTCAATTGTAAAAATCCAGAAAGTGATTTAATATCCTAAATACAAGTGAGCTGTTTTTCCCTCCCTCCCTTCTTTCCTTCCTCTCTCTTCCTTCCCCTATATTTCTCCTCCCTTCCTCTCCCTCCCTCCCTCCACCTGTAACTCCAGCTCCAGGATATCTTATGCCACTGATCTTGTTAGGCACCTGCTCTCTCATATACAAAACCATACAGAAAGAAACACACACATTACAATAATAGTAGTAATTGTAATAATAATAAATCCATGATTAAGATAACTATAATTGTAGTACTCATAATAATAACAATCCTTTAAAAAAATAAAAAGCGTACAACCTTTCCATCTCTAAGAGTACAGAATAAGGTACACGGCACCAATTTGAAACAATCCTGGTGTTCTCTGAAGCTAAAGACCCCATTTAGCACAGGGTGACTTCAGTCAGGCCTGCCTCTCTCCTTTCTCAGCTGCTTCCTGAAGCCATTCCTCAGCCTCACCCCTATTCACAGTCCTGAGGAACCATTTTTTGACCGGAACTAAGGTTTCTAGAGTGGCTTTGCATCTTCATATGCCACCACATGAATTATGTCACAAAATCAGTTTTATTCTAAAATCCCCTCCCACGCATTGGTGGCAAAAGGCTCAGGTATCTATCAGCTCTATTCATTTTTGTCAGGGCCATATGATCTAGGGAAGAAATATTTTTGAGGTGTGGCAAGCCATTCATTTTCTAAAATGTTTCCAAGAATTTTTCCTTTGCTTATTTTTGCATGGTTTTGGATAGACTTTCAAAGCAGCCTTGTTGATGGAGTTTGTGATAAATCATTCCAAGTTTCAAAATAAATTTTTCCTCCCAGGAAAATCAGTAAGTCAGATTTTCCTCAACTGTCCCACCATCAAACTCCTGATGTGACTTACCCAAAGCCCCACACTTTGATCTGAAAATTCCTGTAGGTTAAGATTATGTATGGCACCATCTCTGGTCCACGACTCAAGGCTGCACTGGCTGCTCTCAGGCTCTCACTGGCATCGCTAGTCTATACAGTTGAACAGCCCTCCTTGAAGTGGAATGTGGTTATTGGCCAAGGAACATAAAATTAATTTTGATTTGAATTTTTTTTCTGATTTTCCTTGATGAAATTTATAAAGGAAGAAATGAGAAGAATGGGTAGGCTTTCCAGAAAAAGAAAGTTTTCATTAAAATATCCATAGTGGTTAGTATGTTTATTTTTGTTTTTTTAATTTTTGGCTTGGTTCTTCAACTTGACACGAGCTAAGGTCATCTCAGAGGAAAAACCTTCAGCTAAGGAAATGACTCCATCAGAGAAGCCTGTAGGGAGGTCTGTGGGGTTTTTTTCCTAATTAATTATGGATATGGGAGGTCCCCAACCCACTGTGGGCAGTGCCTTTCCTGGGCAGGTGGCCCTGAGGTATAGAAAGGGAGCCGAATGTGAGTCCGAGGTCAAGCCAGTAATCTTCATCCCCTCATTGTCTTCCGTTCAGAAGCCCAGCTTCAAGCCTTGACTTTCTGCCCTGGCTGCCCCTTCTGATGGACTGTGATCAGAGCCCATACACCAATAAGGCCTTCCTTCCCCCAGTTGCTGTAGGTTGTGATGTTTTATCGTGGCAATAGAGAACTACTCCAATATTGACCTCCGTTTCCTGGAGTCCACAGTGGAAATAATCAGTCACTTTTAAGAAGAAAATGTAGCATGTAGATACTTAAATATTGACATGATTAAGAAATAGTGCTTAGGGAAGGCAGTTATATGCCTCTCTAACGATGTGTCACTATTGTGAGATTGGGCCTGTGTCAGATGTTACGAAAAGATGCTATTGATTACATTAACCCGTAGTAGTTATGACCCCTACTGTTACTATGACCTCTGATATGCATCCTATAAACCCTAAAGACTGGTTTCACACTGAGCTAGATTTAGACAAGTCTGTGAATTCTGAGGTCTTAAATTCAATTGCACTTCTTTATGAGACAAAGCAAAGGAATGGGCTTATTCTCTAGACCAAGGGACTCCCAAGTACTAGAGATGCACATTACATGTGACCCCTTCTGTCCTGGAACTAACAAATAGGGAAGGCATGAAGAGGGAGGCCTATGTCAGAGAGAATATGTTGCAGGGAAACCTAACCTTCCAGACCATAAGGATACTCTGAGAGTGTGGCAATAGACCAGAGGGAGGAAGGCAATAACACCTAAGTGAAAAGAAGAATATATGTCAGCATTTCAAGATTCTGTTCTTGTAATTTGGCAAGAAGCTCAATGGAGCATCTTCAGCCAGGATGCACTCCACTGTCAGGGGTGTGCACTGTCAGGGGTGTGCACTGTCAGGGGTGTGCACTGGTCAGGGGTGTGCACTGTCAGGGGTGTGCACTGTCAGGGGTGTGCACTGTCAGGGGTGTGCACTGTCAGGGGTGTGCACTGTCAGGGGTGTGCACTGTCAGGGGTGTGCACTGTCAGGGGTGTGCACTGTCAGGGGTGTGCACTGGTCAGGGGTGTGCACTGTCAGGGGTGTGCACTGTCAGGGGTGTGCACTTGTCAGGGGTGTGCACTGTCAGGGGTGTGCACTTGTCAGGGGTGTGCACTGTCAGGGGTGTGCACTGTCAGGGGTGTGCACTGTCAGGGGTGTGCACTGTCAGGGGTGTGCACTGGTCAGGGGTGTGCACTGTCAGGGGTGTGCACTGGTCAGGGGTGTGCACTGTCAGGGGTGTGCACTGTCAGGGGTGTGCACTGTCAGGGGTGTGCACTGTCAGGGGTGTGCACTGTCAGGGGTGTGCTAACTATAGTTCTGTGCTCTAGACACTCTGACTTTAGGCCCTTGATCCAGGAGAAGCTGTTCCTTCAGGTTAAGTCCTGAGGATAGCTGGTGACAGGCATTTTCTTATCAGATTCAATGCACCCATACACCTTCTCCTCAGCTAGGGCCAGTGTTCTGAGCATCAGGGAACATGCCTATGGGCCAGTTCTGCTGACATTATTCAGACTTGTCAATCCCAGACATGTTCGCAACACCTAAGAACACCTTTCTCTGAGAACCCTTACAGGTTCTGGCCCAGGTTTTGCCCTCTCCTCCTACAAGTTCTATTGGGATCCTCCATGGAATTTTCCTGTATACATATCTGACCCATGATTTCCATTGTAAGGAAGTCTTAAATAATACAAAAGTCTTGATCATTCTAGTCTATCAAGTGAACAGAGTATGTACTTTTGTTTGGGGTGGTACTTGGTGAACCTAGGGCCTTGCTCATGTTAGGCACATTCTCTACTGATGAACTATATCTCCAGCCTCTTTTTACTTTGTCCCTCCCCCTTTCTTTTTCTTTTGTTTTTAAGTTTGGAGGTAGAATCTTGATCATTTGACCAGAGTGACCCTTGTTTCTATTGTCATCCTATAATGCCTTGGACTTTCAATCTTGCTTCCATCTCCCAAATAGCCGAAATTACAAGTCTGGGCCACCAGGCTTGGCTTATATGAACATTCACATTATATGCCTAAGCTTGGGAGTCTCATGCAGACAGTAAGTCACTCAAAGAGAACAACATGGCTGAACTCAGAGCCCTTCACGGAGAAACAGGAACATACTCTCTTGGTGGGAAAGAGATGGTTCCATCTATGAAATATTGAAGGGGAAGACACAGCCAGTGAGATCTCACAATGTAGGTGGCGGTCACCTGTTTTCATCTGAGTGAGGATCACGCATTAGACCCTCCCTAGGCTCATGGAGAATCACAGACAAGTTTTTGCCCCATCTGTTATTAGCTTCCAGTGTGTTTAACAGAAGGACGCCTTTCCAGAACCATTCTAGTGCTTAGAGAGGACAGCAGTTTTTGAGAATAGCCAACACTAGCTAAGGAAATGGATTTAGGGATCTCCAAGTGTGAGTACCTTCCTTCATGGCGGTGACTGCCACATTTGCGTGCCAGTCTGCACCTGAAGCCAGGTACTCAGGTTCAGCATCACAGACATCCATGAGTACACAGCCCCTGAGCTCACCCTTAGGTTCCACACTGGCCAGGGAGAATCAGAAGGTTATTTGTTCCTGAATTGGCCTTTTGTTCATAACTGTTGTCAGAATTTTGCCAGGGGCCCCATCGAGGTAGCAGAGGCTAGGGAATGTCCATTATCTGTGCAACAGAGATTAAATATATATATATATATACCTGTCTGTGACCATACTGATATTTGGTGTCACCATCAGGTTTATTTTCTCTCATTTTAAACTTTTCAAGTCTACTTTTAGTAAACACAAGGGGGAAAAGATACTGAAATTTGAGTTCTGTATTAACTTCATCCAGCCGTGATGGCAAGAGCTAGGAGAAAACCCAAGGGCTTATGTAACCAGGAATTTAACCCAGTGCCATCGTGAATGTAATTATAATCGCTAACACTTGTATAAACCCTTCTTTTTAGAGAGGACTTTCCAACATTTCATACCACTCTCTGTAAAGAAGGGGAAGAAAATAAATGTTCTCTTTATGAATACGTAGTTGGAAGCAGAACGCACAGTGCTGGCCACAACGCTAGTGAAGCCATGTCCGCAGGTTCAGATCTGAAAGTTTATTTGTAAAAGTTATCTGAATCCTGGACAATATCTCTGCTCTGGGTATAAACCTGGGAGTAGCGAGCTGTCTGTAGCCTCTGGAATCTTAAGAGGCCCAGAGGCTTAGGCAGGGGGTGGGGCCGCCTGAGAGTCTGGAGTCTGCTCTACTCTGAAATTGTTCTGCTGGAAGTTTCGGAGCAGAGAAGGCAGCAGGGACTTGGCATTAGTTCCAACCAAAATGTCTTGGCAAATGCTCTAATGGCAGGAGAAGAGGCCGGTGTTCCTGACTCCCTAATGCCTTCTGCAGGACAAGATGCCTGTGGCTGTCGCTCCAGCTGCCCCCTGGTTCTTGCTCTAACAGAAGTACACATCTCTCCTCTGCTTTCATGACATCCTATCTTTTTGACCATACACCACCAGGCTATGCCATTTTGTCTTTTTGTCAGTCATTCCTGAATGTTGTGGCTTGGCTGGGCTGTGATGTGATGTTTTTAAATGAACATTTAGTGGCAATTACATCTCTGTGAAGTACCATCCATCTCTCCTTTATTCTACACGGGTTCCCCCATCATCTGCCTCTTCAGAAAATGAGACATACTTTTCTTGTAAATTGTGGCTTTTCCCATAACTATTTTCAAAGAAATTTTGCATACATTTTAGGGATTGTTCCTACTAAATACGGGAGCCAGTGTGGCTTATGTCCCAGTTGTCCACAAGTCTGCTGTAGTGATGTCCTCCAGACCTCATTAGTCTAGGCCTACACTATGCTGGTCCCTAAACACAATGTAAAAATTGCAAACAATGTGTGTCTGGAAGAACAGACTCATGAGCTGCTTGTGTTGGGCACCTTGACACCTCAGACTGCCCATGCCTCAGAGAGTGCCTGCTCTCCAGGATAGCTCTTCTCCCTTGTGTATGGCCTGAGGACCATGATGTCTGTGGGTCTGTCACATACAGCTTCCGATCAGTTTGAATGTAAATCAACAGCATTAACCCAAGCACATGAGAAGTTGACTTTTTATTAACCCATGGAAATCATTCAGTGGGCTTTAGTAATAGACGGTCTCCTTTCCCTGGTTAATCCTATCTCCTCCTCAGGTTAGTCTTCTGTCTCCCAAGCCTGTCTTCCCTCCTCTCTCAGGTCAGTCCTCTCCTCTGTCGGGTCAGTCCTCCCCTCTCTCGGGTCAGTCCTCCCCTCTCTCGGGTCAATCCTCCCCTCCCTCAGGTCAGTCCTTCCTGTTTATTTCATATGTGTGCATATAATGTGGACTGAATTCTAAGCCCTCTGTATTTGACAAATACTTGACATTTTGAAATGTCTCTTAGTCCATGAATCATCCTACACTGGACATACTGATACTGAAGGAGATTCAGAGTTGAGTGTGGTTTACACACTTGTGAATTCAACACTGGTGAATCGAGGCATATATTGTAAGCTTGATTGATGCCAGTGGAGGCTACAGGAATACCCTGTCCCAAAAATAAAACAAAAATGACTAGAGGGGTGGAACTCAGTGGGGAGCACTTGCCTAATATGTAACACCAGCACCATAGATTTAAAAAAAAAACAGAAAAAAGAATGTCAGGCCAGATGTGGGAGTATATGTCAGTGATGCCAGCGTTCAGGGAGTCCCATCCGTCAACAACAAAAGCTGTGAGACCGTGACTTCAGGCTTTGATATTAGGCTAAGCCTTCCTCTCCACCTACCTCTCCCATCTGGCCGGAGTTTCTTCTAGGTTCCCAGGACTTGGTGTAGATGGGACACCAAGGATCCAGAGCACTGTGCATCCCATTTAAAAACCCTGTGTGCTTGTGAATGCGCAGGATGGATAGACTAGGAAACCCACCTGAACCTAGCAGAGGAGGAGGAGCCGAGGCTGGAACTCAACCCACGGGGCTGATTTCACAGCTAAGAGCATCATACATTTCCTACTTAGGGAAACTTAGGGGTCATTTCAGTCATTGTCACTGCATCTTCTTTAACCTCTGTCTCTGATATGAGCCTCCATGTTAGCATCGGGGCTTGTAAAGCACAGCCTCCAATCTAGGGTAAGAGGCCAGGATTTGCCTGCTAAGCTAATTCCTCCCTTGCCTCATTTACCAGATTCCCTCTCCTGTATACAGTCATGTTTCATGTTGGCCGTTCCTATTGTGAGCTGAAAACCCTGCTGCTGGACCTCCAGCCATCTTCCTATGGTAAGGACCAGACTGCTGGTCTCCATCACAAGCCAGTGATCCTGTTTACCTCACTGCTCAGACTGAGGTTCCTCACACTTCCTCCTGCCCTGCCTCCAAATGCTGTCATTCTCCTTCAAAATAGTTACCAGTTTCTGTCACTTCTTAGTACCTATGGCATGGCCATTCTGGCCCCGCATCATCAGGTCGATTGGACTTCAGGAGGGGAGAGATGGTGCATGTGTCTACTAGCCACATACAACTTCTGACCGACCATTCTAAATGCGGCCAGTGTGACTAAGGAGCCAAATCTTTGTAGCAGCTTCATCATTACGTAACTGTATCTCTACATTTACACGGTACAGTTCACCCATTTCAAGGATAATTCCATTACACAAGCCAGCCACCACCACATCATTGTTAACTTTCAAATGTTTCATCACCCCCAAAAGCTGTCACTGGCCTCAAACCCTCAGCTCCTGGTGCTGTTTTGCACCATGTCTGTGTAAATCTGTCCACTCTAGACATTTTATATAAACAGAAGCATAATGACATATGGCTTTTTGATCCTAACTTCTTTCCCTTTTCAAGGTTCATCCGCATTGTGGCATGTACCCATACTTCATTCTTCGTTATTTCTTAATAATACTCCATTGTATTGATGCACCACTCACTGAGTGATGGACATTTATTTGTTCCTTTCCCAGTTGATGGACATCTGCATTATGAATAGGCTACTGTGGGTAAGGAATAATGATGTTCATTGTTTGGGGCCTCATGAGCAGTTGGGAATAATGCTGCTGTGAGCATTCATGTATAAGCTTCTGTGTTTTGTTCACATTTTCATTTTTCTTGGGAATTACTGGGTCACGTAATAAAAGTGCACAATCTTTTTTAGGAAGTGCCAATAGTTTCTCAAAATGTCTGCACAGCTTACTCAGCTTCCGGCCGTGTGTGAACGATTATAGGTCTCCTCCACACTCTGACTTTTTTCTTTTTTTATGGTTTTCCGAGACAGGGTTTCTCTGTATAACCGCCCAGGTCTCCTGGAACTCACTCTGTAGACCAGGCTGGCCTTCAACTCACAGAGCCTGCCTCTGTCTCCCAAGTGCTGGGATTAAAGGTGTGCGCCTCTATAGCCTGGCTCTCCGGCTCTTATCATATTTGTTATAGCCATCCTAGTGGGTATGAAGTAATTCTTAAATGTCTTTGAGATTGATTCCTTTATTCCCAGTTCTTCTGAGTTTATTTGAAGTCCTGTAAGCCATTTGTATATCTTCTCTGCTGAATCGATCTATTCGGGTCCTTTGCCCATGTTCAGATTGAGAAGTTTTATGTTGTTGGGTTCTTTCCATGTCTTAGACACAAGCTTCTTATCAGACACATAATGTGCAAGTGTTTTCTCCATTCTTTTTTTCCCTCATTTTTTTGATGGTCTCATTTGAAGCCTAAAAGTCTCCGATTTTGTTCCAATCGAGTTGGTCTCAATTTGACATCATACTTTTGGTACCTGTTCTTGAGATCATTCTTAAATTTGGGGCTTGAGAAATGTGCTGCTTTTATGTATTCTAAAGGTTGTATAGTTTTTGGCCCTGTGATCATGTTTTGTTAGTTTTATATTGTAGTAATAAGCATAGACATGAATAAATTCTGCCATCTTAACCATTTTACATGTGCAAAGCTGAGATACTAGTTACATGGGGCTTGCTGTTCTAGGTGTTTGCAAAATTGTTTCACCACCTCAAACTTTTAACTCCGAGCTCATTGAGCAACACCCCACTCTCCCATCTCCCTCCTCCTAAGCCTCTGGGATTTCTCTTTGAGTTTTTTTTTTCCAATTAATTTAAAGGTAAGCAACTAAATGGAGCTGGTGGCTGACATAGTGGATGCACAACTCTGCTGTTACTGGTATCACCCTCCATCACCTGCACGGCTGGCTGTCATCTCTGCCAAACTGGCACTGTCCCTGTCATCATCCCCATTCTGTTTACCCGTGAGCTGCTCTATTCCTTTGAGAATATTGGAAACCATTTCACTGAAGGCTCAGCATCTTCCAGTTGTCATCAGTCATGATTACCATTGAAGTTCAGACTCTGGTACAGCCTGCCTCAGTCGGCCTCTGGCTGTTTTCTCTCTCCCTGAATCTCTAGACAGACTGGTCTTCTTGATGGACTTATAGCTCATCAGGCACTATTTTCATTAAGATTTTTAACAGTTTCTTTTATTTCCCAGGAGCCTGTTCTTGATTGTAGGGGGATTAGGTTGTTCCACTGTAAATAATTGTCCCCGCCTATGAGTTTAATAAAAAGTGCTGATTGGCCAAAGGCAGACAGGAAGTGTGGGTGGGGCTACCAGACTAGGAAGACTAGAAACAGGCAGAACAGAGGAGAATGCCAGAGAGAAACCAGAGGAAGCAGAGGACAACTATACTGCTCTGAGAAAAGGTACCAAGACACTTGGCTGAACAGGATAAGAGTCATGAGTTAGGTGAAGCGTAGAGAGTTAGCAAGTGATATGCCTGGGCCTTAGGCCGATCAGCCTAAAACTATTGTAAGCATCTGTGTGTCTCTGTGAGTCTGTGGGTCTGTGGGTCTAAATCTTGAGGCTAGGCTGGAAAGTCCAGGCCAGAGACCTCATACTACACTTGATGATGATTGAACTAACTCTTCTCTATCATTCTGATCTGCTCACCTCTCTAACTAAAATCACAATCTCTGGCCACTCTGTATTCAAATCATATATCTTACGTTTCTTCATAGCTGACTATGTATTTGTTCATTTGCATCTGCTCTGTTCCCCCCACTGTTATTCAAGCTCCATGGAGATAGGAGCCTTCTCTTCTGAGTTCCCACAATGCTTTTCATAGAGTAGATTTGTGTGCATAAAAGACGGAGCTTACTTCTTTCATGGCTGTGATCTGTTAAACTCAAATAAATCACCCCTGTCTAATCTCGCAAGACCCTTAGTGGAGTATGCCTTTAAAGTGGTGCATCTACCATTACAATAACATCAGACCCAGTTGCTAGAAATAGACACTCTCAGTTTAGAAGGGCTGTGTGCAAGGACAGGATGAGCAACCCTGGCTTGGAAGCTTTCCCTTGCTCAAAGATTTCTGACTGTGGAATAATTAGCATAGACTTTACTCATTGAATATCTCTAACCTAAAACCTAAAAGGCTTCTGTGGGATTTTGAAGACCTTAAGATTCTGGGTTTTCAGATGAGGGACATCATCAGTTTGTTGTGTTACTGGAATTAATTTAGCTTTCCCCCTTTTCAGCTTGCTCTTTGTTTACTTTAAATGAGGTTCCCCTCACCGTCTCACTTCTCTCTATCATATCTCCCCTCAGGCTCCAGAGCTTTCTCTTTATGTCTATGGTGGAATCTCTTTCTGATCTCCTAGTGTATGCCTTCCAAACCCCCCACAGGCAGTCATGGAAGTTCAGGGATATGGTTAATATAGCCCTGGTGCCTGCCACTCTGTGCTAAAGTTTCCTCTGGTCACAGACTGACCGCTCAGGGCCAGGAGCAAAGGTATCCTAGAGCTGGATCCAGGGACAGCCACTACCAGAACCCACCTAAAACTCAACCTGATAATAACATCTTTTTAGGAAAATGAACAGAATCTTCAACAGATTGGATGAGTAAGTCAGCCCAAATATTTGTGACTAGCAGCAGCTGGGCTGGAAATGTGAACATAGAAGTCCCTTCTACCTAGCTTGTGTGTTGTCATTGTCATGTGCCCCCACACCCCAAAACACACACACCCCCATCTGATCCTGAAGGAGGAAAGGAGATGGGAAGCCATTCCTGACATTGAACTAGTTTTCCACTCTGGGGGTCAGAGTCAGATTTCCACAGGGCAGGTGTCACAAAGCCGAGTCTTTCTGCCTCTGTCACTGCTAATAACCTTACAGAGCTGCCCCTAGAAAGAACGAACCATGAACTTTGAAGTCCTAGCTATGTGAAACACTTCTCACTGGATGCTTCATGCCTAGAAGCTCATGTGGTTATGAGTGAGAGCACAAACAGGAATATCTCTCCAAATAGAGTCCGTCCCATGTTAGCAAACATGAAAAGAGAAAGGTTAGATAGAGTTCTAGAGCTGGGGCACTTGGTGTGTCCTTAGCCAGCCCTTGTTCTGCTCGCTTTCATGCCAATCCAAAAGATAAATCGATTAAAAAAAAAACAAAACATAAATTCAGTGCAAATCAACCATTAGTTTTGTTTGACCATATGATTTGGTTTTATTCATTTGAAGAAAACAGAATGTGAAAAACCAATGCCATTATAATAAGAAAGTACCTTCAGAACCAAGCAGCTAGTTTTGAAACAACCTCACACTTTGAGAGAGTTGCTCCATTTTCTATGTTCTGAGAAGGGGGAAAAAATAACAGATTGCACCGTGGCCTTCTAGACACTAACAGTGGTGTCTTTGTTTTCCAGATACTCCACTGGCCAGTGGTCAGGCCACGGACTATTTGTTTGTGGGAAATATTGTTTACACGGTAAGTTAGCACTATTGAGCCATTCCTAAAGGGCACACATGAGGGTTATACCTCCCCAGTTATGCAAAGCCCCCCACATTAAAATGAGCTACTTCATGTCTTTATGGGCTAGACTGGTCAAGGAATACTTACGTCATCCCCACCTCTTCTCTTGTTTTTCCACAGTACGTTGTAGTTACAGTCTGTCTGAAAGCCGGTTTGGAGACAACAGCTTGGACTAAAGTGAGTTCTTTGGGGAATGATTTCATTTTCCCTTATAGATAGTTGTTTGCAATGACTTTCATTTAATCCTTAGGGTAACAATAAATACTTTTTGCAAGCAAAAATTGTTTTTGATCTTTATGAAGGGAGTTTGGAATTTGGAATCCAACTGCCCCTAGTATTTATTTTCCCAGCACCTAGCACAGCTTATGGCTGCTGTTTATTATCTGCCTGAAATGAAAATTTTCATAACTTGGGGGATGGGGGAAGAGGAAGAGGAAACGGAATGAAGAGAGGGAGAAAGGAAAAGAAAGGGGGGGGGACTATGCAGGACAAATAAGAAAATGTAGGATTTGCACAGAGCTTTACTGTTGCGCCCTGAGCTGTCTTTGGTCCTCTGCCCTCCGGGTGTTTGATCACATACGAGGGTACATTGTGGCACATAAGTTTCATCCTCCTTTTTCTCCTAAAGTCTCACATTTTGAATTCTTAGAGGATGCTTCTGCCCATGATTCAAGCATCCTAATTTGCATATCCATCCCAGGTTTGTCCATCAGCATCCCATTTCCTATCTGGTTTTTTCCAAGATGGGGTAGCAGGCACACTTCACTGGGTCTGTCTGCCCAGTGTCACTGAAGCTCGCTTCTCTTCTGCTCTGGTAATAAAGAAATGGGTTAGGATGGAAGGTCACCATGGAGCCAGGGAATCTGTTAAAGGGCTAGAGCAGGTGAGAGCTGGGAAGAGTGACTTCGCCTGAAATACTGCAGGAAGCGGTAGTGAGTGTTGGAGTATGGAAGTACTTGTTCAGAAATGGAACCTAAAAGGCAGAGCTTGCTGAGGGATTGGATTATACGTTGTAAAGAGAGAAGTCCAAGACTGTATTAAGAGCATAAAAGAGAGAGACCAGCAACCTAAAGAGGCATTAGATGTCCAAGGTTTATCTCATAGAAGTGAGGAACAGAACTTTAGTTGCTGGGCCCAAGGAAGAGGAGGAGGAGGAGAGGAAAGGGTAGAGTGTGGGAGCAGTCACTTTAATGCTCTGTAGGAAGTGAGGTAACTATACTGGTACCCACTTTCAAAACAACCGGAAGAAAGAATTTTGGATGCTCCTCACATCCAGAAATTATGTTTTGTGGACATGAATATTCCAGTTCTGATCATTACATGTTATATACATGCACTGGGGTGTTACACTGTACCTATGAATATGAACAATTGTACATGGATTTTTAAAACTCTATTAAATGCAGTAATTTAAGTTTTTTAAAAGAGGTCTTATCCATTCTAGGTTGTCTTTAAATAGTTTCTGCAGTAAATAGGCCAGATGTTGTCTTTAGTGGTAAGAATATTCTGACAAGATGATAAGATGGCTGCACAGTTGTTTTATAAAGCAGACATTTGAGATAACCCCAGGGATGGCTGGGGCATGGATCTTAGAAGAAGGTTGGGGGCTTAAAGCACCTTCATCTTCAGAATAGTGTGAGCTACCAGTAATATGAATTCATCATTACAAATTCTAAGT
Organism: Phyllotis vaccarum; assembly: GCA_033318265.1. Taxonomy (NCBI): domain Eukaryota; kingdom Metazoa; phylum Chordata; class Mammalia; order Rodentia; family Cricetidae; genus Phyllotis; species Phyllotis vaccarum. Next base: position 61,897,748 of record JARWLC010000005.1, read on the forward strand.
CAAGGAATGTACTGAGAAAGGCAGAATTCTCTAGTAATTAGTACATCCTCAGTTTCTTTCCATCGAGAAAGGGGCTGACATGATGTGATATGCAGGTTGGGCAGCCTATGGAATGGACTAGAACCCCAGCCCCAGCAGAAAACCCCATCTCAGCATTTATTTCCTCTACAGTTCAGTCACCTGGCAGTGTGGGGAAGCATGGTGATCTGGCTGGTGTTTTTTGGTGTCTATTCGACCATCTGGCCGACCATCCCCATCGCTCCGGACATGAAGGGACAGGTCAGTACTGTGGACCGTGAGTGTCTCTCCATTGTGTCTGTGCACATGTGAGGGAATCAGTAAACGTCAGTAAAGGCTGTTGTCATCTGCTTGAGTCAAAACTGAACGGTAGGTGAACCAATTCAAGCAGATAGAGGAGGCTGTCTCATTCACAGAAGTGATGTGTGTGAGACATTAAAATACCATTAAAAAATGTTACCCTAAGTCCTCTGACTTACATATTTCCTTGGTCATGTGCTGATTGTAAGCAACACTGTTTGAAATTGTCTACAAAATGAGAGTCGTTTGAGACAGCCACTATCAAAGCTTGTGTTCATTACAGAGTCAATGTTAAGTATATGACTGACTGCCTAATTGCTAATTGGTCACTTAGAAAATATCAACCTAAGAAATTTAGTAGCCAGATATCTGGTATGACAGAATCTATCTTTGTTCATCTCTTCAAGCCAGCCAAGGAGGCTGAGATTAGAGATCTTACACACCTTTAAATTGTTTCTGATTTTTTTTTAATGTTACCTATGCCTAGTTGTCTAACATTGAGCCATTACAATGACCAATTAGGTCACAGAACTTTATCACATCGGGTGTAGAGAAAAAGGAGTTGGGTATGGCCTAAAGCACTAACCTCCTCAGTTCCCAAGTGAGATTGTATGAGCCCACATTGTAAACCCATGTAGGGCTGATTACAAATAATCAGAATCCTCTTAGATCCCCATAGGGGATGTTCCAAGCCCTAGGAGCCTCACGAACTAGGCTCATCCCTCTTTATAAAGTGAAGCACCCTTTATGTCTATTTCCAGGCTCTGTGTTTTCTTCCCAAATAGCCAGAAACCCATTGTCCAGCTCTGCCATGGCATCCCTCTGGATGCAAACCAACATGTACAACCCTAGGTCTCAATTATCTGTGAGACTGTCATCGTTTCTGGTACTAGACAACACCTCTTATAGGGCATATGCTCTTAGAGTAGATGCCCATGCTGGTTCAGCCTCCTCAGTGTGCAGGATGCTGCTTACAAAACTGGAAACAGAAGCAGGCATGGGAAGAGATAAGCTGAGGGCTAGAACATGAAAGTCCTGACTATCAGCTCTGCATCACTCTACAGAAATGAACACGAACCTCTGGTCTAGATACACGTCCAAGATCTTTTGGTTATGAAATAGTCCAGGGCTATTATCACTTGTCTTTTACCTGGTAAGTAAATTAGTTGGTACCCCAAGTATTCATAACCTCCATGAATGCTGGCTCTGTCCTGCAGGTGCGGGCTTCCATGCCCCCCATTGGTGTCTGTAGGGAAAGGAATCAAGCAATATGCAATTGTCTAAAATAGAAGACAGCTGCTGCTGCCAGGGTAGGTCAGTGGGTGCCTGACTAGCAGACAAAAGCCTTCCTTGACAAAAACTTCCTTTCCTTGACTGCTCTAGCAAGCCCCACTCTGTGTACATTCGCTTTAGTACCTACAATTCTAATGTGGTGAATTGGGCCATTTGCCAAATCTCCTCCTAAAGTGGCTGACTTTCAAACTACAGAGGGGTTAAGTTCATCATGAAGCTACTAGGGTCCTCACAGCTCCCCTGGGAAAGGGCAAAGGTCATGTGTGTCTTATGCTGGATGACAACTGTTCAGTCAACAAAAGATACCATACATTTATGGACATGATATCATATGTCCCAGTGATGCCATATCTTAGCCATCTTGGTGTGTATAAGTACTCTCCATGGGAATGAAGAAGGCAGCTTAGGAGTCATTCCCCAGATGTCCCCTTCATTAAGTGACACATGGCTATCCTTGCAGACAGTGAGTTGTTCCCATCAATAAGGAGCCATGAAGTGCTCCTATTCAGTGAAATTACACAGCGCTTTTGAATGAGAACTCCATATTTTACTTAAACAGTGGCATCTTCTCCCTTTCTGTTGGTTGGCTTCAACTAGAAGCAAATAAGTTATTTTTAGAACAGCACAGCTAGGTAAAACTGGGGATTCTGCTTGGCATCAAGTCAGAGAATTAGTAGAATCTTCATCAAAGATCTCTTTAGCATCTCTAGTCTTCTGGGGTAAGATCCAAATGAGAAGGGTGTAAGATTACAATGCATGCCTTTTATGCTATGGCCTATGGCAGCATCTCACCTGCAACCTGATTCAGCGGTCTGTTGATTCCCTGAGAAATATTAGGGACCTATTAAACACTGCCCCATGGGGCTGGACAGACAAATGTATGGAGAGTGTCCAGGACTAGTCTGACACCCCACATGAAGCCTCAGAAGGCTCTCCAGTCACAAGAGGAACTGAGTTATCAAGAAAGACAGCAGCTGGGTTAGGTGTGGTCAAAGAGGGAAGGGCCCCAAGGGGCACTGTTGCAAGCATGCCCAAGCCATACCCACTCCTAGGAATAAGAAGCATTCTAGGAAAAGGCTGCTTTTTAGAAGTTAATATTTTAAGAATGCCTCTAGTGATTCTTCATAAACTGTCCTTTGTAGCTGACTCCACAGTGAGGTTTTGGCAGATGAACTTAATTCTTTGAAGCTCTGGAAATAAGCTAGTATCTAATAGTAAATGGTATTTCTCCCCCAAGAGCCAGAGACAGATGCAGCAGCAAGCATTCTGTCTATTCATAAAATCTTCTGCCATTGAAAAGATGCATTGTTTCTGCTGAGATTTTCCCCACCAGCGTGAATTAAGTATTTCTCTGTCTAGGGCATTCTTTCTGTAGTTTTCTCACAGGGTTGAAGGCAGGTCTTCCCTTGCGGGCAAAGGGAAGAAAGGATATAGAATGAAAGTGTTCTTTCCCACTCTCAGAGTCTCATCTTCCCTGCGGCACCTTATGGTGTTGTATGGAAAAGCTCACCAGCCACTCAGGAAGTCCCAGTGAACATTTACGAAATCAAAGAAGCTGCTAGTAAAGTCTTATAAAGACACAGCATTCTGAGGACCTTAAAGGACACCCTATTTCTTCATTTTCCTAGTAACACCCTTAGATCTATAGAACTTGGCTTGTGTCTCCCATGATGAATAGCATGGCCCTCAGCTACGGAGAATCAATGAGGATTTTTTTCCCAGGGTATCATAACCATGCAATAGATATTTCTCCACAGCAGCTTAGATACTCTAAAGTAGAATGCAATTAAGTTCCTTATTTATCTCCATTCCCAAAGTTCCCTGCTGGTGTAGGGCTTCCAGGGAAACTGGATCTAAAACCAGGGCTGGAATGTACTTGAATTTTCTTCAGGCAATTCCCAGAGCTTCTAACTTTAGGGCTGTGTGAAGGGAGCCCCCAAACTTCACATTTGCTCCCAAGTCAGGAGATAGAGACCCTGACCCACTCAGATGCCACCTCCCCTCAGCACATCTCTTGGCCTGAGGTGACTTCATAATCAGCAAATTCAGAATAAGGTCATTCAGACTAGTCACTCTAGAAATAGCCCATAGTTGTAAGCCTAACCTTTAATGGCTGAGCCATCTCTCCAGCCATGGAAATAGCCTATGAGAAGTCAAGAACACACACATTATCCTTTAATGGAAGGATGAATGAATTCTGAGTCTTTCTGCACAGAAATATTCTACACAATTTAAAACCCTGATTCTTTTGGCCAACAAGTTTTAAAGATTCTAAGTGAGTTTTTCTCATTAAAGACTTGCATTAGGTTCATCCAGGTTGCCTGTTAAAATGACAGTCCCCCAAGATAATATGTGCATGTAATTATGCATGCACTCATGCATACACACATACACACACACAGAGAGATAGAGATAGAGAGAGAGAGAGAGAGAGAGAGAGAGAGAGAGAGAGAGAGAGAGAGATCTGGGTATGGAGGCCCAGTTTGGAAATCATTGCTCTAAAATATTCCATTGTAACATCTTAGCTTCTGCCAGATGCATAAGAGATGGTGGTCCTCTGAACATACCCACACCTGACCAATTCCCATAGGCAAGAGTTGTATGAGGTATACCAGGCAGTCCCGAGTGCCTCGAGGCAGCTCGACTTTCTAAATAGGGAATTGTACCAAAGACATTACGTGGCTTGCCATGGAAAATACTCCTCACCAACTTTTATTTTCCTTTAAAGTTCATTTCATTGCTAATAAAAGAGGGGGGAAGCCCTCTTACTTCAAAGCGTACAAAGTGCTAGCTCTGACATGAGTGCCAAATACCAGGCCCCAGCCAGTTACTGGCATGGAGCAGGCTTCTTTTTTTTTTCCCTCTCATCTTAAATACGGGAATGGATTTATTTGTGAGCTTTCCAAACATACTCGGGGATACAGTGAACACCTCACTGGGCTACGTGTAGCAGGGGAAATGGCGGAGGAGTCTTGTTTTGCTGTCGTTGAGCCAGAGTGATCTGTGATTCTTCTTCCTCAAGTTGTTATATCCTGGGATTGTGTTGCCCATTTGATTTCAGGTCCGGAAGTACCCACATGAAATGTGAAAACATTGCATTTGTTTGCAAGTTGTGTGTGCTCCCCTAGGTAGGCTGAGAAGGCATGCAGACTGCCTTGCTCAGCTGCAATCCTTTACTGTCTCTCAAGGACCAGGTTGCCAGGTGGGCATTGCCCCAGCGCCAGGTGAGGCATTGCCTTGGGTTAATTTCAGAGGTATGATATTGAGTCATCAGCTCTGCTTTACCTCTCCCGAGGTGTTTTCATGCTTACTGTGACTTGTTGAGGGCCACAGGCCCTAGGAAGTACAGGAGTGTACCTAGCTTCCCTCTAGGTAGTAAATGAAGCAGCAGCTTGAGGGAGACATTGCTGCCTCAGGAAGTCCACTAAGAGCCAACCACCTTCTCTTCTAAATGGTGTGGATGCAACTGGGGGCCTGATGCAGTTTGAATTCTGAATGTTCCTTGAATGCTAACATACACCCATTTTCCCAGCCTCTGGCATTAGTGGGAGGCCTTCAGGTCATTGAAAGTGTGTCCTTGAAGGACCAGTGGGAGCCCAGCCCTACAGCTTTTTTCCCCTTCCTTTTGGTAAGGAGTGATTTTATTCTGTCTCTTCAGGATATGCTGCATTGCCACAAGCTTAAAGCAACATGGCCACCTTATAGATTCAAACCAACAAAACAATGAGCCAAATAGCGTTCATGAGTTAATCATTCAGGAATTTGTCATCGTAATAGAAATCTGACCATGGCAGACCCTGAGGAATTATTCAGTTAACTGAAATAAATCCTCCCCCAGAATCCTAACACCTTTGTGAAAGACAGACTGGAAAGACAAAAACAGAGATCTCAAGAGCCATTGTGAGGAAGGAGGGAAGTAATGAACTGCAGCTATGGCTAATCCACCCCGGTCAGGCTCTCCTGGGAGCTGCTCCTCTGGACTGTGTGGCCTTTATGTATAGATCCTGGGAAGGGAAGATTTCTTCAGGCTTGAGTCAAGGTCGGGATGTTCCTTATATTACATGAAGCATGAAGTCAACCAGGAAAATAATTATTTTTGTGCTTATTCTTCTCATTGGTTAAGAGACAGGGAGGGGTGTGTGTGTGTGTTTGTGTGTAAGTTGGAGACTCTGTAAAGTGGCTTTCAGTTCTTGCTTGTGGCAGTAATGGGAGCTCACCACTGTGTCCTACTTCTTAGCAGAACTTGCGAAACAACAGCATTGCTATGATAAAGATCCGTATCCAACTTCTTCCTATTCAGTATGGATTCTGTTTTGTGACTGTGGGACCTGAACTAAATTAACCCGAAACCTGAGACATTTGGACAGTTAAGTCCATTGTTTGTATTATCTGTGATTGTGTTACTTCTGACCTTCCATCTTTCCCAGGAGTATGGAGTCAAAGGTATATAAGAAGACAGTGTGTGTGTAGCTGGGGCCCAATAGAGAGACTAGAGAGAATACACATGAGAGTAACAGTAAGTAGTGTTTGTTCCATGGTTGCTAATTATCAGTAAAATACAGTTGCTCTATTCTGGTGTGTTGATTCTAGAAGCCCACATACCACCCTTTGTCTGTCTGCCTTCTTACACTGAGGTAACCAGAGAGTACCACCATACTCAACATTCCTTCTTTCCTGGGTTCTTGGGATCAGACTCAGGCCCTCCTGTTAATGCAGCAGGCAATTTACTAAATGAACCATCTCTCTAGACCCTTCCCACAATTTTATAAAAAGATTTTCATCGTATGATTAAGTACACAGATATATAGCATGCATATGTGGAGGATTGACTCTATACATGTCACACAGGTACACTGTACATGTGCAATTGCATACATCGTGAATGAAATGGTTCATTCATGAATCTTCCACTGTCTGGTGAGACTATCCTACACTGAGGAAGCTCTGTGACCAGACATGGTAGGCATGGAATCTTTAGACTCCAGAATCTGAGCCACCACCCTCTGTCACTGCAAACAGCACCAAGGATAATGATGAACCAGGTATCTGCTAAATGCCCATCAATCCTCCTTAAAATGTTACATCCCATTTTATCTAAAGTGACCTGCCCTGCAGTGAGATGGTGTCTTAAACTTATAAATGTAAAGTTTCAGGCAACAAGAGAATTTTGGAAAAGGTAATGGAAGACCAGCTTTTGGGAGGCCAGCCCCCCCCCCCCAGTACCCAGTTCTCTACCTTTGGATGGTTTATTTTATTTTTCCCTCTCTTTCAAAGGTGCTGTGTGTTAGAAGCCAGATGGCTTTGATGGTTATTATTTTTCTCTTCAGTGAGATGCTTGTTGTTCATTCATTCGTGGTAATTTTTTTAAATATCTTTCAGCAAATTAAAGTACACGTTGCATGCTGGTTTTGTTGGTACTATTCGTGCCCGGTGGTCACAGAGTCTGATGTATGTGGTTTTGAGCCTTTTCCTCTCACACAGCATGTGGAAATGGGGGTTTGCCTGTTTTGTTCACATTGCGTACAGAGGCATACTTCTCTTCTGATGTCTTCAGAGGGCAGTGGCCCTGTCTGGTAACAGGTGACCAAGGCAGCGGCTCCCCTTCCCAGAGATGATGAGAATCTTTAGGTCCACCCTGTTCAAAGGGAACAGGGATTATTGAGAGAGCCAAGACCTATACTAGAAAATATGACCAGGGTAAGTTAGGTAGATGATAAGGGAGAGTTGAAATGGAGGTATAACATATTATTAACCATGACCAGGATATGGCTTCTTTATATAAATAGTAATATAAAGCTTTTGTATGAACATCAATGCCAAGCTAGTGATGGGCAATTCAGCAAACAGGATTCAAATAGGTGGGATTTCCAGGTGCCAGGCTTGCCACTATGGAAGTCAGCTTAAGTGGCTGTTGTAAGTAGTTAGGGGTCTTTTGACTAAACACAGCAAAAGAGAATGACCAGGAGTTTGTGATTAGGCAGTCTGATATATTTGGTGTGTGTGTGTGTGTGTGTGTGTGTGTGTGTGTGTGTGTGTGTGTGTGTGTGTGTGTGTGTGTCCCCGTGTTCATGTTAATGGTTGTGTCCTGCTTTTGATGAGGTACAGGAGGACTGGAAAGAGGCCTGTTAAATTTCTCAATGTGCTCTGAGGGCTGTTCCCACCCACATGACTCAGAAGCAGCTTGCAATGTATGGTGGTTATCATCTGCCTGCCCTGCTGTCTGGCTCCCTTTCTTGTGCTCCCAGCCCCTAATCCCTTCTCTTTCAAGAAGTATACTTCTGGGGCTGGATGGAGGCAAAGAAAACACATTACTGTTACAAAGACCAGAGTTTGTTTCCCAGCATGCACTCAGGTGTCTCATCCCCATGCTGGGCAGCTTATAAGTACTTATAATGCCAGTTGAAAGTGATCTAACACCCTCCTCTGGATTCCACAGGTACCTACACTCATATGCACATAATACCTCACCAACAGTATCATGTGTGAGTGATTTGTACATGTGTGTGTGCACTTGTGTACATACACAAACACAGTCAAATTTAAAAAAAATAATAATAAAGAGAAAAGTGTACTCTACCTCTGCTCTGATCCTAGATTCTGGGTCTTCAGCTTGGCATTTACCCCCAATCAGTCAGAAATGGCCACTGAACTCACACCAGTCTACCTGGAGATAAGTCAGGGATATTTATAAAAAAACTAATGTAGAGAATAAAGTCAGACACTGCCAAGTTTGCTGCATGAATCTGGAGTTACCAGGGGCTGTCACAGAATAAGAGAAGCTACCTGTCGGCTGAGCAAGGAGCAAAGTTGAACTGAAAGATGATGACAAGGTGTGTGTGTGTGTCCGTTGGGCTGCCTCTCCCAGAAACTGTAGCCACTTCTGTGCTTTCTGATAACCACAAGACACTGTGTTTCCACTTCTTCCAGAGATAATTTAAGTTAGGTAATATGATAGTTCTGTAAAAATGCCCAACTCATGGAAAAGTTGATCAGTCAAATTGCCAACACGGAACGCAAAGTTGTCAGGGTCAAGTTAAGGTGGAGTGGACTCATTCCTTCTGGAAAATTCCCCGTCATTATCATGCAGTAAACAAACAGCTGGTTAACTTGAATCCACCAACATAAAATACAAAGTGACCTGCACTTTGGGAATGTCCTTCCTCCAGTCACTTCATGCCCACCTCCTCTCAACAACCAAAATTTTAAAAGCAGACTGGGATAGAAGCTAATTATTTGGGGACTAGAGAGTTGGCTCAGCAGTTAAGAGCACTGGCTGGCTGCTCTTCCAGAGGTTCGATTGCCAGCACCCACATGGTGCTAACAACTGTCTCTAACTACAAGATCTGGCACCCTCACACAGACATACGTACAGGCAAAATACCAATGCAAATGAAATTAAAAAGTAAGTTTTTTTTTTTTTTTTTTTTTAAGAAGCTAATAATTTGAAACTGTAAGGGGAGAAAAAGAAGAAGCATCTTCTCTTTGGTGGCCAACAATTCAAAATGGCTTAGGGTCCAAGACCTTGAGACAGGCTCAGGTGAGCTGTTAACAATTGGAGAGACCAAACCAAAGACCTGGGCATGGGAAAGGATGGCTACATGGATGGCTTTACTGTTCTTCTTTAGAGAAATATAGTCAAGAGACTGATGACAAGTCCATGCAATTCTACCTGAAGAATGATTGAAGGTTTCTGGCTAAATTTTCTTCTAGATACCCAGTGAAAATATATAGGACGTCACTGATACTTGGTTTTGTAAAGAGTTTATAAGAATATTTCACTATTTCGTGGAATGTATTTGTTTGGCTTGTGAAATTAAAAACCAAAAAAAAAAAAAAAAATGAAAGCAAGTTGGATTTTGGAGTACCTAATTCCAGGAGGCTTTAATCTAATCTACAGCCAATGTATATTTGATGAGTATACCCCAGACCACACCAGCAGTCACCATACCCCAAACCAACACATTACTAGACAGCAGTTACAGAATGATATCCAAGGCCTGGAATAATAAATTTAAGTAGCTGTGGATCTGTGGAAGAGGTTTAGGTAGAGAAAATGTTAGGCATAGGCTTTGGTAGCATCTGGGCTCCAATAAATTATGGAGGTGATTTCATGGGTGAAGTGAGCTTCCTGGGGAATCACTCCTAGGGGAATGAGGGGCCAGGAAACTCCAGGTCACTGGCTGCTCAGCACAGCTTGAAAGCACTGGGTATATCAGGTACTCCTCCACACACACACTAAGAGAATGCTGGAGAGATTCTTAGCATCAAGTTCACGAATGTGGCAAAAAAGAAAGCACCTTGTATTTGGAATTCTTTCTCCAGCATCGCATCATAATTAAAGGCAAGAAAAGCAGTGCACCCCGTGGGCAAGAATCCTGTTGAACAGGAAGATGCAGGGTGTGGGGAAGGGCAGAGAGGCAGAGGACCAGCAACAAGTATGATGGAGAAGACAGGGTGGAGGGAAAGGCCTGCAAGGAGAGGCTGAGACTTAATGGCTAGCCTGATGAGAAACTTTACCGGGTCTGGTAAGGAAAGAAAGAGCGACCGTGAAAAATGCCCTGTAACTGAATAGGTCTGGATTTTGCCCTTTCGTGATGATTGTGGGAAAAGTAATTCTAGAAACAAAGAGAGCATGGACACTCTTGTGCGCTGCCTTTCTCTGTGAAGGTTGTTTAAAAGGGTCCCTCAGAAAGTCTTGTCCTGTTTGGGTTTTTGTTTTGATTTGTTTTTTGTTTGTTTGTTGTAAGGTTCCGTCTACTATTCAAAGAAAATAAAACATTCCATTAGAGTGTTTTAAGACTTCCATGTGAGTCTGCAGAGATGGCCCAGAAGCTAAGAGCACTGACTGCCCTTCCAGAAGACCAGGGTTCAATTCCCTGCACCCACATGACAGCTCACAACTGTCTGTGATTCCACTTCTAGTGGATCCAACACCCCACACAGACATAAATGAAGGCAGGGGGAAGTGCATATAAAATAAAAATAAAAATTATTTTAAAAAGACTTCCATGCGATATAAACTTAATGATTATAAATAACATTTTGAAAGTCTGACATTTTAATTCTAAAAAATATTGCCAAATAGATTTCCACTTGGGGTTTGTTTATTTGTTTTTACAGTACTGATGATAGAAGCCACGTGTTCTACCCAGCCCTTGATTCTATGAGGGAAGGGCCTTGTATAGCTCAGGCTGGCCCCCAGCTCACAATCCTCTTATGTCAACCTCTGAAGTACTAGGGTGGCCAGTATGTGCCACTGTGACCAGCAGCAGCTTTGTTCTTAATACAAAACAAACAAACAAAGAAATAACTGTAGTTAGCAGGGGTTTCTCCGAAAGACTTATCATTGTTTAAAGGCTTACTCTATTCCATGTTTGGTAAATTTATTAGAGTAATATTCTCTTTCCCAGCATTCAAGTGTCTTAATTTTATAGTTCTGGCCTGGGTCATCTTGGTAAGAATACCATTTACCAGATGCCATTTTAGACCACTTTCTCAAATTAAAAAAAAAGAAAAGAAAAGAATTAAGAGAAGTAATTGCTCTTTATTCCCCTGTGTCCCTTATGTAACTTCCTAAATTAGGAGTGCTGTTCTTAAAATTTATACTTTAGTCCATGTGTTCAGCAGAGCCCGCCTTTTCGGTCTTTAAAACTCTGACGCAGTGTAGGCCTGTGGAGAAGGCTCAGCTGGTAAAAGTTCTTACTATACACGCATGAGGGCTGAGTCCAGTCCTCAGAACCACACAATAAAAAAGCACTGGAAACAAGAAGTGGCCGAATTCCCAACACTGGGGACATAGCGACAGGCCAGCCAGCCTAGCTGAGCCAGTGAACACCGGGTTTAGTGAGATGCCAGGTCTCAAAAGAGGAGGGGGCCAAAAACCATTGAGAAGCCTTGACCCTTGGACACTGCATGCATATACACATATATACACAAGACACACACACCATATACATAAACATGCCACATAGACACACACACCATACACATACATACCTCTTACACACACATAAACTATACACACACCACACACACACCACATACACCATATACACACCTCACACACTCCTCATACACATACCATACACACTCATACTCATCACACATATACACACTTTATACATACATTCACACACATATAACATATACACACCTCTTATACACACACACACACACTGCTGAGAAGATTAAATGAGCTTCCAAAACTCTGAGTCTTGACAAATAGTCTGAAAAGAAACTGTGGTTTGTGAATTCTTGTGTCTCTCTCAGCTTCCCAGGGCTGTTGACTATGCATCCATGTTGCTGGCATTTTCCATTTTTAAAGTCAGTCCTCACTAGTCCAGCCTTGCTACCTCTGCGCCTCTCTGCCTCTCACATAAGCATGTGGCTTATGGCAGCTAAAGTTTCAATTCTAGGTCAGAACTTTGCTCTGCTCCAGCTTTGCCTAGAGAGCTCACTCAAGCCGTTTGTGTCAGAAAATCCTCCTCACATGAGTTTGGAAGCCATTTTCTAAGCCCTCCCCCCTCTCCCCAAGCCTCCAGGCAGCTAGAGGAAAGTAGTTCTGCTCATCAAGGGCTCGTTAAGGACGTTACTTACTATAGGCAAGTGCAGACAAAGGGAACCCTTTCCTTTTCCAAAGGAGACTTGAAGTGTGAAGGCCACTCTGAGGAGGTTGCCTGCGATAACAACCAACTGGCTAAGTAGGTTGTAGAGGGAAAGCTAACTGTTTAGTCACCTTGTTTTCACTGGTCATAAAAGGGGGTCAGTGCTGTCCCTTAGGTAGGATGTTATAGATGGCCCCCACGAAGACAGTGAGGAAGAGAGGGGTGAGCTGTGGGAGGAGATGAGCCACAGGAGCCACACCCTATCACCATTCCTGATGGTCTTACCATTTCCTTGTATAGTTCCTATCAAAAGTTGTGACAACTGACTAATGCCATGGGGTAATAACCATACCGTGAACTGAAATAATTCTGGCTCATTTCACGGCCACCCATGCATGCAAATGGCTTCCTGGTCCCTCAGACTCTGAACACTCCTGGGTCACCACCTCATGCTTCTCCCTGCTGAGCACCATCCTCTCCCAATCATGCTTAAAGCATCCTTCAGCTGCTCTCCCCTTATCCCCCTCATCAGATCAGTGGGTGCCGCCTCCACCTCCTTAGAGCATTCAAGAGCATATTCATAGCTGCAGAGTTTCTACCGGGACCGTAAAGAAGCGGGAGAGTTTGCATCCGATACCAAGGACAGTGACTGCAGCAAGGTCAGGGAAGCATAGACTTGGGATAGTGTTTTCTGTGTTTCTTTGTGTCCTGTTCTTCATCATGTGGTACCAAGTAGGGGTTACTAAAGGAGAGGCCTATGCTCAGCTGGTCTGATCTGGGGCTTCAACAAACATCCTAAACTTCATTAGCGATCACAGTCAGAATCCTGGACTGTAGTCAATACCAATAAACCCTGCCCAAACAGCTTTGAGCTAAGAAGCAGTGAAGGGAACAGGATAAACTGCAGCCCAAACAATATATAAAAAGGGTGACCGGAGAGCCAGTTAATAAAGCTGGAGGAAATCCACCGCGGTAATCCACAGCTGTAATCCCAAGGCTTGGGAAACTGAGGCAAGAGGGTTAGAAGTTCCAGGACAGCCTGGGCTACATGCTGAAACCCTGCCTGCGAATTATCAAGGAAGTAATAACGAAGAGATAATTTCCAGAGTGAGAGCCTGAGGCCTGTAGGCGTGGCCTGTGATGCTCATGGAGCAGAAAGATGCAAATGGATGGAACCAGAAACTCCAAAAGTCAAACTGAACTTCATGTATAGCAATTCATAACTTGCCAGTGTCTAAAGCAATTTGAAAAATAATATTTATTTTCGCTCCAAGAAAATCTAGCAGCTGATCCACAGGGCTACCTCTTGACACCCTCACTTTTCCTAAACTGGTCAAATACCCCACTAAAGAAATGCCCCCCCCCACAATGCTATCAAGTCAGGAACAAGAATGGGAGGGGGGATGCCTGTCTGGTTCTCTCTCATCATATTGATGGAAGTCATGGCACTCTCAATTGGAGGACATGAGTTACTCATGCCCCACGGAAGCTGCTCTCCATCCATCAGGGAGGCCTTTCTGGGTAATGGAGGATTTGGGATGAATTTGAGTTTGGCTGCACAGTGTAGGTTCTTTCTAGAACATATTTAGGTCCATGTAAAGCTGCCTAAGAAACTGAGTAAGGAAGTGGTGCCCATGCCGTGCCCTTTCTGCTTCTTGAAGCTTCTGCTAAGGACAAAGTGATCGCCTATCCTTTTTCTGCTCCAAACGATTTAGCAGAACTTCGTCTTTCCAACACAAGTGGCCAACTTTCCCAGCAAAGGAATCTGAAGCCTTTGTGGTTTGGGTAAAAAGGTGGTTCGTTTTACTGGGACCTTGGTGAAATATGTTTTATGATAAATTCAATCTTTCCTCAAAAAAATAAATAAATAAATTTCCAAATCTACTTTTCTGAGCAGAACTCAACACGAAAGCCGTTTCTATTTAAGTAGCCAACGGCTGTAGCTATGTGGACCTAGGCAGGCAGTCTTAGATCCAAGGTTAGGATTTTTATTGCTAGAGGAACTACATGTGTCTGTATTCTGGAAGAGCAAAGCCCAACACATTGATGTGGGTTTCACTTTTAATTCAACTTTTGGGGTATTTGAGAAGGAGTGTCCCCCCCCCCCCAACACACACCCTTTTGATCCCTTTCTAAGGAAGGGTCTCTGGCAGAAACAAGTAGCAGAGGTATACAATGTGTCAATACACAGGACAAGCTAGCTTCATCACACAGACTGGAGTTACTTGCACTCAGATTTTGGCATCACATACAGGAAATTCCTCGTTGGTCTGCCCAGGGCAATAAACAGACCTCCTGCATCTAACCACATCCACACTGAAGTTTCTCATGTGGGGTTACTTTGGCTTTCTGAAAGGGTCCCAGAATTCTCATTCCATGCTTCCTTTAGCTTCTCAGATTTGGAATTTGTGTTTAGGAGTCGGTGGGTCTTGTGGTTTGACTTTTCTCTGTTCGTTGGCAGGGTCAATAAAGGTCGATGAGGCTAAACACATCACCTATAGAGAGGGGGAAAGATGCTGCTGATGTTGTTTGGTCTTTAAAGACCTCAGGTTCCCCATCTGGGTATTCACCCACCCACGATAGATTTGGAGGAAAAAAAAAATCTATAGAGAATACCCAACTGCTTTTTTCCTTGCCAATCTACCCTAAACAATACAGCACAACATATATTTATGTAACATTTGCATTCCATTAGGAACTTCAAGTCACCTCCACTGACCTAAGTAAACCAAAGGATGTGTGTGTATGTTCTGTGGAAACCATATCATACGTTCCCACAGCTCACACTGCCTGAGCCCACTTCAAGAAGGCCACCAGAGAAGGTGTGAAGAACAGAGCAGGAGGGCAGTGGAGTAGAAGAGAGAGGGCTGGGAAGGACATCTCATCGTCTGAGTCAAATTATACTCATTAATTCAATTTGTGTCAGGAATGTGTGTAAATAAACTCTGGCAGCTGTGGGGCTGTGTGTCCTGCAGGGTGCAGGCAGGATGCAGGGCCAGAGGACCAAGACATCTGACTGGGGCCTCTGCAGATGAGGCTGCCACCACGGGATAATGACGGCAGGGATGGCATTATCATTATCGCATTAGAAGGCTTTAAGTGCGGAGTCACTGAGTGAGTCAAATGGAATCAGAGAGGCTGCCCTAGCGCAGATAAAATCTTCATTATTTGAAGAGATTAAGCTTCCATGACTGCTCTTTCCTCTTAGGGGGTGGGGGTGGGGCACAAGTACAGATCCGATTTCCTGGGTTAATGAACATAGGACAGTGTCTTGTCAATCCCCAACCTGGCACCATTTCCAGACAGACAACCTGTTTACAGCCATACTCCCAGGCAGGAAAAACAAAGATGAGAACATTGAATCCTGTCAGTAAAGAATAAGCATAAGGTGCCACAAGACTGTGAAACATTTATTGGTTTGATTTGGGGCACTGACATAGACTGTTTTGAGGATTGAGCAACTAGCCATCTCTAATTAATATTGATTAAGCCCCATGTGAAATCCTGAGAGAGAGACGACATGCTTAACCCTTAGAAGATGGTTCTATCCTGACACTCTCAAAGGTCCAGCAAGTACTGTTGACTCTAAAGAGTTGCCTGTTTCCCAATTTAATTAGCCATAGATCCATTGTCCCTGGCAAGTGAAGAGAGTCAGTTGTACCCTTTAAATTGTCTGGAATTCCTTTATGCCCTGGAGGGGGCCAAGGATGATGATGATGATGATGGTAGTAGTGGTGATAATGGTGGTGGTGATAATGATGATGGTGATGGCAGCAATGGTGTCTAGCCAGAGGCTGCATAATTTACTCTATACTTCATATATTTAATTTGTACCATAATTTGTACTCTATACAAAAAACAGAGGCCTTGTGGAAGTTAAGGCATACGCTCATGGTCATGAAACCTGAAAGGGATTTGGGATTTACCTTCTGGGAGGTTTCAGGGCCCCTAACAGCAGCCAAGAGTCCCCAGAAATTCCTCCTCTTTGAGCCACTACAAATATGCTCCCCTCCTTTACCTCCCCCTCTCCCATGCTCCAGTGCCAACAGTAGCATTTCAATGTAGAAAATTGATTTTATGAATATAGGTGTGTGGGCCTCTCACTACAGGATGATATAATAAGGAGCTGTAGGTGAGCTCTGGCAGAATCTAACCCCTCAGTGTGTATGTAGCAGGTTGCTGCTCCCAAATGTTGGCAGGCCAGTATCTCCAGCTCTATACACTATGCAGGTCCTGTGGGGAATGATGTGAGCAGAGACCATGCGGCTTCTTCCCAGCATCTTCAAATAACTCAAAAATCATCCTCTGGGCACTACCTCCAGGCAGTTATTAAAGAAACAGCATCAATGCAGGCTGCTGAACGCCACGGGAGGCAGTGTCCTTGACGTGGCCTATATAAACCAGGGTAGCACTAAGTCCCAGTGCTTTGGGATACTAATGGGCCTTCTTCCTGGGTATGTTTTTTGTGGCTTAGGAGAGACGATGCAAAGCCTAGTTGAGGATAGCAGGAAGCAGAATAAGGCTCTCCCTCCCCTCCTGAGGCCCGGATCCTGAGTGTAGAACTCTTGACCTTGTAGGCATTAGACACCTAGTCACAGTCCAGCCCGAGTCAGTTTAGTAGTTTATCCCATTTTACATATGGCTATAAGAAAAGAAGCCCCTGGGTTCATAAGATGCCAAGTGTGGTTCTTCTGGAACATTCACACAGCCTACCCTCAATAATAATCTCTTGTGAGGACATCCTGGTAGATCGGTTAATGAAAGGACAGAGACCTTTCACTCTTACCTTGCATAAATGTCTATCCTTGGGAGGGTTGGTGGCCTTGAGACCAGAACAAACAGAAGGACCTCTGTGTCCTTCACCACAGAGTGGTGGCAGAGGATCCTTGATTTACCCTCAGAAATATGGAGAGTGTGTGTGTGTGTGTGTGTGTGTGTGTGTGTGTGTGTGTATGTGTGTGATGTGTTCTATGCATGTTTGTGTATGTATGTGTCTTATCTATGTGGTAGTGTGTATGTGTTTGTGTGCCTTGTGTATATATGTGTATATGCATGCAGAGTCCAAGGCTGGGTGTCTTCTCAATGGTTTTTGGCCCCCTCCTCTTTTGAGACCTGGCATCTCACTAAACGCGGTGTTCACTGGTTCAGCTAGGCTGGCTGGCCTGTCACTGTGTCCCCAGTGTTGGGAACAGCCACTTGTTGTACAAGGTTTTTTCTCTAACTTATGCATCAGTCTCTTCTGTTTGCCTCTCTTGTCTTCTGTGTCTCTGTCTGGCCCAGTCACCCTCTCCTTCCATCTTTCCATAGGACGTGACTGACATAGTCCTTCAGAGGTGGTCAAAGAGGCTATAACTGTGTGAGGAATGTAGCTTCCCCTCCCTGGCACTCCGCTGGGAGTCACCACAGCCTGAATAGAGTCTGTCCTGCGCCAGGGAAATCTGTGAAACCCACTGTTCCTGATTATGACATTTTCTTCCTATTAAGTCTGTAGTCTTGTTTATTTTAGAATTAAACAATCACAGCCCAAGATGAGGGGATACGATTAGAGCTGGGTATTTGTGGAGGGAGGGCATTTATCTCCACTTAAAATTGGCCTTTTCACAGCCATGGGGCTTGCTTTCATGCATTGTACCTTAATGATGTGTTTATTTACCTAGCCCAACACAGTTCCAGCCTGCCCTGGGTAATCCAATATAAACTGGTAATACCCAAGATTCCTCAGGCAGGAAGGAACTTTTCAAATAAAGCCAAGGAGGGCTCCCAGTTGAAGTTTCCACTGAAGGAGTGAAGGAAAGTCTAGCAGAGCAGAGCCAGGGAGCAGGAGCCTTCTGGTTTAAATGGTGCCCTGTGCCACTGCCCACTCTCCCTGGCTCACCAGCACTTGGTCAGAGGAAGCTGGGTTCTTTCTCCCTAGAACAGAATAATTGTTAACTCTGAAATTAATGGGCAGTAATATAGTGACTCACAGGTAAGGTATATATTTGTATTTATCTCTCACTATCAGTAACAGCAATACCTTTTCCACACTGCCAGATACATTGCTCATATACACTGCTCACATACATCCCCTCAAAAAGAAAAGTTAGAACTTAAGGGCAGAGTAGTAGGGATAAAGTATTTGTTGCTGGCAATAGATGACATCTGAGTTATCTTTTGTTCTGGAAGATTCTCTGTGAGGAAACGGTGACACATGGCTATCACTGGGTTAAATGCTTATGTCCAGTGTGTCTTTTGTACAAACTGCCTTGTGATGGGTATCTTCCAGTGGGCTATACTCTTTTGAGTGACATCATCTGTGAGCACTCTGAGCTTTGTAAGCAGCTCCCTAACTCAGGTGTGAACGACTGCTACCTCAAAATACTTGACACTGACAGTGAGTAAGCTATGTAGGCCTTAGTCTGACAGGGCTCAGCCTGAGAGACTTCGGCCTGATGAGTCAGAGTGTCTCCTGGACCAATCCATGGAAATCAACCTCTGAAGACAACCCAAGCCTCTCAATTCCACAAGAAGTTGTTCAGCACACACAAGAAAGAGACCAAGGTACTAGGCCTCTGAGGGGACTGTCAGAGTTGCACTGCCCTGTAGTAAACAGTGAGCTAACTATGAGGAGCCTGCCAACCCTGGCCTCTTTTTATTCTGTGGTATTACAGGTTGTTCATTATAGAACTGAGTTTACAATGAAAGAAGTAATCTGCCTGAGCACACTGACAAAAGCTGGCCAAGCAGCAGACATGGAATGCAGCCATCCTCAATGTCTGAGATGTCTCCACAAACATACACGTATCTCTAGAAAGTCTCCAAATGAGCGTAACTAACGTGAAGTCTGAGAGTCAGGGCTAAGCTGGGGTAGGCAGAAAGAAAAAAGAGAGGCATGAAGAGGCTTCTACCAAGTTCCTGGGGATTTTGATCTGGATAAGTCCACAGCATGCATTTTGCATATATAATGAAATCTGGGATGCACATGTACATATTTATATCTATGGTACTCTGATAAAAGTTTACATTAAATATGTTGTGAGGTGCTGGGTGATGGTGGCACACACCTTTAACTTCAGACTCAGCTTGGGAGGCAGAAGCAGGCAGATCTCTGTGAGTTCAAGGCCAGTCTGGTCTGCAGAGTGAGTTCCAGGACAGCCGGGAACACAGAGACACTCTGTCTCAAAACAAAACAAAAACAACAACAAAAAATGTTGTGAGGAAAAACGTCTTTCCTTAGTCAGCTGTTATTAATAATTACTTCCTATAAGAGAATAAGAAGGCAAGAGATAGATGGCTTTAGCAGGCAGCACCCTGGAAGGGGGGGTTTCCTTCACACCCACTGAGTACTCTGCCTTCTCGGAACTCTTCTTAGGAAGTTTTACTCTGTCTGCCCAGCGTGCCCAGCTTTGTTTGCCTGCATCTTAGTCAGGGTTTCCATTGATATGAAGAGACACCAGGACTTTGGCAACTCCCATAAAGGAAAGTATTTAATTGAGGGCCCTGGCTTACAGCTTCAGTCCATTGTCTTCATGGCAGGGAGCATGTTGGTGTAAAGGCACGTGTGGTGCTGGCTACATCTTGATCAAAAGACCACAGGAAGAGAATTGTGTCACTGGACAGTATCTTCAGCATAGGAGACCTCAAAGCCCGCCCCCACAGGGATACACTTCCTCCATCAAGACCACACTTGCTCCAGCAAAGCCACACCTCCTAATAGTGTCATTTCCTGTGAACTTAAGGGGGCCAATTACATTCAAACTACCATAGCCTGTATGATTTTTTAAACAGACCAATTGTAAGCACACCAACATTTTCGAATCCAGTGAAATACTTTGGAAATGTTTCACTTGGCTGTGTATGCAATGAATAATCTTCAAAACATTAGTTCAACTTTCTGATAGGGAAATTGCCACCATTGTAATCCTGTGGAAGGTCATGGAGGGAGATGGCACTGACCACCAGGAGGGGGAACCTTCATGATGATCCGTAATGGCTGGGCTAGTTCACATTCCCACCATCTCAAAATGCATTGTAAATTTGCATGAAAATGATCTCATCTAACCCAGTATGATATCTTTTTAAAAATTGGGTAAAGAAGGTTGGCGACATGACTTAGAGGTAAAACTTGGGCCTATCATGCATGGGTTAAATTTCTAACACCATCTCCAAATGTGGTGAAGAACAAAAAAAAAAAAAAAAAATGGCCAGGATCTAGGGGCCCCCTACGACTTGCTAATAGCATTTGTAAGGTAGGTAAACAACCTTCTGCTCACCAGAGGTAGCACAAGTTAGCCAGACATGGTATGACGGTTACATTATAAGGTGGACTATAACTAAATCAAACTTACTTTTCAAGTATTAAAGTAAAATGGTGTGCAGTTCCTATGAAACTACCCATCTGATGTGTTAGGTCACAGTTACCACAGTTCTTTTCTCTCGGGGAGTTTATCTTAAACGTAGCCAAACATTTGTGCAAAACTTCTCATGTTGACTGAGAGAGTTCCCTCTTAATGAAGCCCACAGATTGAGCTAGAACCCCATGGAAGTTAAGTTTATGTGGACATTCTTTCTCGGAAGCATGCCTTTTAGAGAATTCTTTGCCTTGATATGAGGTGGGGCTATGTGAGCCTGTTGGGGGCGAGTGTGCATGCATGTGTGGGTGCTCATGTGTGAAGGGCAGAGTTTGACACTTGAGTCTTCCTCGGGAGCTGCACACCTTGTTTTTTGAGATAGGGGCTCTTCACTGACTGATTCAGCTACACTGGCTATCCAGTGAGCCCCAGGGTCCTCCTGCCTCAGCCTCCCCAGGATGAGGATTTTCAGATGCTGGGGATTGAAACCAGATCTGGCTTTGCATCTCATCCTTTTACCAGAAGTCATCTTAGAGTAAAGCCTTTGCTTTACCTTTGACCTTTTTAGCACTAGGCAGGGAAGGATGGGAACGATGTTCCCCCACTGTAGATCACCATGCTCTACCAAGGAAGAAACAAACACCATTTATCATCTTCAAACAAAAACTTGTTTCCTTCCTGATTTTCCCCCCTTAACAGAGACCAAAGTCTCCGTTGCTCTTAAGTTTGTTTTATTGCTCATTTGTCACATTGTGACAAGTTATGATATATAATTATATATGTTTATATATATAATTTAAATTATTTAAGTAAATATTTCACAATATCAGAAATCTGGACATCCCTTAGGTAGAGTGTGGCATGAATAATTTTCATTTACATCCATTTACTTTCTCTCAGTTTCTTGGCAAGAAAACTGTTTGGGAAATAATTCCGCCTCTCTTTGACAAACATTGCCATGCGGTCTGGCCACAGTTCTTCCCAGGTATGGAGGCCTGGGTTAATGAAGCGTTCCTCCAGAAGGGCTGTTATTTTAGGCCTGAGGTCGATTTTACACAAACCTTAGTTCCCTTCCTGAAGGATGTTGTTCTACCCCTGCATCTGTCCATCTGTCTGTCCTCCATACACAGAGATCTGCTCACCCACAGCGATTGCTCCTGAGACACCATTCTTTCCTGTGTCTCATGACTGTTAATTTCCTAGGAGTTCTTTGGACTGTGTTTGATGGCCCATTTCGTAAACTGGTCTGAAGGATCCTTTACGTGGCCTTTTTCTTCGTTTAATGTTTTCTTTTTTTCTAGTTCCGGTTGTAGTCACTAAAACATCCATTTCAGCTAAGAAATGTGTTTACCTTTAGTACAACATTTCTCTACAATTTTATTTGTAGTTGGCCCTCCATATCTGTATGCATGGGTGTCCCTATCCATGCTTTCAACTAACTATGGAGGAAACATAGGCAGAAAAACATTGTATCTGTACTGAACAGGGAGAGACATTTCTGTTGTCACTGTCCCCAAACAGTGCAGCCCAAAGATTCCCACAGCCTGTGCACTATATAGGGTGTCACAAGTCATCTGGGGGTTATGTAAAGTATACGGGGCTCTACTCAGACACGGTACCGTTTTTTACATAAAGGACTTGCACACCAATGGATTTTAGTGTGGGGGAAGGGGTGGGGTGCTAAAACCCATCCCCTCAAGGGTACTGAGCTATGGCTGTTCATCGAAAGTGGAGACAGATCTTTTTCATTTTTTGTATTTCTTCAAATACCTAGTGGTACCTTCATAATAAATATCAGATGGCTGGGAAACATGCTTATATTGGTTAGAGTTTCTTAGCAACTTCCAAATCAGTTTCAGAATTTTGTTTTAATGACTTATCTTCCATTGATATACTGCCAGGATGAATGTAGTCTTGTTCTCTCCCTGGTACGTTTTTATACCCTGTCACATTTGACATTAAATTCTTAATTAAAGTTTTTATTAGATTTTTTGCAGAAGAGTATTGTGGGAACTAAGATGACACCTTACTGGAGGATTTTCTTTATGATTGTGAAATATTTTGAGCGTAAGACCGTCCATGCCGTAGAAATGCTCCCACCCTTGGGAACATGTTTCTTCATCACAGAGGCCTTTTATTGCCAGAGGGGAATATTCTATAGAGCTAAAGCAAAGACCTGTGAAATTTAGCCTTTAAAAACAAAGCTGTGTTTAAGTTCAGTGGAAACAGACGGCATTGCTTAAAAATGACATGGCAGATGTTATGAAATTTGTTTTAAAGCATGACTCTCAGGTTAAGTCATGTTTGCCTCCTTCCAACCTGGAACACATTTTTACAACTTCAGAAGTGGAGGATCCGAAGCACTGCTACTACAGTGTGGGCTGGACCGTGGGCTCCTGCAGAGCTGTAGGTGAGGACTTGAGACTCCCATAGCTATACAGGTACCTTGCTTGGTTTTCTAGGTTGGGCCAATAAAGACCAAGTTGAAAACGCAGGCCATGCTGTCCTGAGAGTTACCTTTCCTTAACGAAAATGTGCCTTCACAGATGCTGCTCGTTGCTACTGGTTTCAAGTTATTTGTGGTTTCTTTCCTTCCTCAATATTGCCTGAAAGCATTTCCACTGGAAAATGATCGTGTTCGCAGCTCAGCCCATTGGGAATGGTTTAGAAATCACCCTGCTTCCTAGATCTGAACCATATGGTCTCGATCTCTCTATCATCCCTATCTCTCTGCCTCCCTCTGAATTAAAAATACTTAATGCACAGTGAAACACCAAGAGGTATTTCTGATCCATATTGTCATACTACAGCTTCTTCCATCAAACCTAAAGTGTACACTCACGTCTCTCCAGGAAAGGCCAAAGTAAAACTCACAAAACTTGTCTTTTGTCTGAAATGCTGGAAAACATGCCCAGGGGATGTATTTAGCAGTTGGGTTGGACTGGTGGTTTTTCACTGTTTTGCTTGGTTTTGAGAGTTGGTAGTCTTGACGAAGTGGAAATGTGTGACTTTCAAAGTCTTTTTAATCCTACAAAGGAGACAGATACAGAAACTGAGATAGATAGATAGATTAGATAGATAGATGGATGGATGGATGGATGGATGGATGGATAGGTATGTAGGTAGGTAGGTAGATTAGATAGATAGATAGATAGATAGACAGACAGACAGACAGACAGACAGACAGACAGACAGACAGGTAGGTAGATAGGTAGGTAGGTAGGTAGGTAGGTAGGTAGGTAAGTAGGTAGGTAAATAGGTAGATAGATAGGTAGATAGATGAAAGACAGATACATAGATACATTGATACACAGATAGATAAATACATAGAGAGATACATAGATACATAAATAGATGATAGAGTGAGCGGTGTTAGTGGGAATGCATCTCTTTGATTATAAGAGATTCAATTTGGTCTTAGAAGCAAAACTTTTCTAGTTCTTGCAAAAAAAATAAAAAATAAAAATAAAAAAGTCTAAAAGCAATGGAGATGCCAGGCAGTGGTGGTGCACACCTTTAACCCTAGCACTTGAGAGGCAGAAGCAGGTGGATCTCTGTGGGCTTGAGATCAGCCTGGTCTACAAAGTAAGCTCCAAGACAGCCAGAGCTGTTTTACAGAGATACTTTGTCTTAAAAACCAAAAAATAAAGCAAGCAATGAAGCAATGCCTCCTCTCCTCCACCCCGATCCCTCACTTCTTAATCCCCCCCCCACACCTATGTCACTTGTGCCCTGAGAATCCAATGTCCCTTCTCCTTTGTGAATAGAGCTCTTCTCCTCCTTCTCCATGGCCTATTTGATGGCACCAGGGACTTACATAGGACCACAAACTACTGCACATAGGGATTTTTATTTCAGGTGTTGTTATTGTTTTGAGATTATACAGGCCTGTATAGGCTATATAGCCCTGGCCTGAACTTTCTATGTAGACCAGGCTAGCTTCAAACTCAGAGATCTGCCTCCCATGATATCTGTCACTGTGGCTTACAAGTTTTGTTTTCTGTGTGCCCTGCACTTTGCATGAATGTGATGAGTGTTGAATTCTAGGAGAATTCCCAGAGGCAAAGCAATGAGGTGAGTTTGTACCAAGTGTTAGATGGACGGGAACTTTAAACAGGCACACATCTAGGGCTGTCTCCATCAAGCATATTAGACATATTAATCACATGGCTTTGATGTAAATCAGCAGAGATTATTGTTGGCAAGCCTACACGTAGCCTATTTTGGCTCCCAGTCTGGATTCTGGGCCAACTCCTGATAAGCCTCCAGTGTGCCCTAACAGACTCCATAGGAAAAATCTAACTAACTGGCCCTCCAATATAACATTGCATGGCACATTCAATGTCCTAGATGAAGCCATGGTACCCAACCCCTTGAGAGTCTGTCAGTCACACTGGGCAATAGTCCATTGACTCCTAATCACTTTTAAGTAAATGACACGTGGAAAACTTCTCTTCAAACCGTTTTCAGGAACACTTCCATTAACACTTCTCTATGTGTCCATTCAGTACATCATATACATACCTAGAAGGTATAGGCATTCTTCTGAGGCTAATGAGGAGTCACACAAAGACTAAGGTGTCCTTGGAGCATCTATTTTAGAGATGACAGGCGGGTGATGATAAATAGTATGCAAACAGGAAAAATGGAAGACAATGGTTAATGGCTAGATGTTCTGGTCATAGAGGCCTCTGTGGGCTGCTGTGCTGACAGGGATCTGAGGAGCAGAGCCAGTATCCCAAGAACATGGTGGGTGTGTGATCATAGTGGACGGTAGTATAAGCCAGGTGGGAGCCAGGGTGGGGAGTAAAAGGAGAAGGGATAGGAAGTATTAGAGGTCTTCGAAAAGGGCAAGGTGACAAACTTGGGTTTACTCTGAATGAGACAGATAGCTTTTATGGGAAGTAGATGACTCAGCAAAAAGGCCAAGCAGGGAGTCCATGTTAGAGTGTGGCAGGCAGCAGTGAGGTGAATGCTGCCACTTGGAGCAGCCTGAAGTTCTTTTCAGCGACCTCCACTCAGGTGGAGTGAGCCTGTACCTGGTGAAGCATCTCACCACACAACAAAGGTGAGCTGCTTGGTTGTGCCACAGAAAAGAATTCCAGGGGAACCTAAGAGGAAGCAGAACTGGAGGTTACAAAGAAGGGATTTAATCTAAGTGCATGGCTTTATAGAAGAATCAAAGAAGATTCTCCAGTGAGTGAGTGTTTGAGCAGCAGCCATGTGTATGACTTGGGCAGCTCCAAGTTTCATCTCAAAATATTGCTAAGAAACTTTTTTTTCCCCTTTTCTGCCCCCTCTTTTTTGATAAATGAAAGACAGCTTCTCATCGGTCTACTAGAAGCAGGAGAAGCTGGAGGCTGAAGGGAAGCTGGTGGTAGAGAAGGTCAGGACTGTAGAGAGCCAGAGTGAGTTTGGCTGGACTAGGCTGAGGAAGGAACAAGTGAGCTCGGCAGACCTGGGAGAGAAATGACTCTTGGGACCCCTGCCAGCAGCCTGGGTGGCACTGGAGGTGGCTGCAGGATAATGTTGGGTTGCAGGGCTTGCAAGTATCTGTGTTTGTAAGGAAAGCAGAGTTGCCCTGTGGAGGTGGCAGTGTGAGTCAGAACTAAAAGGGCTTTGGGAGTTTTTTGAGGTGAAAGGGCTTTGCTTAAATTAGGAGATGCTTTTGTTTTTCTGTAAACAAAGAGATTACAGGGAGTGCTCAGAGTCAGGAAGCTGCAGGTGTGTGTTATGCCTTCATAAGAATGAAGTTTTATAGTATGTATTTTTTCTGTAAAAATACAATTTCAGTAAAAGTTCTAAATTTACAACTATGTCATATGCCCTCATTGAATTTGTGAATTTAAGAAAAAAAAAATTAAATCGACTAGAAAGGAGAACATACAGGATTGAATTCTCTTTCCTTTGTTTTATATGCAGTGTTCAGAAGCAGGAGCAGGGTACTTCCAGAGGGGAGTGAGCCATAGTGCTGGTCTGGATAGTGAGCTGCCATGGAGGGCTGAGATTTCATCATTTGGTTTGATTTCACTCACTCGGCTAAGCTAATAAGGCCAGGGAGGCTTCTTCTAGCCTTTTGGCCAGGATTCTGTCTCCAAACAGGATACAGTGATTATTTGTAACCGATCATGTCTCTCTTGCACTGATCTCAAAGGAATATCTCCTTTTAAACAGACTTAGCAAGATGATTTGAATGAAAACATTGTATGTACAGCATATAAACACTAGCGGCCCTGCCAGATTTGAAAATGACTACTTAGAGCTAATGCATGGTACTTTTGTTTCATTAAGCAAGATTCGAGCCCTGTTTAGGAACTAGCCCAGTAGCTATAGAAAAGGCTAAAAACTATTTTGGCAATCAAATGGACTAAGCGTGTGGGCCTTAAAAGGGTAAGCAGAAAAAAAAAAAAAAAAAAAAAAAAAAAAAAAAAAAAAAAAAAAAAACCTCAACCACTTAGCGAGAAAGGAGTGGAGATTGCCAGATGTGGGACCACTCCCTCACCCTCTCCTCTGCGTTTCAAACACAGTGGCACTCAGAGGCTTCTCTGGAGAGCAGTATGCTAGCCCAATTGTCCTTGCCTCCTCTTTCCTTCATATCTGAATGTGCATCTTCTGAACCCAGGTTTCTCCCTCCGATGTCCATGTCCGTCCATTTTCAGGTCCCAATGCACTGTGCTCCCAGACCTTCTCCCGAACCTCATTTTCACTAAATGAATCTCAACTTGACTATATGGTCATTATCTCTTACATAGCTAAGGTCTTCAGGCCCTTGAAGACAAACTCACAGCACAGAGGCAGATCTCTGTGAGTTTGAGAGCAGCCTGGTCTACATAGAATCTCCTGTGCTAATCCTCCTTGGCTTCTCCTGAGCCAGCAGCGCCTTTATGGCTGTTTTAACCCTCTGTTGCACTTTGCTTTCTTTTAGGCTGCTTTGTACTCTAGCAACAGACTCCTGGATGAGCTGACTGCCTCCTCCTTTCCTTCAAGGCAACTTCAGTCAGTATCCAGGCTCCCTGGCTTCCTGCCAGTCCAACCCTTTCCATTTGCCGCCCCTGGCTCCAGTGTCTCCTTAACTCCCTTTGTCCTGTGGGAACCTAAATCATTCAGACTGATCACCTATCTATTGGGAAGCCTCCTTGAGAGCATAAGTCAAATTTCACTCACAATCCCAAGACTTCCCTTCTCATCTCAGGCCTTCTCTGCATACTGCTCCTTCATTCGTCTGTGTGAGGTAGGCTCTGTTTAGGGGCATTGAACTTAACTGTCCATTCCTGCCCTTTGACTCTCAACCTGCTTTACTTATTACTCGGAATCTTGGTGCAGTCCTCTGTGGGGCTCACAATGCCCTCTACATACATGCCCACCTCATACTGCTGCTTATCCCCTAGTATAACACACATAGTAACCAGCACTTGTGCACAATTTCTTTCTCTTGACCGTCAGTTACCCATATATTAAATAGGAAATTCCAAAGATAACAACTCTCAAGTTATTCATTCTACATAGTATATTGAATTTCTGTTCCATCCTTGTGGTTCGTCTGTCCATTCTGTTCTTATACCCGTGTGAGGGACCCCAAAAGACCACCGGGAGCTGGATTCCATTGTAAACACATTAGGATCAGTTTATCCTTTTAGGCAGGTTAAAGTGAACCGGGTCAAAAGCCTTTGTTCTGGTGCTGTGGAGAGTTTCGGCCACGAGCTCAGAGGTGAGTGGGTTTTTTAAGAAAAGCCTACATAAGTGGAGTGCTACATGTCTTGGCATTCCAGGATTGGGCAAATGGGTATAAGTTACAGCAACCAGTGGCTACACTTTGAGTGTGAACTCAAGCCCTGAATCTACTGGCTAAACTTTCAGCAGTGAAACCAAGTTTTGAACCTATTGGCTATCAGGTGCATTCCTGAGATTTTTTCCCAGACTCCCAGACCTGGGCCCTGACCTCAGCCATTAAATGCTTTTTTCCCAAAATAAAATTTTGTAATGATAAATCCATGCCTTCACACTGTAAATGTTATACCTGCCTTACTAGTGACTTCAGAGTTGGCTCCATTATCAGAACAGCTGTAGGAGGATTGTTTGTGACCAAATCACCTTCATTTTGCTTAGCAAAGGCCTGGAAGCACAGAATAGTGGCATAAGGATCACAGGACAAAAAACATGAAGGGATTAAACTAACCCTGAGGGGGACATCACAGTGTGGGTGTGAGGGTGAGTTTGGTACTCTGCATTACAGACATCTACTAGATAACTTGGGGCATATCTCCTATTAATATGAGCTTTGGGTTTATGATTATAGGAATGAATGGCTTTAAAAGAAATAAATGACAATAAGAATACTTTAAAATCATTGTGTGATTTCTACGGCTCAGGGAACATAACAGAAGAGAATACACAGAAAGATTGTAAGAGCCAGAGGCTTGGGGAATTTGCTGTGAGACTGGATCTCCTACCCATAAAGTCTCACCAACATGACCACCCGAACATGAGCTGAACAAGGAAGACACCAATGAATATGCCACAGTAGACAGAAAAAAAGCCCACAAGGCCTCACCCTGTACAACAAACTACAGACAACTGAGCAAAGCTGAGAGCAGATGAGCCCCCCCCCCCCCGAATGAGCACAATCATTGATTGTTCAGTGCTAAATGGCTAGCCTTGACAACATACGTACAAGTGACATTATATAGACTCAACAGGTGTGTGTGTGTGTGTGTGTGTGTGTGTGTGTGTGTGTGTGTGTGTGTGTGTGTGTGTATAAATAATGTATGGGTGCATCAACAATCCATAGGAAAGAGGCCATGCATTCGAGGTAGAGTAGGGCGGAGTATGCAGGAACATTTTGAGGCAGAAAAGGGAAGGGAGAAGTGTTGTAATTAAAACACAATCTCAAAAATAAACAGCAACAAAAACATTTCGTGAATTCTGCCTCAGACCTCTAGGATCGGAGGAAGCCTAGGCTGTGGAGTCTAGCAAGTGACATGTTTTCACAAGGTCCCCCATCTACCATCTTGTCTGATTGAGAACCATTGTTATCAGACTTCTCAAGACTCTGAGAAGCTCCATTTTCTTCCAGAGTCACACCCAGATTTTGAAGGGGACATCGGAGCCCCTCCCCTCCCCCGCCTCATACCTACAGCATCATGACTGCCACTCACCTGCCTGCACTCTTTGCTATTGGAGGAGCTTTTGGCCTGGCTAGTGCTGTCCTGCCTCCTTCAACCCTAACACAGCTCTCTCCTGCCTCAAATGCTTCCTTCCCACTGTGCTGGGTAATTGCTCATGGATAAAGTCCTGATTCGAATGTCAAGGCTTAAGTATAGTGTCGTCTTACACCTTCTCTGCCCCACACTCTCTCCTATAATTAGTGGTCACTTTCACAGGACATTGCCTGTTCCATCCCGATCATATTCCATTATAATCTACAGTTCTCACATCTGCTCCTCATTACACTCTAAAGTCCTAAAGAATGATGAGAACATTCCATCATTTTATTTCAACATCTAGCAAATTATTAACATGATATGCTTATCTCAGCTTTCAGAGGCGTTTTTCCCAGCAGCAGCCTATGTTGCCTACTGCACACAGAGTACACTACCTTACCTTCAGTATTATAGGCTTCGAATACAGGTCCCCTCAGCCTTCTGAGAATGGGTTCTTCCAAGATTCCTTCTTGTGCTGAGGGTGTCTAGTGTCCTTGCCTATGGTCTGAGGTACTTAGCACCTCTGCATACTTGTACATGTTTGAGGGATATAATGTCACGTTTCAGTGAAGCATAATTACCATAGTCTTCAGTTTGAACACATCATATGCTGAGAACATTGGAATTTCTAGCTCTTTTGAAGATTTTGTGTGTGTGTGTGTGTGTGTGTGTGTGTGTGTGTGTGTGTGTGTTAACTTTACTATTCTGCGAAATAAAACACTGAGAATTATTTTTCCTCCCTGTAAAGTACTAGTGGACCAGTGTGGCTCCTCACTCAGTCTGTCGAGCCTCTGGTCACCACCAATCTGCCCACATCTTCTGTGATATCAAGTAACAGTTTTCACATGTGTCCCAGTTTGCTGTGATGAACACCTTAACCAAAGCAACTCAGAGAAGAAAACAGGTTTTGGGCTTCCATGTGTCCCCTTCACAATCCATCACAAAGGGAAGTCAGGGCAGGAACTAAGCAAGGTAGGAACCTGGAGGCAGGGGCTGATGCAGAGGCCATGGAGGGGAGCTGCTTATTGGCTTGCTCCTCATGGCTTGCTCACCCTGCTTTCTTATAGAATCCAGGGTTATCAGCCCAGGGGTGGCACCATACATAACAGAATGGGCCCTCCCCATCAACCACTAATTGTAGGCTTGTTTTTAACTAGCTCTTATAACTTAACCCATTTCTATTAATCTATGTGCTGCCCTGAGGCTCTTTTACCTCATCTGTGAACTTTCCATGCGGCTCCTTCCACATCTGGCTGATGACTCCTCAGACTCTGCCCTTTTTGCCATCATTCTTTTTTATTTGCAAGTTCCACCTAACCTCTGCCTGTCCAGCTATTGGCCAGTGAGCTTCTTTATCAACCAAACCACAGTGACACACATTCACACAGTGTAAAGGAACATTCCCCAGCTAATTAATAAAATGCCCTACCGCCCTGTCTGCTGCCATCTGATGGAAAAGCATTTTCTCAACTGAGGCTCCTTTCCCCCAGATAACTAGCCTGTGTCAAGTTGACATGTAACCAGAACAACGTGTAAGTGAGCTCATGCAGTATTTCTCTTTCTGCGTCTGGCTTATTTCACTTAACATGATGGCCGCGTTATCACAAATGATAAGATTTTATCCTTTGTGGCAAAGCGATGTTCTGTCGTGTAGATACATCACTGGGTTTCTGGCTGACGGGTCCTGCACCTTCTTCACCAACTTTCCTCAGACTTTGTTGACTTAACCACTTAACAACCGTTTCATGAGTAACTACAGTGAGCCTTGCTGGTCTTTAAGGGGACTTTCAGCCTTTGAACTTTAAAACAACAATGGCATTTCCTGAAAAGAACTAATTAAAAACCTTACTTGGTTAGGAAGTCTGTTTTGGGATTCTTTTCTTCTTTCTTAAAACTTAATTTCATGTCTTCCACAAGACTGGACCCCTGTCCTTTTGACTGTCAGAATCATGCTGCAGTCCAGAATCTTTGGCTCGATGGTAGAGTGCACTTGCCTGAGGATCTCAGTTTTCTAAACGATATTCTAAGATAAAGAAAACAGATCTTGCACTATATAAAAGTGGGATTGTCTTTTAATTGGGGAGGACGGTAGGTGCTAGAGGCTACAGCCCCACGCCAGTCTCTGCCCTGTAGGCTACAGAAGTCGAATCTAGTTTTCACTTTAGACTGAAGTTTTGAGTTCTCAACAGATTTTTCTTTTTTTTTTTTTTCAGGTAAAGATACAGAGACAAACAGTGTATATAGATCCTCTCTCAATGGTAGAAACTGTAATATCCAAATCACCATAGCTTGAGAGGTCTTGCTTACAGTTAGCACTCTGGAACTTGCTCTGCGGGTCTTTTCAGGGCAAGTTTGTTTGTAGAGACACTATTTTACTCTTGTATTGGTTACAGCAGACTCCCAATACAGCATCTTCTCTAAGTCAGCAGTCATTGTACATCACAGAGCAGGCAGCTCTAACCCAGACACCAGTGGTTTATGGTCGGTCACCTTCATTTGAGTGTGGCAAACACAGTTTCACCAGCTGAGTAGTCCAATCATGCAAGATTTTAGGATCTCTAGTTAGTCACCCCTGACACTGCTATTCCACACTTTTCATCTTTTCAATTTGTCCTGTGCTGTGTGCTGGAGTGGGCTTGTCCTCTCTCCCCCGCTCAAGTCCCTGTAGGTGTCCTGTAACAGCTTACCACAGCAGCTGTTCCATTTTAAGGCTCAGTGCACTTGACAAATTCCAGACACCCCATGGCTGCCACAGTTGCTAGACCACTGGTGACTTCAGGCCTCGCATGGTTCAGGCCTCAAGGGAGCGGGGCCAAAGTTGACATGACTTAGTATTCTAGCGGCAAGCTCCAAACAGGCAAAACATTACAATACCAACTGCACTGCCTTCCAAAGTGACTTCAGAGGGGAGACTTGTGTGCAGCACTTCACTCTGGGGACAATGAGGACTCTGTGCTGTTAAATAATTATGCTCTGGGAGCCTTAGATTTTGTGTAACAAGCCTATTTGGATGGAAAATGGGCAAATAGTGTTGAGTCTGAAAAATTAGATGTGTATGTGGCTTTAAGTAAATCATGTTTGTAAAGTTTTAGGGTTGTTTTTGTTTATGTGTTTAGCTGTTTTTCTTTTTTTTTTTTTAATTGAATGCAAGGGAACAAGAGACTGAACAGTGACAATAATATCTCTGACCTTTTTTTTTATGCTTGGGTTTTATGTTACAAACCTTGGACTTTAAAGATGCTTATTTACTAGTAATATATACACAGTAGATATTTATGTAAACAAGATACATCTTAGGTATATATAAAAGTTCTATCATATAGTAACTGATTGATTTTCTTATAGTTATCTCTCAGTAATAACATGTAGTAAGTATCTTTACAAACCATTTTACTATAACAATAACGATAAAGTTATTCCACATAATAGTTTCAGAGGCTTAATGGCATGAGGTATCCACAAAATACAGCTAGTAAAATAATTATGATAGAGTTTATCCATGTTGTGTTTTGTTATATGAATTTTAATCTTCTTAGCTATTAGTTCAAGCAGTTCATTGGTGCTGCATGGATTTATCAACTAATATAACCATCACTGCCATATATTTACTGTGTCTGTAGATTTATCAAATCTAGAAACCACATATGAGCAGAGTCATACAGTGTATTCCTTTGTGCCTGGCTTATTTCAAGGAACACTGTTCATCCCAGCACATAACAGAACTCCATTTCTCCTCCAGGCTAAGTAACTTCCCCCCATACTCATAAAACCCATCTTTGTACATCCTTTTGTTGATGGACAACTGTGGGTTGTCCCTGTTGGCTTTATAGATCATGCTGCTATGAATCTTGGTGTGCAGTGTCTGTTTTCATGTAGACTGTCCCTGAATGTCCCTCTCTTATCTCTTGTGACAGTGGTAGAGTCTGGCCTTTTTGCTGGTTTCCAAGGGTGAACATTTGAATAGGAAGCCACCACATCTGGTCTCAAGTTCTAGGCTGACTTAGGGAGGGTTCTATATCTTCAGAACTTGTTATGTGCTCCATCTCAAGAAGACCGTTCAGAGCACATAGAGAGAACTAAGTAAATGTAAGATGAGTCGGCTGTCAGTAGCTCAGCTTGAGACTTGTGAGGAAGATGAGCCCTATGTTCTTTCCTGTTCAAATGAAAGAAACATTCCTGCCCCTGAACATCAGAGCTTTTTCTAGCCTCAGCCACTTAGGATATCTCAGCTGAAAGACCCAGAAGCATGTTTCAAGAGGTTCCAGAAGGTTCAGTGTAGAACTGGAGTCTTGTTGAACTGGGCTGTTTCCATCTGTCTCTGGCCCCATGTGTGAACCTTGCTGATGTCAAGAAGACCACAAATTCACTGTGGGCTTTTTTTTTTTTATTTATTGTTAGTTTTTTTCCCCCCTTAATTTCTGTATTAAAAAAAAAAAAAAAAAAAAGGTAACAAAAAGTGCCTGCTGTATTTAGCTTGCTTTGATCTCTTCTGGGACCAGATTAGCATTTATGTTTTTGTTTTCCAGTTAGGAAAACATACTGTTTTGCTCACCAGCTTGAATGAAAGTGGTCTCTGCTCAGTTTCTTCAAATATGAATACATTAATAACAACTAGGCTCATATAATAAAAAACTGTGACCTTCCAAATGATCTGAGCTGTCCGCTGCATGTCAAGGCTGTCTTTTCAGCGAAGTGCTAATTCACGTTATGTCCGCCTGAGAGGTTTGTTTAATGAGTAGATTAAATGGATGATTATCCTCCTCTCCATTTTTTTTAAGGAAGGGCTTCTGTGATGGCCCTCTGCTATTTGGCACAGGAACACAGAGGGGCCTTTTAAAATTACCCCTGCAGGGTCACTGGGACCCAAGCTGTTTGCTTCATTAAACTGGAGTCTCTTCTTCAGTGTACCCCTCCCATCCACCCTGACACAATTGTATCTAAATTAGCATCTGACCGGCCCCCCTTTCTCTCCTCTTTTCAAGCCCCTGCTGACAGGGATTGGCAAAAGATGTTAATTGGTAGGGCCTGGCTCAGAACAATGAACTTGCCAGATTGACAAAGGGACTAATGTTTCTTTCAATACGCATCCAGATTCACATAAGTACCTCTTTTAATTACTGGGAATTATTGTAATGCCTGGTCAATGGAATAATTGACCCTCAACAGTTAGTGCTGGTTCCATAATAAATAATGGTACCAGCTTAGTCAGCGGAGCAGGTAGGAGAGTGATTCACAGAGACTAAAGAGCCATTTTCTCAGCCAGTGTTCTGTGATGTACCAAGGCTGCACAGTGGGAGTCCAAGAGAGAGGGGACTAATTTGTGCTTGACTGGGAGACTTCAGAATAGAAAGGAGCTACTATGAGAGAGTTTTGAAGGCCTGAGAAGTGTGACAGGCCCCTGTGGTCAGCAACAGGGTGGGTGTGGGTCTAAGGGCTGAAACAGGGTAGAAGCCTCACTGCGTCTGCTTCCGCCTGGACTCCCTGCTCTCAGAAGGGGTAGTTCTGTTTCAAAAGTCCGGTCAGATGAGTCCCAGCTCATCCTTAACATCACTTGCAAATGATCCAGTCCACAGTTTTTAAAAACAACCCTCCCCACACAAAAAAAAGAAACTGTGGCTTTTAAAGAATGTGTTTTTAAAAGTGATGTGGATGCATTAGGGATGAAGGTGGTACAATTCTTTACTATTCTGCCGAAGAATCGGGGTTCATTGTCTAATAATAAAAATGAAAAGGGAAATTGAATGGAAGTATATGTTATTTAAAAATAAATCTTATCCATATATTTGAAGTTTATAAAATGATGTGCATGTAAATAACGAAATGTTAAAAGCCTAGTGAAATTGCTCAGACCCACCTGTCATCTCAGAGATACCTTACTGTTTTGTTTTGTAACAAGAGCAGCTAAAAACTACTTCCCTAATCGTCGTGATGATCCCTAATACACATTTAAATGCTAGTCTTGTTATCAGAGTAGACTGGAAAACAGAAGCAAACAGAAAAATCAGGGTTAGCATGTTTTTAAAAATCCAGCTGGCAGAGAAAGCCTGGAAGCCTTCCCCACTATGGAGCCTATCTCTTCAGGCCACTTTCCAGACAAAGAACTAGAAATCTTTCTTCTTACTAGTTTCATCTAAAGCACCAAAGCGCGCAGAAGTGGACAAAACTGGGGACACGTGGGGTTGAACCTCATGTCCCTAGCCCACTCTCTTAGTCTCTCGGTCCCTGTTCCTCACTGCCATTGCAGCCC
Source organism: Phyllotis vaccarum (assembly GCA_033318265.1). Lineage (NCBI taxonomy): Eukaryota > Metazoa > Chordata > Mammalia > Rodentia > Cricetidae > Phyllotis > Phyllotis vaccarum. The sequence goes on from JARWLC010000005.1 coordinate 61,933,740, forward strand.
CATTGCAGAACACGCTGGTTTCCTTGGACCTTGACTGGAAAAGACGGGACTCTCCTTCTCCCCCTCCCCCACCCTCTGGAACCCACAGATCCCCAGCTTGCCCGTCCTGTTGTTCTTATTCTCTCTAATACTAATCAACTATCTGGTCCTTGAAAATCCTTTTGAATCTATTTTTAAATTGTTTAATTAGTGAGAGGAAAATCCCACAAGATGAATTCTGGAAATTCCTGTGAGAAGACTCCAGCATTTTTGTTCAACGTGTCTTTTCTTCCTTCAGGTTAGGGCTTCACACTTGTGTGTGGAAGGCATTCCATCCTTGAGCTACACCTCTCCTCTGTACACCTTCTGTTTCCTTTCACCCAATCACTTCCCCCTCCCCATTTTTCTTTTTGTGTCTGGCATATTTCACTTAGAATATAGTAGAATATCCTCTGTCACCATCCATCCACTCTGTGGTGAAAGGCAGGATCTCCTTTACAGAAAGATCACTTATTTTTCTTTCATGTGTATGAGTGTTTACCTAGGCATATGTGTGTATGTGCGTTCAGTGCCACTAGAGAACAGAAGAAGGAGGCAGATGTCCTGGAAATGAAGTTACACACAGTTGTGAGCCACCATGTGGGTACTGGCAAACAAAGCTGGGTTGGTACAAGTTCTCTTAACCACTGACCCATCTCTCCAGCCCCAGGATCAAGAAAGTTTCACTTAGGCTGAGTCAGCCTCTTGACCCTAAAAGGTGACAGGTGACATCTGTGGCTGCCACTTTTGTCTCCTTTGGGTGTATATTCAGGAAGATTAGTGGTTCATAAAGTAATTTCTATATTTAATTTCCTTAAGAAATTCCATATGGTTTTCTTTTTGCCTGTATGAATGAAAATTGGTACAATCATTATTTTTTAAAAAAAGAAACAAAGGTTAAAGTAGAACTACTATATGATTCAGAAATCTCATTTCTGTCTATTGATCTAAAAGAAAGCATATGCTGAAAGACATCTATACCCCACATATTTATTTCAATACTATTCATAATAGCAAAGTCGTGGAATCAATCTCTCAATTGGTGAAGGAATGGATTAAGATAATGTGTATAATACCAACATATCACACACACACACACACACACACACACACACACACACACACACACACACACACACTGCAACTTTATTATTCAGCCTTAAAAAAGAAATTCTGTCATTTGCAACAACATGGACAGAATTAAAAAACATATCAAGTGAAATGGGCCTAAGATAGCAGTCCACCTTCATGTGCTCATTTATAGTGTAATCTAAAGCAATCCAGCCTACAGAAGCAGAGTCAAATGGGGGATATGGGGATAAGAGGTAAGGAGTAGGGAGATAATGGTCACGTTCAGTAGATGGAAAGATGTGATTCTACTCTGTCATCGGTAGTTTGCAGTGTGATAGGATGGATTAAGTTAGCAATACTGCATTGCACTGTCAGAATTCCCAAGATACTAAATTTAAAATGTTTTCAGCACAAAAACTGGTAATTATTTGAGGTGGTAGATTTATTTTATCATTTCGTCATTTGTTATTATATTTATAAATCATACTTTTGTACCCATAAATATATGTCAATATAATTTACTAATTTACAATTGAAATTATGTTAAGTAGGGCATAGTGGCACAGGCTTATAATCTTTTCACTAGAGAGGCTGAAGCAGGATTGGAAATTCGAGGCTAGCCTGGGCTCTATAGCGGGTTCAGTGCAGAGCTAAGCTACATAGTGAGATATTGTCTCAAAAATAAATAAAAAGAGCCAGGGATATGGTTCAATAGGAAATACTTGCTAATAGACCTAAGACGCTGGGTTTGATACCTAATACTACAAAATAAGAAAAACTGTGTACACACATACACACGCACACACACATACATGCACACACACATACACACTCATATGCATCCATGTATATTCTTTGACAATGCAAACATGATCTGAACTGCATAATAAATCTGACTTTGAGGTTTAGATTCTGATTTTGTCATTAGAAATTTAGAAGAATCCTGCCAGAGCTACCACATGTTACTGGGGAAGTCAGTGTCCCCTGGGGGCTTTTAGTCTCATTAATAAAAGAATTTAAAAATTAACTCAAAAGGAGCTTTGAGAATGATTTTGTTAGAGATGGAAAGAAAACCTGTGGGTAATAAGTGGCGAATCTCAGCAGCTGACCAGAGAATGAAGATAATCTGCTGGTGAACAGGCACATGGCAGAAAAAGTACAAAATGCTCCAGAGAAAGAGGGGACTCCCATCCCCGTCACCCCCCACCACACCACTCAGGATTAGAAGGGCCAGCAGACCTAAGAGCACCCCATGACCGCTGCATAGCATCTGCAGAAGGGGCAGGAATTCTGGAAAAGTACATTGTCTTTTAAAGAGATAATTGGTGGGATAATGCTCATGTACACAGTAAAGATTTGTCACTGGTATTGGTTTAATTGATGCTGATTGGCCAGGAGGCAGGCAGGAAGTAGAGGAAGGGCAACCAGACAAGGAGAATTCTGGGAAGAGCAAAGGGGGAGAACAGACACAGAGGAAGCAAGTTAAGAATTCTGGACTCTGAACTGATCAAAATGATACCAAGCCACGTGGCTAAACATTGATAAGAATTGTGGGTTAACTTAAATGTAAGAGCTAGGCATAAGCCTGAAATACTGGCCCAGAATTTACTATAATAATAAGCCTCTGAGATAACTATTTCATAAGCGGTTATGGTATTGGTCGGATAGGACAGAGAAACTTCAGACTACAATAATTATTCCCCCTATCCTTTTAGCCTGATAGTCCCTCAGCCATGTGATTCACCTGCCCAACTGGAATGTTCTGTCTCTACCCAGGCCAGAGACTCTGTTCTCTTGATCAGATAGAAATGGTTTGCCCCTTATGTGCCTTCACTACCACACATATTCTTCATTGTAGCAATTATAAAGGTTAACATTTAAATCTGTCCCCAGCCCCCTCTCGCATGATACTCAACAGTGTGAATATTTCATATGGAACATTCATCCAGTGGTTATCAGAACCCATTTTACCCAAAAGTCCATGAAACTCTGAGAGACTATCTCACATGGGCTGGCAGTGTGGCTTTTTACTCAGGCAGAACTGAGTCTCCCTCCCAACATAGCTACCCTACGTATGTGGACTTTGGGCAGATTACAAAATGCCTACAAAATTTGAGTTTCACTTAGCAAGATTGATGAAAGCGTTTGCTGTGTTGCACGGGTTTCGTTGGCTGGGGTCTGTGCAGTGGGAGCTTGCCTCCACCATGGCACTGTGAGAAGTGGAAAGACCTTTAAGAGGTAGAGCGAGTAGGGGGCCCTTTGTCAGAGAGTTATGCCCTTTGAAGAGCTTAAAGGTACATCTCTTAAGTCTCTAGGTTACCTCCCTGTGAAAAATTGTTATAAAAATCAAAGGCATGACCTACTCAGATCCCCTGTACTTCTGCTTTACCACATCATTTGCTCACACAGTCCTTGCTACCCACTCTGAACCTTTGCCAAAGCCAGTGCTCAGCTATGTGAACTTCCTTCCCAAGCTAGGAGCTAAGTAGACTTTACATTTTAATAAAAGCAGCTGGTCTAATGCTTTATTCAGTGTAGTGAGAGTTACAGGTTATGTAGTAGCTACATTGTCCTCCCAGTGCCTGAAACCATTGCCCCAACATCACACGGACTGGAGAACACAGACAGAATTTATCATTTGCTTGACTCTCCTGCCTTCGTTTCCTGGATACCTCACTAATCACTCACACAGAACTTAAGGGGAAGTATCCATTTGCTTTTTAAGTGGTGGGAGATGAAGTGTTATACTTGTTGGTTGGTAGTTGTGGTACATGCCTTTAATCCCAGCACTTGGGAGACAGAGGCGAGTGGATCTCTGTGAGTTTAAGGCCAGCCTGGTCTATAGAGCAAGTTCTAGGACAGACTCCAAAAATACACAGAGAAACCCTGTCTCAAAAAACAAAAACAACAACAACAAAGAAAGAAAATGGAAGGAAAGAAATAAGAGAGAAAAGAAGAAATAAAGAAAGAAAGAAAGAGAGAAAGAGAGAAAGAAAGAGAAAGAAAGAGAGAGAGAGAAAGAAAGGTTATGTTTACTTGCACCTTTTAAAACGGAAGGTGGGGTCAGTTCATTCTGTGTAACAAAATTTGTATCTGCCATTCTGATCTTTCTTTTAAAAACACTTTCTTTATATAAAACCAGTATATATACTTTTTTTTCCACTCAAGAGAAGAAATTGTAGTTATGATAATGACTTAGCTCTGAACCTAGATACTTGTTTTCATGAAGAAAAGCTACAGTGTATCAACTAGAACCCAAGCCTACATTCGAACTCTTGCCCTTAATGGAAAACCTTTTGAGACCCTGGATGTCTCTGTGGAAAGTATATTATTTTGTGTTTATTTGGATGTATCCACTGAGGAACTTGATCCTCTAAGAACTGGGTTCTCTTAGGCTAGGTTAATATGAACAAGTATGTCATGGGACAGCATGAACCAGAAGGCCAGATCTTCCTGGGCATTTCAGGCTGACCACCAAGCCAGAGCTTGGGCCAGTGCAATAGGAAGGAATTCTGAGCCTATGGATGGTTTGGTCCATCGCTCCAGGATCCATTTCCACCTGTGTAAAGAGGAAATAGAATAAGATAATCTGGTGTAGCCCCTCAGCTTCTCACCAGAAGATAACCAGGACCTCACTTGGTGGCTGTGCCATGAGACACTCAGTATCTTCTATTCCTCAGAATTCCTCTCCCTAAATGTCCTAATTGCTTCTTGTTGACTTTCCCCCTCTGTCTCCATCCAGCTCATCTGCTTGTGTCTAATGCCCATCAGGTACGTTGCTCCAGAGAGTATGGTCAGCATGCCCATCCTAGATCCTTGGCCATATTCTCATCCTCTCTCTCTCTCTCTCTCTCTCTCTCTCTCTCTCTCTCTCTCTCTCTCTCTCTCTCTCTCTCTCTCCCTCCCTCCCTCCCTCCCTCCCTTCCTCCACCCCCTCTCCCTGTTACTCTCTCCGTGTAGTAAATAATGACATCTAGCCAAGGCCTCCATTGAGTACCATACTTATATTCTTGTATTTCTAGGACCTCTCACATTCGTCAGCTGTGTGTTCACATAATGACCTTTTATTCAGCATTCATAGTAATTTGAATGAGAATGTCCCATGGGCTAAAATATACACATATTTAGTCTAAAGTTGATGAACTATTTAGAAGAATTGGGAGGTGTGGCCTTGTTGGAGTACCTGGGAGTAAGCTGGAGGTTTCAAAAGCCCATACCAGGCCTAGCATCTCCTCCTGTGTGTCTGCTGCTTATGGATCAGGATACAAAGCTCTCTGCTACTGCTCCAGTACCATACCTGTCTACTTCCCACCATGATGATAATAGACTAAGCTTCTGAACTGTACGCAAACCCTCAATTAAATGTTTACACACATATATACACGCGCGCACACACATACACACAGACAGTTGCTTTGGTCATAGTGTCTCTTCACAGCAATAGAATAATAACTAAGACACACCTCTAAATCAAGTTCATTGTCTATAACCTACAGGCCTAAGAGCATCATTAATCATTCCTGGGTTCCAACTTGAACTCTCTTATTGTTCCTTATTTCCATTTCCCTACTGCATTCACTGTGTGTGTGTGTGTGTAAATATACGACAGCATCTCACACAGTTTAAGTTGCTCTGCCCCTAAGCACACTCCAAGGCCTCAGTGACATATATTATAAATCCACTCCTCATTCTACATTCCTGACACTGCCATGTTGCCTGCCCCTTCATCACTGCCATAGCAGTCACAGAAAAACCTGTGCCAGGGTCTCTTTCATCTGAGACTTCATCCTACAGTACAGCTCACCATGGCTTAGAAACATGGTGACGGTCACAGCTGTGAACATAGCACTTCCATTGTTCTTAAACTAAGACTTTCTAATGCTCAGAATGGCACCTCCCTCTGCCTCCTCACTATAGGCTCTGTACCTGTGCCTAGACCATGTGCCCTTCTCTAAATTCTCTGTTAAGATTCAACTCACTTTGCCAGCACCAAACCTTCACCATTTGTCAAGGCTCTGCCATGGAGGCATACTTCCTGTGTGGACTCTTGTCCAAACTCCCCAGCTAAATTCATGTTTCTCTGTGTGTCATAGCTGTCAATCAAACATTTTAACCTCTCAAATGGCCGGAGGGACACTGATCATATAGATAAGTCAGAATTTAATCTGGAACCGGAAGCCAGACTACTTAGTGTAAAATGTTGTACTAGTTTAAAGAATTAGTTGCTGAGGTGATAAAGGATGCTGGGAGATAGATAACCTAGAGGTGAAAACAGACCTCCACCATCCTGGGCTGGGAAGACAATGGTGAGAGGTGAGAGATACCATTATCAGAGCCAGGAGCTTGAACCCTGGTGGGTCTGTCCAGAAGAAGAAATAAGGAGCAAAGTGTATCGAATTCTAGAGATCCCCAGGTGGGCTGAGGGGGAGGGACATAAAGCTCTGGCTCTCCCCTTCCTCTAAGAGCTTCCCACTGCTAGAACCCAGTTGGAAGTCACCAGAAACAGCCACTTGCTGGAGTTGACCCCTGCAGGGCATGTGGACAATGGACTCTAGTACAAATGAGACCAAGTGGGGACAGGAGTTGCATCTGCCTCTTACTGTGCTATGAGCTGCTGGAAAACAACACCCTCATTTTAGTGGGTTTTGCAACCACAGTGCTTAGCGCCATGTTGAGTTTAACATGTAGTGGGTTGAAATGAACGCTAATGTTTCCTTCTGAGATGGAAATTATATTATTCTCAGCCATGCATGGCCCCATTTATCATTCTGTTGAAACAAAAACATGAAACACTTCCCTGCAAATTTTTTCTTTATAAAAATCATAGTCTTTGTGTAATTATTTACTTAAAGCCATGCTTGAGTTCAGTCTCAACCCTTTCCCCTATTAACATTAAGCCAGTACTATTTATCAGCTCTGGCTTAGTTTTGAAAACATTTCTACCAACTGTGCATCAGATTAAATACAGGAGAGGAAATGGAGACTTTTCTCTAACAAACACTAACAGCGTGAGAGAAGGGGGTGTGTGTGCTCTAGGCACTTGTTCATATAACTCATCTTAAATGTGCCTTTGAACCAACACTTCCCCCCACCCCACTCCCACCCTTGCCACGAATGCACATGTGCCTTGCTCTGGCAGAGCTCCCCTGCAACCTTCAGATCAAATCTTCAGGAGGATAGCAACCCTTACAGAGGTGGGGCCCAGCTGGGAGGGAAGGCTGACTCTCAGCCCCAGCCTGCCAGCCTTCCTTTCTGAGGGGTCTTTCCTTTAGAGGGAAAATTTTCAGGAAGAAAGGCCGTCGCCACATTGGTACTTAGGCTGTGGCATCTAGCTGCCTGGCATGCTGTAAGGTGCCAGAGATCATTCACATCATTCAGCTTTAAGATTATAATGTAAAATGAGCCACAGACCCAACATTGGAGCCACATGATCCAACAAAGTTGGAAGAGACCTTAGAGAATGACCCATAACCTTTGCTTTCACAGGAGACGATTAAGCCCAAGGAAAGTGACAGTGCTTTGTGGCCACCACAGCTTGACAGTAGCCTGAGCTCAGACCCAGTGTACCCAATTCTAGAAAGTGTTTAAGCCTGAACTACGGACAGCCTTCCCATGCCATTACTGTGTTTGTGAATAAGTTTGTTTCTTTTCTTTCTGATCATCCTTTCCTACCTGTAATTTGTCTACACAAATATGTTGTATATGCTTCTCTTTGAAAGCTTGTGTGTAAGATGGATGTTTGTTTGTGTGTATCAGGCTTCCAGGGATTTTCCTGAGAGCTGCATCCCATCTTACCATATGAGCCATTGTGTCTCTCTCTACACGGGTCCTAGGGATCTAAACTCAGGTCATAATGCTTGTGTGGCAAGTGCTTTTCCCACCAAGCTGTCTCCACAACCTTCTATACTTTCTGTATTAGATCACTTTAGGCTGAAGTCATAGGTCACATGCTGGACACATACCTAGTGCAGTTCCCAGGATGGATGTTTATTTTATTTCCATTTTGGTTTTTTTTTTTTTTCATGAACATCTATGCATTTTCTATTGATTCAGTTGCTCTCATACCAAAATCCTTTAATATCACTCTTTTTTATTATTATTCTTAATACACAGAAAGACTCATATGGACTGGACCTAGCCACCCTCCCGTTGGGGCAAACACCATTGGTAGAGCCTTGGAGATGCTGAACTAATTCTCTAGTGTCCTGGCTGAACGTAATGGACATTGCCATGGAAACAGTATACTGATACAATGATATGAGCGTGATGATGATGTCCTACTTTCCTTCATTCCCTTCTGCCTCCCCTCCCCCCATCAGTGACTCTGTATACAGCACAGGTATATATAGTTTCTTGGTAGAATATGTGCCTAGCACATACATGACCCTGGGTTCAATTCCTAGTACCAAGAATAACTAAGCAATAAATAACTAAGCAATAAAGACTTCCTAAGTTTGCAGTGAGCCAGTTTGACCTACTTGGGCAGGTCAGATAACTGAGTACCTAGTTGAAGACGGCTCTGACAGCAGTTGGTTTATGTTAATTATATCTGCTCTCATAGTAGCCCTGAAGCATTGTTTCTATGGCCATGCTTCCTGAGGAATCAGAGCGTCTGTGTGTGTGTGTAATTAAGCCAGGATCACAGAGCTGATGAGCTAGCTGCAAAAGGCTGGGATTCAAGCCCAAAGACTGTTTGACTGTGGACCTGCTTGTTACTAAGTAGACAAGATTGCTCTCAGTGCTATGTTATAATATTCATCGTCAACTGGTGGTGATAGCAACTATAATTCATATAAATATAATTTTATAAATGATCACTAATATGTACTTAAATAATTTTCTAGGAAATTCTATTACAGGGTTTAAAGAGTTGTCAATGTACTAATAATACTTCCAGAAAGATGTTAATCTCCCCCATTAAATAAAAATAATTTCTAATGTATTATTTGAAATAACAGATGTATCATAAACATATGATGGAAAACCTATTTAATTCTAAACGTTCATAACACTAGAAAGTAGATTTTTGTCTTTGAACATTAGAAGTCCCCAAAGGCTGCTGACTACAAAGAAAAAAAAATGAAAGCAAATAAGAGAAGGTGGATATTTGAAGACAATGATTATCTGCAGACGGACATGTGCTTTTAGATCAGTGAGGCTGTCTTTTATGAAATAGCGATTCTGGCCAAACACATGAATAGACTGAAGTGTGAGCCAGGTCAGCGCTGATCAGAAAGCTGGGACAGCACTGCAGCTCAAAGGCAGCATCCCCAGAGCACTTGGGTAGAAACCAGATACTTCAGGATGCTGGAGACAGGAGGTGTCCCTGGGGAGAACATCAGTTCCTGAAACAGAATAGGAGCCAGAGGATTTGCAACAGGAAACAAGCAGGCCAAAATGCCATAGTCGTTGATTAGACAGCAAATGCTCCTCACTTTTGGACAAGCCAGTCATGTGGTTGCTCTTCTCAAGAGCCAGCTCTGTAGCACAGGAGAAAGGCTGAAGTGCACAGACTACACATCAGTGAGAAGTGTTTGTTACTTGGGTCACCAAAGAACCTGTCAGTCTAAAAGGCCCATATCTCACTTATGAAAGATATTGCATATATATACATACATACATTTATCCCCCCCCCACACACACACACACGCATCTATCCCCCCCCACACACACGCATTTATCCCCCCCCCCCCACACACACACACACAAACTACATACACACATTCAGGCTAATGTGAGAGCCTGATTTGGGGTTTGACTGATTAGCGGTTGTCTCCCTTCCTTCCCAGCAGGCCATCAGAAGCTGTGTTAAGTTCTTACATTCTGGTCACCTGTATGGGCCTCATAAATGAGTCTGGGTAACACTCACAAAAGCAAACAAGACAAACACAATAATGTAGCAACTGTAAAAGGCTTCCAAACATACAACAATCCAAAGTTAATTTAAACCTGAAGGTGTAACAAATCCAAGGTGATTTTGGCAGTGTCCTGGGCATGTTACATCCTATGGCTTCAGCCTTGGCTCTAAACACAAAACGTGTAGCTTGTATGTGTGGGCCTTCTCACCATGCAATGCTAACAAACAAATATTCTACATTTTGAATTATAGCATTTTTGATGTATATTCAAAGTTTTCTGCTCTGATTTAAAAAAAAATGATATAATGGCTTAATTACAGAAAACAAATAATTTAATGTTTTTCTACCATTATTCCTCAGCATCAAAGTATCCAATTGTGTCTTTGCTAGCATGTCAGAGACAAGCAGATGCATCCAGTATAGAAAAGCACTTTTGTCTTTAGTAAATGTTAAAACTAGACATACAACAAATAATTTCTCAAATGAATTTTTATAATTTATCATCAGTGAATATTTGATTTGCATGCCTACCTTATATACCTATGTTTGGGGTCACATAAACATTTCTCAGCCAAAAAAAAATGTGTCACAAGAAGAAAATGTTTAAGAAGGGCTGTTCTTAACAAGTGATTAACATTTCATTTAATTTTGTTTGGGCCTCACTTGGAACATGATTATTGTCCCAGAGGATGGGTTGCTGTATTACGGTGACTATTTTCAGTTAACATCCCAATATAGTCTTAATAAGTAATTGCTTTTTAATTGTATAGACTTTTTTATTTAAAAACTTGCAAATAAAAACATCAGACACTAAAATTAACGAGTCCCAATAAATGAATTATTAAAGTAAGATGTTGCCTGTGTGTAGATGCAGGATGAAGAGTAACAACAGAAAACGTCTAAACCAGTGTTCCACTCTGGCGAGGCTGCTGATATGCACAGTTGCCGTGGGAGACTTAATAACATTTAATGAATTCGAAGACAGAATAAACCATCATCACAGATAATAATTTTTAAAAAAAGAACGTTTAATTAAATCCTGTCTGGGAAGATGAAACTCATATTTAAGGGATGTGATAGTATTCCATTCTAAAATTAAGTGTGCTCCTTTCCACTGCACTGCTGGGATGAGCTTATAGGAAGACGGCAGAGAAAATGACTCTTGTTCACCTGAGCTCTCTCAATGAACAAGAGTCATTGTCTCAGCTCAAACGCTCAGCATGTGACACGTGGACTGTCCTCTTCTTTGCTGTTAGACTCTAAACCTGAAGCTTAGGGCATGGAGCTGGGCACTAAATCTCTTTCAAGAGTGAAGTGTGGGATTGAGAGCTGTGATGTTTCATGACCTCTAACTCTTGCTAGATATAAAATTTACATTTGATTAATTTTATTGTATTCTACACACACACATTCGTCCTTTAGAATCTATGGAGCATTGGTTCCAGGAATCCCTGTGGATACTAAAATCCATGTATGCATAAAATGGCATGTACTGATATGAATGCTCTGTCTGTCTATAGATCCTCTCTAGTTGACTTACAGCATCTAGAATGATGTAAAGGTCCCAATGTCATTGTTATGCCACACTGTTTAGGGAATTATGACAAAGATTGTATGCATTCGGTACAAAGAAAGTTTTTTTGTTTTTGTTTTTTAAATAATATTGTTCAGTTAGCTGAATCCATGGATGTGGAACAAGTGAACATGGAGGGCCATCTGTGTGTCTGATGTTACTCATATGTATGCAAAAGAGAGAGAAAAGCTACCCTGTTACCCTCTGAGAGCAAAAATGCATCCACATGTATTCATGAAGGTTGTCACTCCATGATGCTGTATGTACCTTTGGGATGCCTTGGTCACCAAACCATTGGGACAGCCTTTGAATGAGCTTGAAGGCTTAGAGCTTTGGCCATGGTTACAGTGGTCCTAATATACACTGCCACATTTAGTGTGTTCTGAGCAAGGTCTGGGCTGCCCATTTTTACTAAAACCTTATTGGATGGAGGCTAGCTTTAAGATATAAAGTGCTATTTGGCTGTCCTAACTATTACCTTGACTACAGTCTTCTCTCTTTATTTAAAAACTGACCTTTTACAGTGTTTTTAAGGACTAGCGATAGCTCCGTTGGTAAAATGGCCACTGCATAGAGTAAGGATCTGAGTTCAGACTCCAAAGCTGGAGCAGTGACACACATCTGTAACCTAGTGCAGGTGGAAGTGGGGACAGACAGATTCTATTGGCTAGCAGAATAGCTAAATCCAGGTTCAGTGAGAAACTTTCCAGAACAATAAAGTTTGTTTGTGATTGAAGAAGAAACCCAATGTCAACCACTGGCTTCTATACCCATGGGCACACATGTACATAAATACACACACACACACGAACATGTATACAGGCATACAACATACATGCACATAAGCACAAAGTATTTTTAGTCCAAATATTCAAACATACTTATTTTAAAATCTGGTAACTGTACTGTGTTAGAATCTGTATAATCAACTGGCAAATTAGAATTTCTAACATAGAATCAGGAATAGTCACTAACATTGATATAAATAATTTACTAGAAAATTCTATACTGGTAATTCTCAAAACAGCATAATGGCATATATCATATTATATATTCTATATTGCAAAAATTACCCTCAAACCACCAGCTGCAGTTATCCCAGGAATGCTGTGATTCTGTCTGAGTGTGCCACCTTCTTTAAAATCATATTTGGGTAATTGCACCAAAGAGGTCTGAAGAATTAGGTTTAGGATCTTTGTTCTAAGATGTAGCAGTCTATACTCTTCTGTGCTGAGAACTGCTTCCAGGGGAAGGAGGCAGTGCTCCTGAAAGTTAGCAAGAGCGTCAGGGTTCATGTGGAACCTTGTGGATATTGGTACCCCTCCTCCAGCCAGTCCTAAGAGCCTCACAATCATTCGCAAGGGAGTTCTGTCCCTGCTCAGCCATAACTAACTCCCAGGTCAGCCCTCCACCTGGCTGTGGCTCTCCTTCTCTGAACATCATCTCACTTGGGTTACATCCAAGTGTGCGACAGCTCCAGGTTTGCGCTTCCTTCCAGATCTCTCTGTCATTTAATTTAAACCCACACTTCCTTGGTATCATTGTACCTTCTCTGGGGAATCCTTCCATGTTCCAGCCCACTCTTCTCGGTGATACTCCCCAAGGCCAGCCTTTATTGCTTGTTCAGATGTCCTAAACAACACTGTGGACTCCTTGGGTTCCTCCTGATACTATCCACTGCCATCCTTCTGACCTAAAAGAAAGCAGAAACACTCCTTTACTCACAGTCTCAGTGGCCCAGAGCCCCCAAGACTTTTCAGTATTAATGCCACATATCCTTGGCCAGGCATGTGTGACAAGAGCACCCACACTCCCCTGCACACCTCCTCATCTTATTTGCTTCTGTAACTCACTGAATGGCTCCACTATCTACCAGCTTACAGGGCAAAGAACCAGTCACCAATTGGCCATGTCTCCCTGCCTGCTGCTCCGTCAGCCTTGCACAAACCCTGCAGTGGTCCTCATAGTCTACATTGCATCTTGCAAGTTGGCTTAGTACTCTTCAGCTCTGAGACCCTTCAAGAGATAGAGACAGGAAGATCCAAGGTTATCCTTGACTACAAAATGAGTTCGAGGCCAACTTGATGATACATGAGGCTCATTCTCAAAAACAGATATATGATTAAAATAAAATTAAAAATCAGAAGCATTTTCAGAGTGTTGCAGTAGATCAGAAAGATCCTGGCATTCTGATTGCCTGTGACCTCATATATAAGAAGATGGTGAAGTTACCCACAGCATCAAACCATCACTAACAGTTCTCTCTACTTTCAAATTCTACCAGCAGGTCCATCATCCCAATCTGTAGGGGATTATGTTGTTCCATTGTAAATCATTGTTCCACCCACTGGTTTAATAAAAAGCGCTGATTGGCCAAAGGCAGACAGGAAGTGTGGGTGGGGCTACTAGACTAAGAAAACTCTGGGAACGGGAAGAACAGAGCAGAAACACCACAGAGACTCCAGAGTTGCCAGACAAGCTAGAAGATGCAGAGGACAACTATACTGCTCTGAGAAAAGGTACCAAGCCCCATGGCTGAACAGAATTTTTTTTTTAATTTTAGTTAAATTAAATTAATGTTTTCTGCTTGCTTGAAGTGCTGGGGTTTTATACGTGCTAGGCGAGCAATCTACCTCCTACCTACAGCACCAAGCAACTGAAAACAAGTGGTCAGTGACATGCTTGGGAAGAGTTCTTAGTCTAGAGCAGTGGTTCTCAACCTTCCTAATGCTGCGACATTTTACTACAGTTCCTCATGTTGTGGTGACCCCCAGCCATAAAATTATTTTCATTGCTACTTCATAACTGTAATTTTGCTACTGTTATGAGTCATACTATAAATATTTGTTTTCCAGTGGTCTTTGGTGACCCCTGTGAAAGGGTCACCTGACCCCCAAAGCGGTCATGACCAACAGGTTGAGAACCACTGGACTAGACAAAAGATGTGGCTCAGTGTTAGAACACCTGACTACCTTGTATGAGGCTCTGGATTCAATCCTCAGCATCACCAAAAAGAATACATATTTTTATTCTAAAGTAATATTTAGCATTTTGATAATCTTAGGCAACTCTGTTGGAGTCCCAAACTGACATTTAGTTGTTTAAGATGAAAAGATGACTTTATAAGAGTGGGTGTGGCTTGTTTTGTGGCACCTTTGTTCTAGGACTGAGCCGTGTCTGATGACAAGATGATGAGATCTTTACATCCTGAAATTTCAGTGAGCCGTAAACCCAAAGAAATAAGTTGACAATGATCACTTCATGGAATTGCAACTATTCACAAAGATGACAGAAAGGGACATCTGTTTCCAGTCAGTGGGCAGGGCAGTTGGCTTCCTGTAGCAGCTGCCTGCTCCTTCCATGGAAGGCCACCAAGTGCTCAAGGGTTATAAATATGCAGTTATTAGAGCTCCTTCAGAAAGCATTAAGCAGAAGGGCTGGCAACTTTCTGTTCTTTTTTTGGCTCACTCTTGGAATTAGAAGGCCACAGCTAATACGCCTGCATGTGTCCACATACCTCACACAAGGGTATTGAGGGTGTGGGTCCCAAAGGGGGGATCTTTGGGCCTACAAACACATTTGTTACTCTTGCATTTGTATCTAGGGATACTGGGAATCAGCCTCTTTTCAACTGTATAGACACTGGGGACCTGCAGCCCCTTGGCATGAACTATGGCCAGAGCCTTGCCTGTGAGGAAGCCCTGGGAATTGGTCTCTGATGGGGAACAGGCTCCAATTCTGGGCTGTGTGGATACAAATTCTGAGGTGGACTCTCCCTGCTGTCATCTCAAAGCAGGGGAGAACCTTGAGACCATGGAGGTAGACGTGGACCATGCTCACTTCAGAAAGTATAAGAATGACCCAGAAACTCATGTCTGCCTGGGACTACAGTGAAAAGTGGCACCCACCCCTGCTCACACTGGGAAGGTTTGGTGAGCCTCCAGTTCAGCTGAACCATAACAGGAAAGTTTTCCCATACTCAGATCCACCAGCAAAGCCCCGCCAAGAGCCACGGCAATGCATGCCAGTTCATGGAGTCTTTCTAAAATAGTTCTTTATTAAAGTCTTGTGTTTAACTTTCAGTGAACATTTATTGTTTTCTTGCTTCAAGCCAGCACTCTACCCCTACAGGGACAGAGAGGGTGAGTGAGCCAGTCTGTGGCCAGAGGGTCAGCCTGAGGGGTCAGGAGCATGAAACACACAACTCACAAAATCATTTTCCACCTCTTACCATTACTGTTTGTAATTTAAGAAACAGGGCTCACTTCTTATTGATGAGTATCCAACTATCACTTCTTTTTACAAATTAGAAACTAAAATAAATTCAGATTCCATTCTACCAGCCATTTCTGTTATAGCTTGTGCTAACTCAGCCTTAAACCTATTGGTATAAGAGAGGTGGAAGTCCCATGCAAGCATCTCCTTAAGGAAGCTGCATTATTCAGGCTAGGAACATTTAATGAAGGGCTCTGATTTTTCATCTTTCAAGTGATATACAGTTGAAATATTTTCTTTATCTAGAAAAGTGGTTCTCAACCTGTGGGTCATGACATCTTTGGAGGTCAAGTGACCTTTTCTCAGGGTCACATATTAGATTTCCCTCATATCGGATATTTATAATTCAGAACAGTAGCAAAATTACGGTTATGGGGTAGCAATAAAAATAGTTGGGGGGGTTTCATCACAACATGAAGAACTAATTAAAGGGCTGCAGCATTAGCAAGGTCAAGAACCACTACTCTAGCATCTTCTGTAAGGTTGTTCTTTGTCTCCATACAACATTACCAGAGGGTTCTAGTATACTCACAGTGTCTGGCTTTTGAAATGGCAGACCTTTCCATTATTGAAGAATAATTCTTTTCCAAGTAGCTGGCATGGACAAAGGAAATAAATACAAGCTAGCCAGCTGCCTCTCCACCTACTTCCTTCTGTCTCTGTACAAACAAGATGGACTCACCATGTTCTTCAAAGTCTATCCCATAAAACAACCCTGTTTCCAGCAGGGGTTTGCTAGGCCTTTTCCATTCAATTAAGTGCTATTTTAAGCATGATAAAAGCAATAAGTTATGGAGAATGGACTCTAATAAATATCTGGATTCATTTCCTAGGCTAATAGAAAGTGCCACAGACATGGTGACTTTAACAACAGAAATGATTGTCTCCCAGTTCTGGAGGCTGCAAATCTGAGACCACAGGCCTGGCAGAGCTGGTTCTTTCTGCAGGCTGGAAAGGCCAGTGTGTGCCAGAACTCTCTCTCTGCCACTGATAGTTTGCTAACAATATCTAGTATTCCTTGGTTTATAGAAGAGTGTGCCTGTCTTTGTCTAAATGTTCCCTTTCTATAGAGACATCAGTCACTTAGAATCAGGGTCCACCACTGTAATGACTTCATTTTAGCTTAATCAGATATGTAATAGTTTATCCCTGAGTAAAGCCATAAGCAGAACTACTGAGATACTGGGATGATGTTGGCATTAGGCTTGTTGTTGCCTTGGGGTTTTGGTTAGTTGATTGGTTTGGTTTTGTAACTCTCATATTTGAGTTTTTTGCTTTATCCTGGTGATCAAACCCAGTATTTCACATGTGCCAAAAAAAGTACTCTCCCAGTGAGCTGGCTCCTGGTTCAGTATTTACATTTAAGGGTGCATAATCCATCCTATGTTGAGACCTTAGCTGGTGTTCTGCTGAAATGTTTAGAGTCCCCTTCTAAACAGTGACTAGATAGCAGACTAGACTTTACCCTTTCTTTCTACCTCTGCATTTCTCTCCTTTCTTCCCTCCCTCCCTTCCTAAGCAGATCTGAGCTCTTGTTTCTCAGATCTCAGTTGTTCCTGCAGAGATATAGGATGCTTTAAGATGCTATTCGTACTGTATTAATAGTTCAGGTAAGGAAAAGAATCACAGAATGGGTTTTCTTTCTGCAAGACATTGATTAGGGATGCTCTGTGAAGTCAATTCTAAAACGTTAAAGAAAATGTATTCAATATTTTTTTCTGGATAAAGGATGCTCAATCCTGTATTTCATCTTTATCCTTGAACAAGTTAATGACATAATCACTTCAGCAGTGACGTCTGTGTTTGGTTTCATCTTAAAAAAATAAATGAAGGGTTGAGGCAATGGTTCAGTAGGTGGCTGTGCAAATATGAACATTCAGATCTCCATAACCACAAGCCAGAAAGGCATGGAAGCCTGTCTGGAATTTCTGCACTCAGGAAGCTGAGACAAGGGGAAATCTTTAAGGAAATCATTAGACTAGCTGAATGACTGAGTCCTGGGCTTAGCAAGTGACTCTGCTTACGATCAGTAGTGGAGAACAGAAGAAGACACGTTCCATTGTCAATCTTTAGGCTCCACATGTACATTCATAAATATGTACCCATACAGATATGAAAATGCATAACACACACACACACATACACCATACACACACACACACACACACATCACACACACACACACACACACACACACACACACACACACACACACACACACACATCACATCACATCAAGTTTGACTTTGGGAAATCCTGAATAATTTTCAAATCCAAAGTAACTTGATAGTGGTCTACATTAGCATCCCATTCCAAACTTTATTATGTCATATTTTCTCCAGTCCTGGGGCCACTGTTGAACTAGCAGAGTTTGAATAGGATGGGTGTCATATCGTTGAGAAATATGCACTGGAGATTTAAAAGTGTGAATATTCATAAGGTCTTATCTAAGCTGCTCACTGGTTATTAGTTCTTCACATTATGTTAAAGATATGCAAATCCTCAGAGGTTCATGATACATCCAGGCCAAATAAATCTGAACCTTTCAAACAGAATTGGCACTTTGAATTTTCAGTAGATGTGTGCTCCATCTCCTCAAACAGGGGCTCTTTCTTGGCTCTCCCTTCCTAAGGCTAGGGTGAGCCAGGAGCCAGAGTAAAATTGATCTCGCTTCATCTACAAGGCTGGGCCAGCTTTTGCCCATGTTTATACCATCTATCTCCCTTTGCTTCAAACACTTGACACTGATGGAGCCGGCTTTGAAAGCGGAACACCCACACTTGCTGCCGCTGTATTCATTTTTCTTGTGTTTTGGCTTCGGTTATAACACTCTCAATATTCATGAGGTTTAAAAAAAAATAAACATTCCAGACTATTTCCTCTGGATAAAAATGGGATGGCTTTCAAGCCCCAGAGAAAACAGTGGGTGAGTTCTGCCGCACATCTTCCCCGCCAGGGAGAAAGTAGCTCCTGCTGGTAGAAGGGGTGACGACCTTGACACCAGGAGTTTCTGGAAGCCTGTGGCTGGGGCCACAGCTGCGGTAGGGGAGGAAAGAGACCAGTAGTGTGATGTTTAAAGCCTCCAGAAGATAGAGGAGTCTTTTCAAATGTCTTAGAATTACTTCTTTCCATTGCTGAAGAGCATGGAAGAATCATTTTGTAGCTTGTGTTGTATGATTCCAGCTGGGGTTTCTCTCATCCCTCTCTTTTTATGTTAGCACTATACTGCACCCTCCCTCTCAAAGATCTGTCCTGAACTATTTCAGAAAACTATATACATTGTAGAGGTATATTTTTATTATTTAATTACTTGTCTGTGTGAGGGTGTGCCACATGTGCACAGGTGACTGGAGAGGTCAGAAGCATCCAACCCTCCGGAGCTGGAGTAGTAATAGGCAGCTGTGAGGAGCCTGACCTAGGCTCTAAGGACTGACCCCGGGTCCTCTGCAAGAGCAG
Organism: Phyllotis vaccarum; assembly: GCA_033318265.1. Taxonomy (NCBI): domain Eukaryota; kingdom Metazoa; phylum Chordata; class Mammalia; order Rodentia; family Cricetidae; genus Phyllotis; species Phyllotis vaccarum. Next base: position 61,952,991 of record JARWLC010000005.1, read on the forward strand.
TGCACGGTTCCACCGCTGAGCTCTTTCTCCTGTGTAGACGACCCTCACTGTGATCTGCCCATAGGGATTGCCTGTCTTCTTCTGAGACTGACCCTCAAGATGACAAACTCACCAACTTCCTCCACTCAACCTGCTTATCTTCCCAGGAACGAACTACCTGGCTGGTAGTCAGCCAGCCTCCTACACCTGCAAGTTCCCGCCATTATTTCTGTAAATTCCTCAGAAACATAACCTCTCTGCATCAAGGCCTAGCAGTCTCTTCCCCATACTACATTCTATATCCACGTGGCTGACTCAGTTACAGTATTCTGTAACTAAACATTGAGATAATCAACTTTTCTTATAAACTTCTTGGAAAAGTTTATTTTGGCTGACAGATTATGGGAGGTTCCATCCTATAATCAACTACCTCGTTTGGGGAGAGTGGGGAGGATTACCCTGGCGCTACCTCATAGTGAAACAGAACCACTTACCCCATACAGGGAAGCAAAAGACAGAAGCCCAGGATCCTGCTATCTATGTACCCAGAGTCATAAGGTCCACCACTAAGTCAAGTTTCCTCAAGGTCCCACCATGTCTCAATAACATCTTCCCACCTTATGGACCAAGCATTTGGTGAACGCTCACCCTGGCCATGATGGGAAAAAAAAAAATCAGATCTACCACTTTTTTCTGGGGTCACTGAAAAGGAAGTGTATTCCCCAGCCTGCCCCGTAACCATTAGTGATCATGTGAATTGTCCAGTGGGCACTGGAGAAATAGGCCATAGCTTCTAGCATAAGAATGGTATTGGGCAGGCTGCTTTCACTCTCTTCTTTGATGGCAAAGTACTACAAATACCCAAGAGGAAAGGATGAAAGCCATCGCGGACATGGTGCTGCACCAGGACTATAAGGACCTGGGTACTTAGCAGCAAGAAGCAATAACGGAATTCCACAAATATTCAGGGAAGAAAATCTGCACTTTGCCCATGTTGTTAGCAGAATTCCTACTTCACACAAATACAACCTCGCAGACCTTTCTGCTCCAGCTCAACCCCAGAGCAGAACAGATTAAGAACTTGGCCTAATCTGGAATCTCTCAGTCTCTCTCTCCCCCACTGGCTTTATCTCTGCTTGCTCAAGCTTCTCTGGCAGGAGCTTCCCTAATACCTTGGCCCTGTCTTCCACACTTCCGTGCTGCTCTCTTGCCTCCTTAAGCTTGTTGAAAGGGTTACCTAACTCATTCCTCTGCCAGCCTCACGGCCTCATGCCCCTTGCACTGGACTGAAGCATTCTTCACTTGGTCTTTCTCTCTCAGCAATCCTGAGCATCCCTTCATCTTGGGGAAGCACCTCTTGGCTTTCTCTGTCCTGTATCAGTAACACTTGATGGTAGCCTGTCCCTGCTCTGGTCTGACTCCAGGTCCTGGCCTCAACCAGTTTTTTCCACATCTCCTGAGAGACTTGTGGACTTCTGCCACAGTTTTCATTCCAACTATACTGTACCAGTTTCAAACATCATGCCCATATGAATAATCGCCCACTGTTTCCCCTTCCATCCTCCTCCAGTTCCATGTTATGGATCTCCAAGCCATCCCGGAAGCCCCCTCATTCTCTTCCTTCAGTGCCTGTCTTCAGTTTTCCCCAGTAAAAATCCTCATTGCTTTTCCCCTGAAATTTCCCCTCTTCCTCTGTGATAGCCCTTAGTTCCTTGTAGTAAGAAGTTTCCAGCCTGGACTTTCGGGCCTAGCCTCAAGGCCATCCACAGACCTGCAGACCCGCTGACCCGCTGACCCAAGTACTCCAGTCCCCCAGAGACACACAGATGCTTACATTAATTGTACACTGATTTACCTGGGGTCCGGGCACATAACTTGCTAGCTCTTTATACCCTTAAACTAACCGATGACTCTTATCCTGTTCAGCCATGCGGCTCAGTACCTTTTCTCAAAGCAGGATAGTTGTCCTCTGCTTCTCTGCCTTCTCTGTGGCATTCTATTTTGTTCTTCCTGTTCCCAGAGTTTTCTTAGTCTGATAGCCCTGCCCACACTTCCTGTCTGCCTTTGGCCAATTCGCGCTTTTTATTAAACTCAGAGGTAGGACAATTTTTTACAATGTAACATCATAAATCCACTACATATCCCCTTTTCTCTTTTTAAAACAAGAACCCCAAATCTAATTTCCTTTGTCCAATTTTTTTCACTATTACCTATAACAACGTGTAACCAACACTGTAAACAAAGACAAATATCCATAATTCATTTTTGGGAATGTGGGCATCGGTTCTCTAGGCTACTTCCTGCTGAATGGGAACACTGGTAATCCCCTGGGGACCCAAAGAAAATTTTAGGATTATGGTCAAGTCTTTAGTGAAGTATTCTGTGAGGCTGGTTCATTTCAGCCAGTCTCCTTGAAGTTGTTTTGGATGCAAAGTCCAGAGGAAACTTGTGTTCTGAAATGTTGAATCATGTGGGCCATCCTTCTCCATTGGAGACTTTTCAGGGGAGGATCTTCCTTGATCAAATTTTATTTTCTTTAACCAGTAATAAATCCACAGCCTCTCATTTTCTGTAGAAATATAAAGAAAACCTCTTCTCCAAAGTAACATATCTTTTGATTTCAATTTTAAAGTCAACTCATTTACAAAACATATAGGTTGGACTAATCCAGGAGCATTTGTAATCAAATGGCTTTTAGCAACTTTTACTACTTCATTTCAGTCAAAAAGCTTAAAGGCAATAACATACAGTATCCCAACATTCTTTGTATTTTCCATCTTTATGTGACTTATTATTACTTTTTACTCTATTTTTAAGTACTTTCTCTATCCTTTTCTCTCTCAAGCCTATGCATATATGTTTTTAACACCCTAAAGCATTTAGAGTTTTTAAAATTTGTCTTTACTGCATATCTCTTATTTCTTATCTTATTCTGTTTCTGACCGCACCTTTAATCTGCCAAGGTGTGGTTAAGGTTTAAAGGCTTCACTAGGGGGGCTGGCTGGCTCCACCTAGCTCCTAGTCTAGCTTCATAGGATTTATTTTTTAGCAGATGTACTAGGAGAACCCACAATTAATACCTTGGGGAATTTGGGGTCCATATAACCAACAGGTAAATCACTGCCATCTGCTGCTCATTAACTCCATTTAAGTATTAGGCAGCAGGGCCTCATAAAAGACAAGTGCTTTGCCTCTGAGGCTGAGTCAGGAAGGCTCTCTTTAAAAAAGCTGCACCTCTGCTTGCCTCCAGCAAACAGAGCTCGCCCAAGAAAATGCTGCTGCTACTAAGAAGCAGTCTTTGACTGTTTCTTTTTTGTCTACATAAACAGAAAGCTTAAATACACCATTTACAACTTGTTGCTTAAATCTAGGTTCTTGTGAGACTTCAGAAACTGGCCATTTTGGAGCCTAAGCTGCACTCCAAAAGCCCGCCATTTTTAATTCAAACACATACAACACTCAGTCTCTGTACCAAGGCTCACGTGAGAGACACAACTTAGAAGCTGTTCCTGGCTCTGATTCTGTGTTCTAGAAACCTTTTAGATCTTTCTCCAGCTTTATGTGGATGCATATCACCCACGTTGGGCTGCCATTTGTAGTATGAGGTTTCTGGCCCAGACTTTCGGGCCTAGCCTCAAGGTTTAGATCCACAGACCTGCAGACCGACAGTCCCACAAGACACACAGATGCTTATATTAATTGTATGCTGACTGACCTGGAGCCCAGACACATAACTTTCTAACTCTTGCTCTTAATCTAACCCATGATTCTTATCCTGTTCAGCCATGCAGCTCGGTACCTGTCCTCTGCTTCTTCTGCCTTCTCTGTGGCATTCTGCTCTGTTCTTCCCATTCCCAGAGTTTTCTTAGTCTGGTAGCCCTGCCCACACTTCCTGTCTGCCTTTGGCCAATCAGTGCTTTTTTATTAAGCTTATAGGAGGGACAATTATTTACAATGGAACATCATAAATCCACAACAGTTCCTGAGCAAGTTTGGTAGTAACTCAGTTGATTTTCCTATTTCATTCTATCCTGGTATACCAGCACCTTGGTACTTCTCCCTCCTTCTGTACCTAAGCTTATCACTATGTCTTGGTCCACTCTTCTCCTAAAACTATTCCAAGCTTGCCCATTTGTCCTCATCGACAATGGTTCTCCACAATCCACCACCATGCCATTGCCTCCAACACAATTCTCTGATTCTCTGTATTACTCTTCCATGTTCTATCTCTACAGTGAGCCCAGAACATTCCTTTAACAATGCAAATCAAATTATACACACCCCCTTTTTCAAACCCTTCACTGATTTCCAGTTGTATTTACACCCAACATCCTTTACATGAGAAACAGCTGGATCTAGCTCTGTAACCTCATGGGCTTCATGTAAGGTGCTGTCTGTCCACACTGATCACCTGGCACCTCCCCATCCAGGGCCTTAGGTCATGCTGTTTCGAGACCCTTTTCCCATACTTTCACCATTTTAGGAGTTGCTCTCAAAGGCTGAGTCCTAAAAGAAGGCTTAAACACTCTCTCTTTATTCTTAGTAATGACACCAAAATACTTTCTTTCATTTTACCATTCAAGACAATAGCGTCAACCTCATCATCTGTATTCCATGCTCCATTCCCCTTATTCCAAATCTTGAAACACCTTGAGGTGAGGAGCTTTCTTCACTGTGTGCCCAGCTACCTCATAGAACTCAGGCTCAGAAGTACATTGAATGAATAAGGAAGGAGGGTTCTGTGGTACCTCAGCACTTACCAGACAGAGCCTGAGCCTCTAAGCTTGCTTGGTGACCTCTCGGTCTACTCCATGGCCTTCCTTCTTTCTGTCTGCCTGTGTGAAGGAACCAAACGCCAGTTCTTCACAATCACTGCATGTCTTCCCTTTTGCTGGGTTTTCTACCTCAGCTCCCCCACCCCTTCATTTGCTATCTTTCATAGCAAGACCCAGCTTCTTTTCTTCATGGTCCAAGTCCTGTCTTATATGACACACACTGAATTTGTCCCCAGCCAGAAGTGACCACAGCATCTGACCCATCGTTATTTTTGTCCAGTGCAGTATAGCTGTGCAAAATGTGCATGTGTGTGTTCTCTTTTGTATTAGACTATAAGATGCCAGAGAAGCAAGTCTCTCTCTCTCTCTCTCTCTCTCTCTCTCTCTCTCTCTCTCTCTCTCTCTCTCTCGCTCTCTCTCTCTCTCTCTCTCTCTCTCTCTCTCTCTCTCACACACACACACACACACACACACACACACTTGCATGTGCATGCACGCATACACGCATGCACACTGGCTTTTGTGTTGTCCCCACCTCTCCAGAGCTGGGCATAGAGCCTTGTTTGGGTAGCATGCTGGGTGACCAGGCAGCTCACCCTCCAGAGCTCTTCATGCAGCAAGTCTGGGGGAAAAACCAAGCAAGCTTTTTCACAATATCTGAACCTAACTGAAGTCAAATGGAAAAGGCTTGCAATCAGAGGAGAATCTTGAAGTTCATGGCCAGCCGCTAAAGGAAGAGATCCTTGGTAAGAAATCCATACTGGCCTCCGAGCTAGAGGGTTGAGAGTGAGGACAAATGCACCCTCAGGCCTGTGTCTGCTGGGACTTGATTCCCCTAAGGTAGGACAAAGTCGTGCTGAAGGGTATTGGTTCAGCCAGCCTGACATGGAACACCAGAGAATATTCTACAGAGGGACTCCCTGTGTGTTTTGTCACAGCTTCCCACAAGAAAGAAACCTTTTCATCACCAGGGTAATCACTGTCCCCTCCTTGCAAAGGAAAATAAACAGAAAAATTTCCCTTCAGGTTGCCTCTGAAAATCACCTGGGGCCGCTCAAGGGAGAAATCAAGCCGGGATGCTTGCACCTTGTGGTCCTTGGCATCAAAGGTGGCAGGTTTTCTTTCCGCTAATTTTAATATACTTGTGAGCCTTGGGAGGCTTAATTAAAACTACAGAGGAGCCAAGGTAAGCACATAGAGGAACTGTTTTGATGCTACGGAAAACCCAAGCAAACAGAATCTGGATTATTTAATTAGGTATGCGTATGGGATTTGTCTTGGGTGTTTTGATTGCTCAAAGCCTACTGGAGAAGTCAGCCAGCCCTGAGTTTAGCTCTGAAAGGGGCCATAGTTAACATCTCCAACTTCACTTCCCATTCTTCTCATTCAGGCTCCCAGGCTTGGGGCCCAGTCAGGAATTCGGCGTGGTCTTCTCCTCACCTTTTAAACAGCCTGCTTCAGTTTGTTCCAGGCTGCTGGCCAGCTAGATTAGTGGCTCACTTTTCTGCCTGGGTTGGTACCCATTGTCCTGATTTTTTCTCCTTCTTCTCACTGCGATTTTTGCTGTCATAAGACATGAGGTTGCCAAGGGGTAACAGGGTCTGGCCTTCTATGTGTGGCCTGAACTGGTGTCTTCTTCCATCCACTGCAAAGTCGAGATCAGACGTAAAGAAATTGTACCGACATCCTCTGGTTTACTGGTTAGTTCAGACTTTAAAAAATTCACACTGTATGCCTGACTCAAAGAAGCGCTTCCCTCGTGACAGGGGCCATGATGGCCCTACTGCATGCTCGCGCCATCCCTGTCACCTACAGCCAATGGATCTAGGAGGCAAAGATGGCTGGGAGGTCTGTGTGACTTGCCTTCCCCAAAGACATGGGTGACTTAGTTTCAAGGCCACCTACAAGCTCAGATTAAGGCGGCCATACATATAGGCCACAGTCAGTAGAGTTATCTCCACAAACCTGACATATCCACCAGGTAGCCTCTATGATGAGAATCCCTACCTACAGCCGCAGTTAGTCACTGCATCCTGTGACTTCTGCTCTGAAGAAGGAATTCAGAGTCAGATCACCAGCGGAACTGATTGCCAACATCATAGTTACATCTGCAGAGGCTGGGGCATCTGGATAATTGGGAGCTCTCTGTCAGTCCGTCATAGGATTCTGGCTCAGCAGCTCAAACAGATCATGGGCAGGTATGGAACCTGACACTGATCTTCTGAAGGCCACACTCTGACGGCAAGCTGAGAATCCTAACCAAAGTCCTTATAAGAAAGTTGCTGCTTAGGTGCTGGCCCTAAGTCCCTTCCCCCATGTTTAGACCCCCATGAAGGAGACCGCATGAAAATTGCATACATATGAATAGCTTCTCTAGACAAAATTTCCCAACAAGTGCAAGCTTCTAAGGACACAGGGATCTGAAAATATGTACCTCTCCTTAAGAGGTTGTCGTCGCATGGAAGAGGTAAAAGCAGCAAGTAAACATGACATCAAGTATTGTGAGAAACAAGGGCCCCCCACTTAAAGAGAACTTGTGACACTGAGTTCCAGTGCAGAGAAAGAGTGAGCATGTCAATCAAGTTCAGAGGACAGTCTTTTTGATCCTGAATGTAGGTCCTACTGCTCATGGCTGAATACTTAAGGGTTTACACTCTTACAGAGCATCTGCTGCTACTTCGATTTCTCATCAAAGACTATGCATATGTTTATCTCTATAGATTCTGTGATGCTGTTGTTTGCTTGTTTTATTTTATGGAATTGTTGTTGAGACAGGTCTCACTGTGTATATCAGACTGACCATAAACTCATGGCTGAGTGCTGGGATTCAAAATGTGCACCACTATGTCCAGCAGTCCCTGCTTTATATCCTATTTATTTTAAATCTTTTCAAGCCCATGAACTTGGCCATCTCTGCAGGTTGCTAGGCAAGCCTGGCTAGTTTGGATGGAGTAGCTATAGTAGTGCTTTCTAGCAGGGACCCAGAATCTCCTGTTTATCTTTAGTTGAACCTAAGCTGGTTTAAGATGTAAAAGTTGAACATATTTATTTCTTACAAGTATTAGAAAACAACAGGGCCCATGGGTAAGAACAGACTCTGTGGAACTGTAGAGCTTGAACCCTGGGTGTCTGTGTACCCTTGGCCAGCACTGTGACCATAGGAAGATGATTTTGACCTCTCTGAACAAAACTGTCCTCATCCACCAGTAGAGGATGAGTATTTTCTTAGGGGCATCTGTGTGACCAAGGGAGGGAAAGGTGTATGGACGAGCCTCACATATCATCTTTTCTTTTATAAAAAAAAACATACTTGCTTATTTTATTTTATGTGTGTAAGTGTTTTGACTGTATGCATGTATGTGTATGGGATGCATACCTGGTACCCAAGGAGGTCAGAGAAGGGTATTGGAACTGGAGTTAGGGTGATGGTGAACCACCATATGGGTGCTGGCACTTGAACCTGGGTCCTCTGTAAGAGCAACAAGTGGCATAACCTTTATGTCATCTTTCCACTCCTCTGGCATGTACTCTTTGGTCAACAAATGGTGGTTATAGAACTGCTACCACTGTAGAGCTGTGGTTCTCAGCCCTCCTAAGGCTGCAACCCTTTAATACAGTTCCTCATGTGGTGACCCCAACCATAATTTTTTTTTTGTTACTACTTCTTAACTGTCATTTTGCTACTGATAAAAATAATGAAAATATTTTTAGAGGTAGAAATTTTAGAAAGGGGGTCAAGACCCACTGGTTGAGAACCACCCCCTTAGAGGCCCTCAAAGGAAGGAGTGTGTCTTTTTCCCAAAGGTGAAAGTGAAGCTGAATCTTGAATAAGATATTTTTCTCAGAGATGGAGCAGAGAGCACCGTCAACCGAGAGAAGAAGATGGCAAGGACAGGCTGGGGTTGGGGGAGAGGCAGGGACAGTCAGGATTTCACAAAAGTCAAATGGTTCAGCATAGGCTGTGGTGTTTGAGGCCCTGGAGTGGGGACCTGAATGATCAGAGCCGTCTTTTAAATGACCTAAGCCATATTTTCTGGGGAGCCCAATTTTGCCGTGTTTTATTATTGTGTATAAAAAGTCCTAGTTCTTCAAATTACTGTACAATATTATCTGTGTATGCTATTGTCTGCTTAGCAGCCACAACCACCATGTCAGATTTGTGGCTTCGGTCTACTGGTGGGCAAACATGGGCATGCGGAGATTATTGCTTAATCATCAAAGTCATCAATAGTCACAGTAGTGACTGGTGCCTGTTAGAAGGACATAGTGTCATATGTTGTCATCTATAATCTAGTTGTCTCATCTCTTAAAATTTTATCTCCACTGTTATCACATTGACCTCAAACAGAATAAGTAAAAGAAGCTCTCCACTGATGTCAGCTTTTGAGTGTGTTTCCTTCCCCGGTGGCTGTCGTCTGGGCAAAGCAGAGAGGAGACTCACTATCCAACTTCCTGTACGGAGTCATTGTCACCTTGAGCCATATTGTTCTCCCATATAAATCAATCTCCATGTTGTAAACTGCATGAGACACTTGGTAGAGGTCAAAGGAATGGGTCTCATGAAAATTCCCATGTCACCAAAGAGTCTGAACCAGTGCCAAATGTACCATCTTTCACCAAAAGAATTAGAAAGTGTGATGCAACTGTCTAGAAATCTGGAGTGTATGACATCACCATATACCCAGTTCTAGAACCTGAACTATTATTTAGTTGCACCAATGAGTTGCTCAGGGCAAATTTGCCCAGGAAGAGTTTTAAGAAGGTGCCTCCTCTATGCTTTGATGCTTTTAGCCAAAGTCAAGCATATTCATCTGAAAACAGGTCCAGCTGATGAGCACACTTGCTCATCTGACAGTCCTGGCCAAGTCCCATGTTGGCCAGCACAGAATACAGGACAGATGTTGGGGCTTATTGAGAAGGATTTAGGGATGTAGGCTGTAGCATCTGTGGAAGTAACTCATTGTCAAGAAGCAGGCAGGCCCTGCCGAAGCTTCCTGAAACTGAGAAGTTTTAGGAAGCAAGCTTTAGTGGGCCTAAGACCAATGGGCTCAAAAACATATGTTTCCTGATATTCTTCAGCCGAAGGACACTAGTAAGGCAAGCTGAATGGAGAAGAGGAAAAGTTCCCAGCTACACAAATTCCAATTCAGTCAGAATCCATGAATGAACTAGAAGAACCTTGGTACCAAAGCCTTAGAGGAAAATCCTCTGGTTTCCATGGAGATTCTTAGAAAGAGTTTGCAGAGAGTCAGGAAGTTCATCCCCCTCAGTTGAGTCCAAGATTCCCCAGTGTGTCATTTCTTCTTGATGCCCTGGGTGTCTTTATCCAGTGGCTCCACTCATGGCATTGTCTACCCTCCAGCAGAGGCTTGCAAGGCTCTATTGATGAAGGTCAGAGCAGACTTGGAGTGCTCTGATCCGTGGTCTACTTGCAGATTACAGTAGCGCTCATCAGGCAGCTGGGCAGAGGCTTCATGTTTGCTGAAGTATTTCCATGTAGCTCTGTGATATTTCTGAGACAGTTCGTGTAGCCCAGGCTGCCCTTGAATATGCTCTGTAACCAAGGCTAACCTTAAACTCCTGATCCTTTTGCCTCTGCCCCATAAGTGCTGTGCACCACCATACCTGGACCATTTTTTATATTTTTAAAAAAATATTTACTTGCTTATGTATTGTCATGTTGGTGATGGATCCCAGGGCTTTGCTTCCAGCTAGGCAAGTATTTTACAATTGTATCCACCCCCAGCAGTGCACTGCAGACTTAGTGAACTCTAGACATCATACTTCTCATAGCAACCCAGATATATTGGTAACTATATTTCAGTATGTGCTGTAACTTAAAAAAACCAGATTGCTGGCCAAGTATTTAAATAAAGATTCTTAAAGAAATAAATTTCAGAAACCATCTTCCAATTTCTCCCCCAGTGGCTTTCATTGCTGATTTATTTACAGTGCTCTGAAGTCTTGGTAGAATGAACAGCAGTGAGGGGCATGCCCAACTGAGCTGCTCAGGGTCAGCATGATGTCAGGGTTATTGTCTACAAGCATAGTTGACAGGCTTTTTCCTTGAGTAAGTGTGGCAATGCTTCTGCGATGGAGAAATTAAGTTGTTAATAAAAGAACAATATAGCTGGCAGTAGGTCATTATGACATTTTAAATGAAAAACGGATTAAACAGTCAGCATCAAAGTATACACTGAGCACCCTTTGTGAGTAAAGCATATAAAAGTATCAGAGGCAACAAAATGCACCTTTGCAGTCAGTGCCCCACAGCCACAATGTCAGGCACGTGATCTCCTGTATGCAGCACAGGGACATTTCGGAGAGCAAGTCGCCAAGAAGAGGATGGCTATGACCGTGCACTCTCCTCCAATCACTAGGTCTCATAGAACCCAGGTAACCTCTACTAACTTGCCATGTAGTGGAGGGTGGCCTTGAACTTCTGCTCCTCTGACTATCTGGTGCTCGGATTATAGGTAAACTCAGGGCTTGATCTAGCTACGTTTTTACTTTACATTTTTAATTAATGTAAAACCCAATTAATAGACAATAGACGAAAGTGGGGGGGTCTCAAATGCACTAGTGAAATGCATTCATTCTACTAGGTTTGCTGTTTTGTTTTAAACAGCAGCTCAAAGTAATTTCCTTGGTTCTGGTTTTGAATGGGCCGGATGATGCAAGTTGTTTAGTTTCTCGTTCTCCAAAAACATCAACTTTCCAAAAATTAGTGGAGAAATAGGAGACAGTTTTATAAAAGCCTAAGAAATACTTCAGTGGGAGAGCAGAGACACAGAAGGGGCTAGAGGTTCTGAAGAGCATAGGATAGCAAGTGTGATTTACATATCAGCTCTGCTTTCAGATGGGGAAATGCCCAAACAGCAGGCTCTCCACACAAGGACCAAGGCCCAGCTTTCACTTATGAGATGGGAGGAAAATATATGGAAAAGATAAATTGAACTAGATTGGAGAGGAAAACTAGCAAATGTGTTTCCATTAGGCTGGGATGAAAAAAAAAGGGGGGAGGTCTGTTTCATGTAAATTTTCAAGAGTGACCTGGTGAAGAAAGTCAAAAGTACATTAATTAAATTTACAGAGCCAGAGAAGGTGAAGCCCCAGGAGATTCTGTGTAAAATATACAGATGGGCTGAGAGAGATGAGAGGAAGTGAGCAAGCTTTCAGAACACGATATTCCACTTGGAAACAGGCAAGCTAACCCAGGAGGGAATACCAGCCCAGAGACAGCGCTGCCTCAGAGAAAAAGCCAGCAACATGTTGAGTCTGAAAAACCGTACAGACCAAAGCCAGGAAATTGTAAAGTTATGGATCCCACAGTAACTATAAATTAATTCCTTTGCATATGTGTAGGATTCCATATCTCTGTCTGGTGTTAACTTTCACACCTCAACATACGTGTGTATGCCTTGAGCAGAAGTCAGGGTTTGTTGTATTGGGAGCAAAGATATGAATAGGGAGTGGGTTGCCTGCTGCCATGCCAGCTCTCTAAGGAGCCTCAGAGCCTCGAGGCTCTGTGTGTTTCAACAGAGTGAACCTGGGAGTGGACTTGAGTTGAGTCATAGCGCCCAGTAAAGGAGCTAGAAGAACTGTACATTCCTGATAACTTCAGAGAAGTCGACGTGAGTCAAGTCAGAAGGAAGGATGTCTGTCACTCACCCCAGAGGCCCCACTGGATGCATCCCCACCCCTGGCTTTCCCTTTCCTTGGCAAGCCTCTGATGGACCACTCTACCTTAAGAGTGTCTCATTACTGGCAATCAAATCATGTTTTCTCTTGAAAGCATCCAAACTATAAATCTGGTTTTATCTTTGATTTTTTGTTGACCTTTGATAATGATCTTGGACCAACTTTTAAAAGTATATATTCTAGCACATCTCTCTTCAGACCCAGAGGTGTAGGAGTCCGACCTCTTCTCCTGAGTCATCATTTGGACCAGCTGTCTTCCACCTTGTGGCTTTCCCTCCACAAAGCACTGATTTTTTTGCTCCTTTCTGACTGTTGCTACACCCCTGGAGATTTTCCTACCTGGGCTGTTGGTCTATTAACATGTCTGCATAACCCTCAGGCCTCCTCAGGGCCTGGGAAGTCCTCCCCCTCAGCTCCCTCCCCCTCAGCTCCCTCCCCCTCAGCTCCCTCCCCCTCAGCTCCCCCCCCTCAGCTCCCCCCCCTCATCTCCCTCCCCCTCAGCTCCCTCCCCCTCAGCTCCCTCCCTCAGCTCCCTCCCCCTCAGCTCCCCCCCTCAGCTCCCCCCCTCAGCTGCCCCCCCTCAGCTCCCCCCCTCAGCTCCCTCCCTCAGCTCCCTCCCCCTCAGCTCCCTCCCTCAGTTCCCTCCCCCTCAGCTCCCTCCCTCAGCTCCCTCCCCCTCAGCTCCCTCCCTCAGCTCCCTCCCCCTCAGCTCCCTCCCCCTCAGCTCCCTCCCCTCAGCTCCCTCCCTCAGCTCCCTCCCCCTCAGCTCCCTCCCCTCAGCTCCCTCCCCCTCAGCTCCCTCCCCCTCAGCTCCCTCCCTCAGCTACCTCCCCCTCAGCTCCCTCCCTCAGCTCCCCCTCCTCAGCTACCTCCCCCTCAGCTCCCTCCCCCTCAGCTCCCCCTCCTCAGCTCCCTCCCCCTCAGCTCCCTCCCCCTCAGCTCCCTCCCCTCAGCTCCCTCCCCCTCAGCTCCCCCCCTCAGCTCCCCCCCCTCAGCTCCCTCCCCCTCAGCTCCCCCCCTCAGCTCCCTCCCCATTGTGGTCCCTTCCCTCTAGTTCCCTCAGCCCCTGGCCCTCGTTGCCTCCACCTTTAACTCCCCTGGTCTTCCCTTTTCTTCTGTCCTCAGTTTCTCCAACTTTACTGTCCACAAACAGGCTCTGGCCACTCACCTCACCTTTCTCTGTCATTAAGAAATTGTTCTTGCCCTTGCCTTCTGGTTTCCTAAAATCCTCCCCAACACACACACACACACACACACACACACACACACACACACACACACACACACACACACACACACCACATACACACACACACATACACACATACACACACATACATACACACACACACACACACACACACACACACACACACACACACACACACACACACACACACAGAGCACAGCACAGGCATGGGCTTCAGACCCTCCCTCACGTGTGGGAGCTGCTGGGCTCATTTCCCATTCTCATTGTTACCTTCAGCAGTCCCCATGTGTTCATCTCCTCTAAACATGCCATTCTTGCCTTTTAAGGGTCTCTCCAGAGCTGGACTCTTCTGATGTCTCTCTGACAGACAGTTGCTTGGCCGCACAGCCTTGGTCCCTCTCCACTGTGCTCCTTCAGGGTTCCACGCCCTTTTGACACCTCCCTGCTAGACCTAGCTCCAGCTCATGCCCAGATGCTGAAGAGGCCTCCTCTTTGGTCTAGCTCCTGTCCTGGCTCTCAGAACTGGTGCTCTCAATTTGTACTCCCTGTTCAAAGTGAACCCCATCAAAGTTCTCTTCTCTCGACTTACGTGGTCCTGTCCGCCTCCCTAACAGTGACCAGGTTCTGCTTTAGGACAAGCATTATTCCTTCTGCAGCACCTGCTCAGCTGGACCTTGTTATCTGTTACCAAGAGCCACTGGAGCTCAGCATCTCAAGGTCTTGGGTGGGCTAAGTGGTAGAGCATTTGTCTGGCCAGCACTGAACTGGATTCTACCTGGACCTAGTAGCAAAAAAAAAAAAAAAAAAAAAAAAAAAAAAAAAAAAAAAACCCACAAACAAACACACAAACAAAACCCCCCCCAAAAATAAGACAGGCAAATAACTCTCATGCTGGACCTTAATGCCACTGGGCCAACCAAATTTACTCAAATTGTGACAAATTCAAAGCAAAAAGACAAAAGCCACAGAATAAAGTATTCTGTTGATTCAGATATGATCATGCCACTTCTATAAATCTGTCTGTAGCTGACTTGACCATGTTGCCCCTCCCCCTTCCCCAGCATCCTCACCCCCTTGACAAGAAGAATATTCTTCTTGGTTCATTGTTGACTGTGTTCACACATCGATCCTCTATGTAGAAATCTGTGAAAATACAATGTACAATATTACTTTGCAAAGACTTGAAATTTTATGTATAGGCAGAGATTGTATTATAAATTCCCTTCTCAGTGGTGTGTGTGTGTGTGTGTGTGTGTGTGTGTGTGTGTGTGTGTGTGTGTGTGTGAGCTACATGTTAAGCTTCTTCTTTGTGTCCCCTACATCTGTAGAAAGGGCTACATAAAAGCTGATGTGTGGTACACTGCTTGCTTCACTAATAAGGGCAAGACTTTGTCCCCCAGAGCATCCAATCTCCACTGTCATTGTAACTGAGCGATTGAGACTGTCGACCTGACGCACATTATTATTGTCCAATTACTATTCCTTTATAAAAATGGTATTTCAGTACTTGTGGACACCCTCTGAGAAAAGTCTAAAAAGTAAGATGTCATTTTCTTCATAGTGATCCATTTCAGTAGCGAGCCATGAAGGGCAGTCACACTCCACAGCCTGTCCAGCCAGCAGCCTGGACAGGGGCTAGCAGCTTTGCTGTTCAAAGACGCACAGCTGCCTGCTCAGAGCATATAGCTGTCAGAAAATCTCCCTCCCCCCTGAAACAGTCCAACCTCCACAGCCACCATCTTGAGAGGCTATTTTCCAGGGACCTCAGAGAAGGGCAGCCCTGTTTCTGTAATGGCAGGCTGGGATTTCTGGAAAGTGGAAGCTGGGTTGTACATATTTAAAAATCAGCAGTTGATTAAAATAGGAGCAAACGGCAGCAGATAGTAAGAGGGAGCATCCAGGCTCAGCACGGAGTAGACAGTGTAGCTGCTGTCTGTGAGGATGGGGCTCTGAAGCCAACCATAGGACAGGCACAAGCTCTAGAATCCCACATGCCTGCATTCATATCCTGCCTCATCCCGGGTGAGCCACTTAATGGCTGTGCCTTGGTTGCTTCCTCAGTGAAACGGGAGCAATTAGTGTCTCCCTTATGGGTACCCCCCCACACACTTTCTGGGGGACTTAGAAGTAATATATGAAGGAGAAACCAAGCAAGGGGTTTGGTGGAAGAATAGAGGCTGAAACGAAGACCCAAGTGTACCCAGGGCCAGTGATGATCTCACTGAAGGAAACAGAGAAGCAGAAGCAAATGAAGATGGGTTCTAGACGATATAGAGGTATATTATTTGTGATATCTCTATTGGGAGTTTAAAGTTTTTACAGAATGAGCTGGCAAGTCCTGTGTACCCAATGGGGTGCTATGTGTCAAATAGCTACTCTAATATGCACCAGGTTCTATCAGATGTGTGCCAAAGCCTGTGTGGAAGCCACAAGGAAGGTGTATGTGTCACCCTGAGTAACAGGAGGGAGGCACATCATGAGCACTCAAACACTGCCATCAGGGGGAAGGCTGGCTGTCACTGTGAACGTTCTCTCATGATAGAATTAGGAAAGGTGGCTTAGGGGGTCAAGGCACTTGCCACCGAGACTGGCAACCTGATATCTATCCTCAGAGCACACATAGTACGAGAGGAGACCGAACCCTTACAAGGTGCCCTAAGTCCTCCACATGTGCACTGTGGCATACATGCCCCCCCCCACACACACAAATAAATCAGTAAATTTAAAATGAAAAAACAGGAAGTCCTGGTTTAGGTTCTTAATCTAGTCCTCAGAATGGTAAACACCCTCCAGTCTTCATCCATCATCATAATTCTTTATCATCAGCCTTCCAGGGGCAACTTTTTATTAAAAAGAAAGAATAAAGGAGGAAGGGAGGGAGGAGAGAGAGAGAGAGAGGCAGAGAGACAGACAGAGAGAAAGAAAGAAAGAAAGAAAGAAAGAAAGAAAGAAAGAAAGAAAGAAAGGAAGGAAGGAAGGAAGGAAGGAAGGAAGGAAGGAAGGAAGGAAAGAGAGAGAAGTGCAGGCCAGTTTAGAACAAGGAGAGAGAGAGTGGAAGCAAAGGAAGAGAGAGAGAGGGAGAAGAAGAGAGAGAATCTCAGGGGGCTGCAGGCTGCTGCTAAATGTCAGTTGCAGTTGTCAGGGCTTAAGAAAACACTGGAGAAAATGTCTCACCGAGGGGTCCCTGGATTGTTCTTCTCTGGGCAGGCAGCTGAGGGGTGGATGACAGCCAGCTGGCAGGGGCTCAGACACCAGGTACCTGCGCCAGCCACTGAGCTCATTTGCTCCAGAGAAGTCATTTTACAGGCAGAGCTGTCTCAAGATTAGCACGCTGCTGCTGCTGCTGCTGCTGCTGCTGCTGCTGCTGCTGCTGCTGCTGCTGCTGCTGCTGCTGTTGCTGCTGCTGCTATGGCACAGCGGTGTGCAGACATTTGGGAGGAACAGTGCAGAGTTGGAGGAAACATCAGTAGGTGCTTATTTGCAAAGGCCCCAGGGCTTCTCTGGTTCTGGAGAAATGGAATAAGTGGGGTAAACACACAGCTAAGTGCATGCTAGGCACTTTGGCCCTGTGAGAGGGACACTGTGCTGTCTTGGTCAAGGGAGAGGAGCTATGCCACCAAGAAGCTAACTGAGCAGTGTCAGCGGTGTTTGTGAAGCGGCTTATATCCGATTTCCTCCTCAGCACTCAGCTACTGAGACCCATCCAAGCCCCACTAATGCCCTCCTGGCTCTCTCCTCCCACTGCTAGTGAGAGCTCAATGGCCTTGCCCCTGAGGGGACATCTCCTGTTGAGCATTCTACTAAGAAAGCATGACTCCGAGATACTGAATAAGAAACAGACCAAGAAATACCACTAGATCCAAGGAAAGAAACAACCTTGATTCTCAGGATCCACCAAGAAAAGCCCAAGTCTCAGGAAGAGCCTAGAATAAAGAATAGACTAAAGATCTACATCCACCCAAAGCGTACACATCTCCTGTTTATTACTACCATGAGCCTCCTATGCCAGCTGACAAGCCACCTGAGGTTCAAGTTTCTTTCAATTGCTGACATTCATTCCTGGGTCTGAGTCCTACTTACCTTGATCATGCCCGAGGATGGATGCCTCGAATAGTGGAAGACAGGGGGCCCATACCTAGGAGGCTAGCCATTGATCTCATGGCACTGATTCTCAAAAGGTCATTTTAAACCCCTGAGGTTACATAAAGTGGTCCTTGCCAAATGCAGCAATCTACTTCTCAAACCTGTGGTTGAGACTGAAGATGCCCGAGGGACTGAATTCAGTGAGATAAAATACCTCATATTTTGGGGCATGTGTGCATTTTAAGATGCTGTAAATTACATGGTTTCCATTGTCTTGTCTTTAGTCATTCTAACAAGAAAAGCAGAGTCTGGAAGCTGGTCCTTCCCAGCATCATCCCTATCAGGCCACATATTGCAACTTGTCAGCAATACCTGGACGTCCAGCAATACAGACTGGAGCAAAATCTGTAACCATCGTAGATGCCAGCTCTCTTTGGCTTGGCTCCTGTCTGTCAGAAAGCCTGGTGTCTCCAGCTCTGAATTCTGTGGAATTTCTGTTCCACCACACTGACTCCTTACCTCAGCAGAGACTCTGAAATAGTTTGCACTCAGCACTTTCTTCTTCCTGTGCTAGGAATCCAGAAGGCACCATCTACAGCCTTTCTGATGCCCAGCTACAGGGATGGGGAGAGTACATTTTCATGAGCAAATACTCCCTTGTTCTTCCTTTTCTGAGTACAAAGTTATTTGTCTAACATCCTTCTCCAAGGGTCAGCACCTAAGTGTGTGTTTGGTGGTGTCTTCGCGGGTAAGTAGTGTCCTCCACAGCATAGCAAGAACTTTGTTGTAGTCGATTAAAACCAGGCTACTGATGGACAGCAGCACATGTGTGCAGTGCTGATCCTTGAGTATAGAGAGCTCTGAGATTTCTGTTTGTGTCACTATGACTATTAACACTACTTCCTGTCACCAATGAGCCACCCACTGGTAATGTAGTACAAGAACTTGGTAGCATGCAGCTCCATGGGTCCACCCAAACCTGAGAACTGCAATGTCTGATCCTTCAGCCCACCACAGCAGATCAGAGTCTTCCGAACCCCATTAATTCCCAAATTTAATTCAGGAATCACTGTGTGTTGTTCTCTACCACCTCTAGGATGTTAACATCCAAAACTGCATGTGGTACAAGTACAAGTCATCAGGGGGGAAAAAACCCAACCCTGTGAGGTCTGATAACCTGTGTGGTATGATGCTGCTCACACTTGTTAACTCATTAAAACCTCAGAGGAAGAAACTAAGGTGTAATCATTAAGAAACAAATGGCAGAGCTGAGGTGGGTGGCTGCATATCCCTGTCTAGAGAGGCTTCAATGTTCATGGTACTCCTGAAATTCAGCTGAGGAAGTGCTCACTTCAATTGTGATGGGAATAAAAGATAGGGCTGTGAACAGGTAAATCCGGTTAGAGCAGTCACTTAGTCCCTCTAGCTTGTGCCCTCATAAGAGGGACAGCCAGGACCTCTCCAGAACTTGTTCTTTATACATACTGACAATTGAAGCCATTCACACATGGACAGGGGGTGTCTACCAGCCAGATGTCTGCAAGAACCCTCTACCTCTGGCTCTGAGACCTTTGGCCTCAAGATCTATGAAGAGGTGAATATCCATTGTTTTTTTTGCCACACAGCTTTTGCTGTTTGTGACAGTAGCCCAAGGGGACTTAGTGTTCTTAAAGACTGTGTAATTCCAGCCCCTCTCAGGAAAACCCACAGGCTTCCTGTTTCCCCAGATCTCTCTCCCTCTGGTCCTTTGAGATGTTCTTCTTTGGCAGTACATGCATCCAGTGCTTAATTAGATGCCCCAGTTTCCCTGCTTCTGTGGGAGACAGGTAGGTAGATCACCTCTGGGAGTGTGGCTGGTATGCAGATTGAGGAATCCCAGCCTCCAGGGAATGGATAGGAAATGAAAGTTGAACTGTCTCTTCCAGTGCTGAGCTCTCAGGAAGGAGAGCAGCTTCAGCAATGCCCAAGCTCTGAGAGTCCCTGACAGTTCCAGACACAGTAGGTCATGGACAGGGTGGGTGGAGCTTACCCCTCTCTGGGCTCACCGATCTGAAGACAGCAGGATACAAACTGTCTGCATTAGTGTTTATTTTCAGGTTGGACCCAATACTCCAAAAGACCAGGAGTTTGGACTGGCAGGTATCTTGTTTCTTTGGGAAAGTGAAAAACTTGCTGTGTCGGGACAAGGCCTCTCTCCAACTTTCTGCTAGCAACCTAGAAATGAAATTTGTTGGACTTTGCCTGTGGCTGTAAATAAATACTATCCTGCACCTGTGTGTGTTGCCTGAAGTTTCTGGCCCAGTAGGGCCCCGTAGTCAGATCAAAGTTTTCCTACCCCAGGTCCTGCAGCCACGCATAGAATAATTACTCAGAGGCTAATAATTGCAGACTGTTCGGCCTATAACTCAGGCTTCTTGTTAGCTAGCTCTTGCATCTTAATTCAGCCCATTTCTATTAATGCCATGGCTTGTGGCTCCTGGCTTACCTGTGTTCCTTTTACATCTTGCTTTCTTGGTGGCAGCTCACAGCATCTTCCTCTGACTCTGCCCTGCTTCTCCTGTACTTGGATTTCCCATCTGCCTATAAGCTCCTTTGCCATAGGCCAAAACAATTCCTTTATCATTATGGTAATTCACAGCGTACAGAAAGACATCCCACATCACCTGTGCAGCCTGGTGATTGTCTGAGAGTTTAGCTATTGTCTTCAGTTCAAAACAAAAGCACCCTGTGTTGTGTGTTGGAGGGGAAGGGGCCTTGTTTACTTCTTCCAGCCCATTTATTATTTATGTGTTGCTTGCTTGTTTTTTGGTTTTCTGGGACAGTCTTAGATATTCCAACCCAACCTAGAACTCCATATGTAGCCCCGGATGACCTAGAACTCAAAGCAGGCCTTCTGCCTCAGCCTCCTGAGTACTGGGATTCACAGTAGGCGTGAGCCACCACACCCACTCAGAAATAATCAGTGTCTCTCTCTCCTGGTGTTTCCTCTTCTCTCTCCCCAGGGGTGGTGGCTGTTAGTGAGAAGAGTCCCACTCTGTGAATGATGCCATTGCTCCAGGGAACCACTGGAGAGACAGAATGCTGGCCACCACATTGTTAAGGAGCAATTGGAGTGTTTGCCCAGCCATTGGTGGCCTCCTAGACTTCCTATGAATCATGGACTTCCTGAGTGACAGAGAATTCCCACTCCTAAGTGTTTACCTGAAAGCAATGGAAACATGCCCATAAAACAAGACTGTACAAAGACCTGCACAGCAGCCTTATCCCTAACAACAAACCCAAAGTGGAAACAACCCAGATGTCCATCAACAGGAGAGTGAATAAACAAAATACAGTAGACCCACACAATGACTACTAGAGAGAGACAGAGAGAATGTAGGTGTGCCTCAGATCCACGGTACAACATGGTTCAGTCTTGAAGGCCTTATGTTGAGTGAAGAAAGCTGGATCAAATAAACTCATACTCTATTGTATCATTTAGACGGCATTCTAGATTCAGCCAGACTGCTATAATGCCGTAAATGAGAACAGCCATTGTTTTGTGGGACAGAAAATTGGCTGGAAAGGATAGACACAGGAGAGCCCCATTTACAGCGAAGTGTGCACCACAGCACACCTGCCTGTCAGCCAGGCTCCCCAAGGGCCACACAGCTCCCATCTGCCTGCTGTACCACCACCCTGGGCACAAGGCTGCTGCCACCTTGCAGAAAACAGTCACTCTAAAGCTGACTCCTTTAATTCCAGCACTCAGAAGACAAAGGCGTGAGACCGAGGCACGGGTTCAGTGCCAGCCTTGGCTAGAGAGTAACACCCTGTTTAAAAAAAAAACCAAAAGGAACAAACACAAAATCAGCTCCAGTAGAAAAGGAGGAGAATGTGCCGAGCCCTTCACACGCACATTCATCGACAACACAGCTTTGGAGGGTCAGACCTCAAAAACAAAACTGGGGCTCTTTTAGCCTTTGACTTGGACTAATCTTCCAAGAATGGAATAAGTGACAGGTAGGGAAGGTTACAAGGACCACAACCGAGGAATATGTCAGGTACACGTTCTTATCTATCTTTGTGTTGCTGGGCAGGGTGGAGATATTGTTCCCTTCAGGGTTTCCGTTTTTATTACTTTCCACATTCTGCAAAAATGCTTTCATTTAAAGTGTGAAGCTGGTGCTTTGAGTTTCTGGTGGAAAGAGAAACTTGTGGTGACCTCTGGAAGTGGGGGAGGAGCTGATCTCCCTAGAGTTAGGACAAGAAGCAGGTTCAAAGGCACTTGGGGTGGATCCTCTTTGGTAGCAGGTGCTTAGAGATACTGCAGCGTTTTTTATTCTTTAAAAAGTGCCTGTAGAGGACTAAATGCTGTACTTTAGGGGAAGTCCTACTGCACAGTGGCATGCTGCAGCCTTAATCCCTGTTCCTTGCATTTAAACTGTAGCCCTCTCCACACTTAACACATCTTTCCAACTTGCCTGAGATACGCCTTTAATGTTAATTATGTATGTTTTATATTCATAGCCCCTAGCTTTAAAGCCCAGCAGTGGAACATTAGTACTAAAAATTTTGCACGAAGCCATTATTCATCTGGAAGAGGCTTCAGCTTTCTAAGGGGGGGGGGGGGGCAAAGCACATGCTCCTTCTTTTCCTCAGCACCTAGGGCTCTCTTTAGATTTCTGACTCTCTTTGGAGTACAGCATCATTGTTGTGGAATTGACTGGGCTCTTTAATTAGTATATCTAGCAGATGCTTTTGTCTATAACCTCTGCAACAGAGCCTGATCCCATCCATCCCACAAGCCAAGCCTGGCCATTTATAGTAACAGTGAAGCCATAACTCTGAAGACACAGTCAGTCGGGGAAGCCAATCTAGCCCCTGCGTAGGTTGCCTGGGTGTAGAGTGCAAGTTGACTTTGCTGTCATTTAAGTAACACGTTTTCTGTAGAAAATCAGAAAGTAGAGATAAGAGATGTGAGGATACAGCTCATTGTTGATATCACCCAGACATGTTTGTTATGACATCCCATGTGTTTTTTGCTAGTCACGTAAGCAGCCACATGTGTGGCAGGGTAGATCCTGTCCAGGCCACCAGGGTATAAGCCACTCCACTGACTTTGTATCCTGGAAACTTGTGTTTAGTTAGTTGGTTGGTTTGGTTTTCTTTTCGAGACAAGGTCTTACTAGGTAGCCTTCTTAGTATGGAACTCACTGTAGTCCAGCCTGGCCTTGAACTCACAGAGATCAGCTGCCTCTGCTCCTGAGTGCTGAGATTAAAGTTGTGTGCCACCACCAACTGGCCTGCAAAGTTTATTAAATGAGGATATAACACAACAGAACGAAAACACAGCAAGGTGTGTTGCTAGAGACTAACATGGTAAGTCTAATATGCAAAGGTGCAGGGACTTGGAGGTAGGTATGTGATTGGGGGAAAATACCCATTTTCCTTTCCCTTCAATTAGCGACACTTAAGTCTACTGAAATCAACTGGCAATGGGCAGAGAGTATCTGGGGAAATGTATGCATTTCCCCACACTGAACACCACAAAAGCGAGAGTTCCCAGTTACTCTGGAGACCTGAAAGCTGGGGGTGGGGGAACACAGACAGTTGGCAAGGAAGAGAAAAATGACCTTCAAGGGTGAGAATGTGTCTGAAGGGCCGAGGTGTCCTGTTTTCTCCTGTTGTCTAGTTTGATTTGGGCTCTCTTCCCCGTAAGAGAAATCTAATCTTCCTCATTGAGGCATTCCAGTGAGAAGAGACTGAGGCCATTGCCTTCCGAGCTGTTGGCTCTGTTCTCCAGGTGGAAACAGGAACAGAGAAAAGCCTCACTGGCACTTGCTGACCCTTACGTGCTCCTGGATGAAGTATTTGGGGTGATCCCTGGGTTTCCTCTGTGAGTCTGGAACGACCACTTCAGGCTTAGTTTGAAGCCTGAGCCAGTTGCAGAGCCTTCTCCACAGACCCCATGACAGGATCCCTTGGAGGCATCTGGATAGCTAGCAATGTAATGTGACATCTCTGTGTCAATACAGTAAGTGTAATGTTTCTTTCACTGCAGACTATAATCCATCCAGGACACCATTTGTACTCTTCTTATATCGATGCTAGTGAGTGTTCTCAAGAATATTCTTGTCTTGCCTCTTTATGCTTTCCCTTCTTGGAATGAATTCTCAGAAGGGTAATTGGCAGGAAAATACACTCACATATTTATATGTTTTTAAGCGTCTCTTTCCAAAACATTGATAGTTAATTTTGGGAAAAGGCAGAAGCCAAGCTGTGCTTTTGTTTCCCCTGCCTCAAACTTCACTGTATATAGTTGTCATAGATGCCAAAAGCCACAAGCAGGACAATTTGAGGGAGCTCAGAGGCTGTGGTCAAATGTGGGCTTGTCTAGATGGGCTGTGTAGGTGCTCCTGACTAGGGATGCTCTCACAGAGGCCCTGCATGTAGAGAAAGTAGCAAGGTGACCTGAGTTGATGCTCAGATACCAGGATGGCACCAGGGTACATCTATGGGACAGGAGTTGCTCTGGGATCCCTCTGATCCTGCACCTCTCTGTCCCTGTGAGGTGGTAAGATGACAGTCCCAAGTCTCTCTGCTCTTTTTTCCCAACAAACCTCACCTCTGTGAACCTCACCCCACTGTGCAGTTATAGCAAAACATGTCAATAAAATGGAAAGGAAACCTAGGCAGCAGCAGGACCCAGCCATACTTTAACTCTGCTCCTTTAGCCTGACAGATGCCCTGTGAAACTGCCTTTGCCAGTCATCAGCAGGCTCCATGCTCCTGACCTTTGATTACTCAAAACCAAACTGTAAGGAGCCACAGCTCTCCAGTCCCCAACCTGTTCAGAGCAAGCACAAGCAGTTCCTGTTACTACAGTTGGCTGCAGCTCTCTACCTCACAGCTTCTGCATTGCCAACCCAAACTGTCCTGGGCTTAGCTTGCTGGGTGCAAGGAAGTCCATCAAAAGCTATCTATGCTCTGTGCTGTCCTGTTCCCTTCCTGTCATCGCCCTCTGTTCGTCTCTTAGCTGTCTTTTGACTTGTGGTGTTTGGAGTTGGTTTGTGGCATTGCTGCTGCTGCTGTTCACTGAGAGAGGAAACATTGACATAGGATCTCACATATAACCAGACTGGCCCTTGAACTGAGCCTCTTGCCTCCATCACTAGCTCACTTTGCCTTTCTTACCTTGTCTTCTTATACCCACAATGCAGTGTTCATAGGTGATGCCTGCCTGGGGATATTAAGTCTGTAGGATCAGGAGTTGAAAGATCGCCCAAGTACAGATTGGAAACCCATCTCAAAAGAAAAAACAAAAACAGAAAAATGGCAAAACTACAAATCAAACCTAACAAAGAAGCTCTCCTGTAACTGCCATGCAGGCCCATGATGAACACTGTTAGCAATTCCTAAAGATAGTTTCTGACATGGAGATCTCCCTCTTCCAAATGGGGGAACCAGTGACCTTTGTGCTGCTCAGCCATGAGATGCTGGGCCCATGAAGAGCAGTAAAGGAAAGATGCCCTTGCACAGTGAAGCAGGAAGCAGTTTATCCCACGGAAGGATGGCTCTAACATTTCTCTCTGGGTATTAGAACAGCATTCGGTTCAGGAAGAAGCTTGACATTCCAAGCTGTAAGAACGGAGGTGAGAGCCAGCAGAGACCAGACAAGGAGCCAGTCCCCTGTCCTCGGCCTCTCCCTGGATTTAATACTTTCCATTGTTTCCATGTTGCAGGATGTTCTACACTGATTAAACCACATCCCGCTGTTTGAAGGAGTGCTTATGATAGGCTATGACCTGTGTTTCTTGCAGGCAACTATGGTCCTGAGCTCTGCGTACTTCTGGCTGGGGTTGTTCCTGGTTCCAACAGCGTGTCTGATTGAAGATGTGGTGTGGAGAGCGTAAGTACTTAGTGAAGTCTTCCCTTCAGGCCCTGCACCCAGAGCAGCTGTCTCTCCTATGAGGGCTGTTGGAATTAAGAACGGGACTCCTGATACTTGCCAAAGAAAGAGTTTTTTGTTTGTTTGTTTTAAGTCAAAGCTTGTGCTTCATTTTTATAGGAAAAGCATACTGAGCAGAGGTCACATGACAGTAGTGGCGTTGTGTGTGACGGCAAGGCTGTTTCCAAACACAAACACATTTCATCTTGTTTAGGAAACACAACTAGAGACTCATTTCACATCTTAAAGCGGTTGCCAAACAATCACAATAATACCTGGCTCAAAGCCCAAAGCCCACGTATAGGAGAAAGTCATATGCGTGTAAGTCACATTCAAGACAACAGAGAAGGAAGCTCCGTTCTTCTAACCAACTCACAGCAGATATCCTGCCAACCAAGTTCTTCTCAAGAGCTGATTGACAGCTCTGTAAGGAAAATCACATCATAAATATAAAATTATAATGCAGACTAAGTGGGAATTAATTCAAACTTGCTTCCCGCTCCTATGTTTTACATTTTATCGGTCTTCAAATATAAAAGAGACACTGATGTCTCGAGAGAATATAGCCTTTAATTGCATTCAGGTGTAGGTAGAGATGGCTCCGATGCCCATAGGATTGGTTTAGGTTTGAATGCGTCCAGTTCTTCTTAGAAATATGGCCATGTTCCCTGAAGATTGAGACCTTCTACCTTGGATGAACCACAATTATTCAGGGCCCTGAGGTAGCAAAATGAGATTTTCAAGCCAAGCCTGCCAGAAAGAGACATCTTGTCTCATTTTTATCTCCTCCCACACTCAGCAGGAATTCTTCTTGCCTGACAGGGATGTTTGGAAAGTCTTCATATAGCCCCTTATCTTGACAACTGATTATGCTGATGCAGAGAGAGGGGAGCAATAATTTTCCTAGAATGAATTTTTGTTTATGTTTTTCTCCTGCTAGGTTTCTCATCTACTATGAAAACTCAAATAATTTTAACTTCTTAAATGCTTTTCACTAACCAACCGCTCTGCTCCATCTGCTACAACTATGTTCTATAAATGGTATAATTGGAACCTTTGGGATGATTATAGCCAGGAAAGAGATTTTCTTAACCTAATAGATGCACTGTGAAGAAATATTTGCCCTGTTACTTGTTCCCTGAGCCAGTAGGCCAATTTTGGCACGAAATGTTTATTCCCTTGCTGAATTTGTAGAGCTCTGCAAATTAGTTAGTTTTAGGAGTGAGCTTCTTGACTTGGCTGTGTCTGATGGGAAGTAGTTATAGGCTCACAAATTCGTCCCAACTCTCTTAATTCAGCTATCTTAAGTTAATGTCATGAAAACAGAGTTTTATTGAGGTTCATTCTTTCTGCCAAGTGGGTCTTCAGTGAAAGTATCTTTGTTTCATTTCAAAGAGAATGTTTATGGATTACAATGCAAAGGCTCCGCCTCCTCGTGTCTTCAGAAACCCAGTTGTTTCCAGTACAAATCCTCTGTCATCATGAAGCAAACAATCCATCCCCCACAGTAAGACTTGTCTCAGTCCCGTTTGTACAACGCAGGCTATAAAATTAGCGCCAATTGCATTTTAATGATGATAAATCAGATGATACTGCTTCCAGCTCCCGCATATGGAAAGAGTAAAAGCCACTTTCTCTCCAAGGAGCTTGCCAACTGGGTTCCAGCCGGGGCCCAGAGCCCCACAGAGAGGTTTGAGAAGCCAGTGGGAAGGCTACCCTTCTCTGCTGTATTGTTGAGGACCTGGCAGCTTCCACCTGCCACCTGGCAAGGTTAGCAAGCACAGCTTCTCCTAGGAATGGCATCCTATCACCTGGCAGAGCCAGAAGAGGCCCTACTGACTTACATAACCACGTTCTGAATGCATTTTGCTCTTGCATTATTGAAAGGAGCTAGAACAGCTAAACTAGCTGACATTTGGAAATGCCCAAAGTATATGCACATTTGCAACGTCTGCTTGGGTGCCCAAACTCCTGCCATTCTCATCCTGAAGAACAAGAGTTCTATGAGTGTATGTGGGTGTTGTCCCAGTGAGCACGGGGCCCACAGCCTCTGTAGTATTATACTCTGAGCTGGAAATGTTTGCCAAGGCAAGTAAATCTGATAGCTCCTCCCAAGGAGAAGCAGCATGTGGTAGACTTATTGCCCCTGGCAAAGCCGTAGAACTCACCTGTGATCTTTGTGTCTGAACGGCAGTTATGCAAAGTTTTTGAAAATGTTCTCCACCCTCCCATGTCCCACCAGGCACAGCGTCAGTGATTCTCAACCTGTGGGTCTCAACTCCTTTGGGGATCACATATCAGATATTTACATTACAATTCATAACAGTAGCAAAATTATAGTTATGAAGTAGCAACAAAAGAATTTTATGGCTGGGGGTCACTACAACATGGGGAGCTGTATTAAAGGTTCACAGCATTAGGAAGGTTGGGCCACTATGTCTACATCCTCCTGTCATTTGGTTTCTGTTCTATCTCTCTCTCTCTCTCTCTCTCTCTCTCTCTCTCTCTCTCTCTCTCACACACACACACACACACACACACACAGAGTCTTTGGACTAACAAATATTCTCACACAAAGCTATACTCCTAGCCCATGTTCCATGTCTTTCTTTCTTCCTTCCTTCCTTCTTTTCTTTCTCTTTGGTAAGTTCTTTCTGTATAGCCCAGGCTGGTTTTGATGTTAAGATTCTCCTGCCTCAGTTTCACAAATACTGGTATTGCAGGCATTGCCACCCCAGGCCGGTTGCTCTGTCTTTGAAAACTTCATCACTGAGCATGCCTGACTTCAAGTGCAGATCTATGAGCACCTAAGACAGTGAGGACTCCCTTCTAGGCACCTCCTCCTTTGGCCAGCCCCTCTTCCATCTCAGGACCTGGGCTGCTAGAGTAGAGTGGGAGAACCAGAATCAGTTAATTCCCTCTTCCCACCTAGTCTGTAAGCTTTCTGGGTGGAGACCCATTGTAGCCTATCTTAAGTCAGATTTGGAACACCATAAAAAGCCTGCCCTGTTATTTCTCAAGTGTTTTCTTAGGGCTCAAATGGCCCTATTGTTTATTAACATAATTGATTATATGTGATCCCTGGCTAGTGAGAAGTCTCGTTAGATACGTGGGGTGTAAGTTGTCCAGGACTATTTTAATATCTGTTAACCTACACTCTCCCAGAATGCTCACCTGTGACAGCGTGCTTAACTAAGCTTTCATGTATGGCTCTGAATCCAGGAGAAGTTCTCTACTGTCACTCTCTATAAATGATACAAAGCTCAAGGCCACCGAGCATGGAGGAACACGCTTTCTTTTATTAAACTATTCTCCTGTCCTTTTTACTAGACATCATACAATACAGACCCCAATTCCAGAATGACTTCACTTCCTTAGAATTCCACATAGGTAGTTAAATGGCAATAGAAGTAATTTCTGTGTCCAAATGGGTCTTGATCATTTTTAAAGATTCTAACCAAACCAATTTCCCTTGAAGTGCATTGTGTTTCCATTTTCATCCACAGTTAGAATCTGATGTTTCCAGTTGGCTTACTGTTCTTAAATGCAAAAGAAGGCGCTTGGATAATAAGTTTTAGAAACAAAAGGATGAAAAGTTCTAGATACCAACCCAAGCTGTTTTTTCTTGAAGTACCTAAGGGGACAAGAAAACATAGAAGGACTGAAACCAGGGGAGGTGGACTAGAGAAGGTGTGGACTAGAGAATGATATCACACACACACACACACACACACACACACACACACACACACACACACACACACACACACACTCTTAGGGATGTGGGAAAATCTCACAGTGAAACCCACTCCTTGTACAACTAAAGCTAATAAAAAAAAGATGACAGTCCCTTAAAATCCGGAGGTGTCCTTTCCTGTATCAGGAAGCTCAGACTGACTCATCCGTCAGCCCCAGCTACCTCCATCTATCCATTCCATAGTCACCTGTGTCTCAAATGGGATGGGATGAAGGAAACTGGACCACTAGGGAAAGACAAGATAATCTGACATCAGAGCTATGACCCAAACCCCCACTCGCTGTCAGTGAGATGTGACTACATGTCAATGGCAAATGCGTATAGGTTTACCTTGATAACTGGTCAGTGTGAAATCACTACGTCTGCGTTACAGGATGGCTTAAGATTCCTTTCTACTTAGCAGGTCATAGTACTTGAGGAAATGGTTTTACATTTCCGATATCCTTCTACTCGAATGCTACACGCCTCCCTAGGCTTACAACCCAGGGTTCTCAGTAGCGGCTGAGGTTCAAGCCCAGCTCATGGAAGCCAGCTTGGCATTGCATTCTGGGTTTTTGGAAGTGACCAGTATCTGCACTCTGGGTGTCATATTCTTTGTTTCTTGAACGAGGCTTCAGGTCCCGTTGCCCTATTCCCACTCCATGCCTGTTCTTCCTCTCTCAAGCCCAGCAATGCTGTCTCTCCTGGCCCAGGACACAGCAATAAAGCTAGCATAGAGGTTGACTGTCCTGTGCAGAAGGGAGGACAATGTGGGGAAGCATGCCCAACCTAGTGTGAAGTGACTGTGAGCAGGGTGGAGCATGCCACTTATTTATTTATTTGTTTGTTTATTACCAGCACAGCCCATAAGCTTACATGGGACCAGGAACATTTAGCAGTACTGGACAGCATACATTTAATGTCCTTTCTCTCTCCTGAAAAATATTGGCCACTTTTTCCTGTATTGTTTAACTTAAAATTCATGGTCCCCCACTTTGAACTCGTTATTTTATCAATATTGAGCTTTAGAGCTTCTTTTGAAGTTACTAAGGTATTATGTGTTAAAGCCTGTGTGTTTTTTGCCTTGTTTACTCTATGGGGAAGGATGGCAGGCATGTTTGCCATGTCTTCCTGCTAGTACTCCATTACTGATTAACATGAAGTGCTGGGTGACCTGCCTTTATCTGAATAGTCCACTATCCTCATATCCGGAGATGGGGGAGCGAAACTCCATCTCCAAAATGTTCCCGACCATTTTCAGTTCCAAGCAGTCACACTCAGTTCTGGTTCCTATCCTGTCTGCATCTTGGTGCCATACAGGCTCCTTAAACAGCTCATCAGCATGAAGCTGTCACAAAGCTGTTCCTAAGGAAGATTACCAGCACTGCTCACTTACAGTTGTCATGACTTTCTTTATGCCATATTTGCTTCCTTTATTTAGCCTACTTTTTTTCTTTCCCTTTTTGCTGTTGGTGGTGGTGACGGTGGTGATGGTGGTGGTGATGGGTGGTGGTGATGGATGGTGGTGGTGATGGGTGGTGGTGATGGTGGTGGTGATGGATGGTGGTGATGGTGGTGGTGGTGGTGGTGGTGGTGGTGGTGGTGGTGGTGGGTAGTAATGATAGTGGTGGTGGTGCTAGGAATTGAGTCTCAGGCCTTATGCAGAGGAATAAGTGCTCTGAGCTATATTGCCAACCTATTTCTTATTAAATGCCTTTACTTCACCTATGCATTTCCAACCAGAGGATCAATTTTATTTTGGTGTAGTTTTGTTTAGTTTCTAATAAAATTAAAAAAAATAATGTATGGACATAAGATTTATTTAATGAGGAAATATACTGGAGAGAGTTAATTATTATGCTGGGGTGGCAGAAGTGTAGTCCAGGCAGAGCATTTGCCTAGCATGTATGGTGCCATGGCTCAACTCCTACCATAGCAAAACCAGAAAGGAATCAAATGTCTTGAAACCAGAAGGTCAGCTCTTTAGGAGACACTGTGTTGGTGATGACAATGTAGGTTTCAGTTACACCAAACTGTGCACAGCCATGAGCTACAACTCAAGAACTGAATACATGTATCAAACAGGTTATACTTTAGCTTCCATTTTAGAGGAACCTGAGAGCGACAGATAATTTGACCATGGCAAGGGATTTCGTTTAGCCAGGAAAAGAAAGCATAGAATTCCTCCGCTACCCAAGAGGAACCAAGCCTCAGGCCAGGTTTCTCATTGTGGCAGGAAAGCAACTCGGTTTCCTGAGTAACCTCACAGCCAGAAGAGGATGGGAAAGCTGCCCTGGATATGTATTGACTCCAAACCTCAGGCCAAGGATTTGTACTGAGAACATGAATTCTGGTATCCTAAACCTCAGCTAGGCTGAGGCAGTGGCTCTTTTCACAGTAAACAGCAAAATAAGAACTGCTAACCCTGGGCCTTGAGACCCAGCTGGGCAGGAAGCAAGGAATCAGAACCTGTGCAAAGAGATTTAAAGTATCTCATGTGCTTCATATCCTGTAGTCAAAGTTCTAGGGACCAACTTGTTGATCTCCGGGGCTCCTCCTGTCCTTCTTAGAACTGTCTGGTCCCTGGCTTTTAGGGGGTACGATAGTCTATGTTTCACAGTCCAGGTCTCAGCTAGGGTATTTCAGGATGCTTTGGGCTAGGAAGGTGAAACTCCTGTGACATGCCCAGCTCTCCCAGAGGACGCCTACGTGTGGTAGGGAGGTTGACGAGCAGCCTTCCCATCTGTGTCACAGTCACATACCATCTTCTCTGTCTGTTTCTTCCACTCCAGGGCCAAGCACACCTGCAAAAAGACACTGCTGGAAGAGGTACAGGAGCTGGAGACCAAGTCCCGAGTGATGGGAAAAGCGATGTTGCGAGATAGTAACGGGAAGAGGTGGGCTACCCTCAGCGTGTTCTCCTGTACCCCTTGGCTAGTTTTTAAGGCGAGCATGGTGGGTTCAGTTTCAGGCATTCTGATTACATGCTAAGAAATGCGGTCATGGTGAGCTTCAGATTACGTCTTCTCAGAAGCCATGAGAATCTGAGTTTCTGGGTCACTGGGCTTGTCCCCAGGTAATAGTAGTGGTTTTGTTGGGTTTGGGATGTGGAAGAAAACAGTCTTGTGAATAATCAACAGCATAGCAATATTTTCTTAAGGGGAGTAGGTGGGATTTAAAGAGGATCCAAGAGGCAGGACTTTGATTTCACACCCAACCATGTTACTCAAGGCTGAGCAAGTAGAAGAGTATGTGGTTAATGATGGAGAGATTTAGCTGTCCATGAAAGTTTCATTTCAGTCAATTTCAGTAATCTTGAGGGGGCTTACCCCTTTATTTACATTTTATGTGTATGGGTGCTTTGCCTGCATATAATGTATCTTTGTGTACCACAAAAGAGGGTGTTGGATCCCCTGAGTTGGGAGTTACAGAGATGGTTGTGAATCACTATCTCTTTACTGGGAATTGAACCCGTGTCCTCTGGAAGAGCACCCAGTGCTCTTAGCTGCTGAGCCATCTCTCCATCATCCAGAAGAGGGATAATTTGGTGAATTATCGCCACTTAGTAGATTTGAAAAAGGTTGAAAACACTTTGGGGGGGTGTGTGTGTGTGTGTGTGTGTGTGTGTGTGTGTGTGTGTGTATGTCTTAGGGTTTCTATTGCTATGACCATGACAATTCTTATAATGGGAAGCAATTAATTGGGATGGCTTACATTTTCAGAAGTTCAGTCCATTATTATTATGGTGGGACATGATGGGATGCAGGCAGACATGATGCTTGAGAAGTAGCTGAGACTCCTACATCTTGATCCAGAGGCAACAGGAAGTAGCATGAGACTCTGGACAGTATCTTGAACATAGGAGACCTCAGAGCCTGCCCCCACAATGACACATTTCTCCAACAAAGCCACACCTACTCAGACAAGCCACACACACACACCTCCCAATAGTGCCACTCAGTGTGAGCTTCTGGAGGCCAATTCATTCAAACTAGGACAGCATAGATGCTGCTGCTTCACCTCCATTGTCACTCAGCAGCCAGAGGCTCCGCCCCTACAGTCATCAGGGGACTGGGAAGAGTGTGCCCTTTCCTCCCACAAGCTCAGCAGAAATCTGTATGGCTCCGGGCCAAGGATCACCTGGAGTGTGGAAAGATGGCCTTGTTTAATGTGGAACGGCTAGAAAATTCTGAGTGTTCTTCTCCTGTTCTTCTCCTAAGTGCCTGAAAGGAGAGCTGCAGATAACTTTAAATGAACCAAAGATCAAGAAATACTTCTAGAAGTTTCTGCTTTGTATTTGTTATAACTATCTTTTAAGGCAATGAAATGAAAGATATTTGGTTTATAACAAAGGAGATTCTGGGCTGGGACTATAGCCCAGTCCAGAAAGTGCTCACAGAGCAAGCATAGAGACCTGAGTTCAATACCAAGCACGTAAAAAGCCAAGCATGGCAGCACTTCACTGGAAAGATTTCTGTGTAAGACAGTGATTAGAAGCTTCACCATTTGCACTCCATGAAGAAATCAGAATAATAGACAGTGAGTTCTTTACACTAGCATGGGGAGGTGGGAGGTGTGTGTGCAGGGTGCTGGGGGGGGGGCAGGGAGTGAGGGGGTTAGGAGATGGGTGTGTCTCTGAAGCTCCCTGGCCAGCTAGTCTAGCCTAGTTAGAAACCAGTCTCCAAAAATTGGCATTGTAGTTTTGGTTTTGTTCATGGTTTACTTTAAAACATTTTAGATTTATTTATTTTATTTTGTGTATATGAATATTTGGTTTGCATGTATGTCTGTGTACCTAGTGCTCTCCAAGGTCAGAAGAGGTCCCGTGGATCCCCAGGAGCTGGAGTTACTAATAATGGTTGCAGTCTACTACATGGGTGCTGGGAACTGGACCAGGGTCCTTTGCAAGAACAAGTGCTTTTAACTACTGCATGACCTCTTCAGCCTTGTGGTTTAATGCTTAATAAGTGAATGGATTAAGCATTGTGATGGCATTTATAAACCAACAAAACAAAAATTACCGTCTTCTATAAGCTTAAAACTAGGAATAAGGATGTAGTTCAGTGGTAAAGAATAGCAGAAGCATAGCCCGTATTCCTGTGTCCCTCTCACAAGAGGAGAAACAGAAACAAACAGATAAATGTAGCATTGTGACTAGGTGGCAGGATTCTTTTATATGTCAAACAGTTTAGATGCAGTACTTAGTACCTACTAGATTTCCAATGGCCTACAACGTTGAGACCTACAACATTTTTCTGAGACCTGAGAAAGTTATATTTATAGGCTGCAAAAAAATGGAGTGGGGGATTCAGGCAGGTTGAGATTGATAAGTAGTCACAAGGATAAAATGCTCAAAAATTGGATAAGCACAAGTTTTCATTTTTCAGAAGACTATGGGCCTCTTACATGTGAGAAGTCTCAAATCTATTTGAGATAGTTAAAGAAACATAAAGATATTCTAAGTAAAGCACACTTGTCAGTTCTAAGGAGATATACCAGAGGAGAACATTCCAAATACTGTGGTCTATGTTTGCATAGCTCTGGGCAGGGCCTTTATATGGCCCAGAAGGTTTTTTTGTGTGGTCTAGATTTGGCAGCATGGATAGTCAAAGGACCATCTGGCTGGGGCCATTCAAAAAGGCTTTCATGCTAGCAATGGGCTGGGAAAGAGCTTAAGGTGTAAAGGTCCCCAGAGGACCACAGCAGTGAGTGTGTGAGAAGCATAGGGCACCCCTATAATGACATCAGTGGAGGTATGCAGGCAGAAATCACCCCAGCCTAGTTTTCAGACTGTCAAGCACTTTGCAGAGATCTGGCATCTGTGTGAACTCTGGGATGGCCCTGGGCGATTCAGGAATGAAGTAACACTCTCTTCATCAGTTGAGACAGCTGATACTTTTAGGGTAAGAAGAATGTTGATGAAATAATCCGGACAGCCTGAGCCATTGTGAGAGTGCATTGTGAAAGTCCATTGTGAAAGTATCCACTGTGTGTTCAGCCAGAGGGAGCTGTGGTCTGTCAGCCTTGAAAGGAGATGAGACCTCCATCTTTCTTCATAAAAAGATGGGATCCTTTCATTTTGCTTCCTGTGCTGTACTAGGAATTTAATTCATGGCCTTGCATATACTCCACCCCTGAGCACCACAGAGCCCTTGGATTTGTCAACAGAGAGAGGATAGAGACACAGCCATCATCCTCAGCTGCCTGAGGAGTCTCCCTCATCTAAGGGAGCTCACACATCAGGCTAAGCCTGGATGTGTGGTGTGGCTGTAACTCAGAAAAGAATCTCAGGCTGAGCCAGTATGAAGCAGAATTGGACATTTTTATTAATGACATTTTAATATAGGCCCAAGCGTGAGGATTAGGAACACAAGACACTCAGAAAGTCATCCTCATGTGTAGATCTTTGTTTCTCAAGGGAGAATAGATTAAGGCATACCCAAGTGTATGTATGGGCTCTTGAAGGGAGAAG
This sequence comes from Phyllotis vaccarum, assembly GCA_033318265.1. Taxonomy (NCBI): domain Eukaryota; kingdom Metazoa; phylum Chordata; class Mammalia; order Rodentia; family Cricetidae; genus Phyllotis; species Phyllotis vaccarum. The sequence continues at coordinate 61,988,877 of JARWLC010000005.1, forward strand.
ATGTAATTAAATGTCTTGGAATTATTCATATGTGCCATTTTGGTGGCTCTGAAGTTCCATTTCAAAAGGTTTTAAGGAACCCTCCCTCCCCCCTTACTCTCCCATTATTTAGGGATGCCACGGGCTGATTTATAATCTGATAAAATAGGCCAGGAGCCACTAGGATTCCACAAGGGATGCAGTCTGTGTCCTTTCCACTCTGTTGAGCTTCTGCTTGAAAACTGCAGGCCTTTGGCAGAGAACGGGAAGCCTTCAGTAGTTGTTAACTTCTTGAACTCTTGCTTCATTGCTAAAGGGAGGTGTTGGGTGAGTGCTTCTTTCTCTCCTCACTTTTCTGAGGTTTTTTCCTGCCTTTCAATTTCCCCTTTAATGGAAATCTTCCTGTCTGTCTGGTGGCAGAATGATGGGCATGCACCACCACACTACACCCAGCTAGCTTCCTGTGGGGAGCAGCTGGGGCCCTGAGCACAAAGGACAAGCACCTGAGCTCCCTCCCCATGTCTCATGAATGTAAGTTTTAAACATCTGCCAAGTGTGCTGAAACATACCTTTAATCCCACTACTCCAGAGGTAGAGGTGGGCAGATCTATGAATTCCAGTCCAACCTAGTCTACAAAGCAAGTCCCAGGACAGGCAAGGCTACACACAGAAACTGTCTGGAAAAACCAAAAGGGGGGGGAACCCCAAACAAACAAATATTCGCTTAGAAAAATATACCCCTGAACATTCAAGCAGATTTCAAATGGTAGAGTTTGTGTGTGGTTTTCTACTTGCTGCATTTGAACATCCATACTCCTAACTTAGGGCGAATTTCATGACTTTAGTTGGTTTGATTCCATGTATGCACATCTAGACGAATACATGTTCAGAGTGTGCGCGCCATCACGAGGTAAGTTCTTATTGTCCAACGCTTCATTGTGGGATTGCTCACTAGAGATAGTGTGGGGACCCACTGTCCTCAACAGTGTCTACCCTTTGTTTTTCTCCCTTCTACGGAGTTCGGGTTTGCTGCAGGCCATCTGCTCACTAGACAGTCGAAGCATGCTGTTCTCTTCGGGAGGAGATATCATCCACTTGACCTCCAGAGAGCTGCCTCCTCCCTGTTCTCTGATCAGTTCTGCTTGCTTCCTCCACACCTGCTTGGATCCCCGGGCACCTGCAGGCTGGGAGGGGTAGTGGGGTACAGGCAGAGGGTTACGCTTACCCTTCCTGGTGAAGATCTTCTAGACTCTGGCTAAACTATTGATCACACTGTCCTGTTTCCATTTCTTCTTCCTACCCCATTTGACTGTCAGTTCACCTCTCCTCACCATGTGTGAGTACATGTGGGTGTGTGTTTGGGGCATATAGGCTCATAGAGGAAGTTCCCTAAGTATTAGTCAACTGACTAGCTGGAAATGGGAAAGTCCAACTCAGTGAGGTGCCAGTAAGGAAGTGACCTGGTTGGTGTCTGGTTTGCTGACTCGTCTTGGAGGTGGCCACAGAGAGAAAAGGCTAGAGTGAATGCAATCACATCCTTTCCAAAGGAAAAACTTTTTCTTACCAGTTAAAAATAGAGGCATTGGAGAGTTGGCTCAGCACCCACATCAGGCTGCTTACAGCCAACTGTAGCTCCAACTTCAGGGGACCTGACTCCTTCTTCTGCAGACATAGGTATTATAACACACAAACATACATGTATACTCATTACTGCAGCTAGAATTTCTTGGTCCTGCCTAACCCTGCGGTCCGGATGAATCTCTTCCACTCTCAGTCCCACAGCTGCTTATAAAATAATCACTCAGAGGCTTAATATTAATTACAAACTTTTTGGTCTTTGGATCAGGCTCATTATTAACTAGCTTGTATTTCCAAATTGGCTGTATCTTGTCTTGCCATAGGCCATAGAAGCTTCTTTATTAACCATTGGTAGCAACACATATTCACAACATATAGAGGTACCATCCTACAGCACTTCCCCTTTTCTGCCTAATCAAAAAGGAAAGTTTTAACTTTAACATAATAAAATTACATATAACAAAACAGCAAGAATTGCATTTACAATATCTAGTCTGTATTTGGAAAAATTAAAGAAAATGTTCTATTATCTATCCTATCTTTGTGAGTCTCAAGTTTCATATCTAATTTACCTTTTATTATTACTAAGGAAAACTATAATTATAACTATCTAGTCTTCAACTCTATCAAAGACTCCAGAAGAATATAATATTGCCTGAGTAAACAGGAAGGTCATTGCAAGCAACTGCCAAAATTTTAGAAATGACAGAGACATATGGCTGCCTAGAGAGTCACCCAAAGTTTCTCTGCAATGTTATGGCATCCATCTTCAGCCTACAGGCCTGGAGTCGCTGGAAGACTTTTATGTAAAGCAGGAAATTTGAAGGACTGTCTCACCTATTAGCGAAGCATCATGGTCTCAACCTTGCTTTGTTCGGAGGGGGTGCATTTCTTATGTGTGGTTGTGCACTGTGAAGATGTTAACACTTCTTGCTCTCTAGGCTGGTCAGAACATTCTCCTAAGCAATCTTCCCAGGAGCCCTTTCGTAAGGGGAATCTAGCAGGCACACTGGTCTCTTTAGAAGGACCACCCTGAATAGCATTATCTTGTATGTCTCAAAAACAAAGACCTACAAGAAAGAACTCATTTTTTTTCAGTGTTTTAATATTTTCCCTTCTTTATTCCTAAAGTGTAACTCGAGATTTTTTTTTTCTGGAAGAAGAAAATATACTATGAATACCTACTTTTATAGATAGAACAAATTTCCAAAACAACATGAAAGGGAACAGACTAGCTTTACCCTACTGTGTCTTCCTCTATGGTGTGGGATAGGGCGTGTTCTGTGATGTTGGGTTTCACATATGGCAAGAAAGCAGGTGAATAGAGGAAGAAAGGGTCTAGGGGTAGTGTTATCTTAGTCTGGATAAACAACAAGGAGCCTCTGTTCATTCTAGGTCCTTCTCTCTGTTCATCACAGTTGGTTCAAAGGGGGCAGGTGACCCAGCTGGTTGTCTCCAGTTTCAAGGCCAAGCAGTTCTGGTTGCTGCCTCTGACTTCCCAGGAAAATACAGATTCTCTTTCATCTAAGTGCTTTCCCTGACCTGAGGCAGACTGGGTAAAGATAGCAGCCTGTCTGGCCTGGAGTCTTCTGCCAGTGATCAAGTGTCTCCCTCTGGTTTTGTGTTCTCTGGGAACACTGATGCGTGGCGCTGGGGACTCTCATAGAGTGACCTCAGGAGGGAATCTGATCCCAGCTGGGTGCTGCAAAGCCTGTGTTCTCCCCTTCAGCCTCCATGACAAATGGAATATATGTGGACAAGTTCCATGGGAGGGTGGAGGGATGTTACTGCCCATGACCAGAGAATCCTAACATAGTGCTCCCTGCTGAAGAATAGGGGCCAGCACCTGCAGCCTTTCCAGGATTTCTAAACTTATCAAAGACATCCTTCTGCTATGCTCTCTCAGGGCTACCTTTGAGACGGATTATATATGTGTGTGTTTATATATACTTTTTTTCACAGCCTGTGTAGATTCACAGCACATGTAGACATTCAGAGAGTAAATTCCCATATAATCCTCTAGCCTAAAAGTTAGATAGCCCATCTTTACCAGCCATTCCTAACTGGCCGTTCTTAAAGGTCATAGGTTTTCCCCAATAAAAGATGTGACTCAGCAGGAACTCTGTTTCCTATTCAGTTGGTACAGAAGTTTAGCTGAATCCCGGGCATATCAGGAGGGTGGAGGCATCAAGAATGAGGTTTGATTGGGGGAGGGGGGTGTTAAGCCTTACACATACTGGGTAGCTGCTCTACCACTGTGCCACATCCCCAGTCCACAGATTAAGTTTTGGATTAGGGAGGATATATATATATATATATATATGTATGTATGTATTTATGGTGTAGTTCAGGGGTAGGGTCCTTCACTATCATGAGGCACCCTGGACACCAACCCTTGCACCTTAGTTGAATGAATAGATAAAGTCATAATAATGTTTAAGGTGTTTCCTAGTGGTATGGTACAACTGCCATGTGGAAGTAGGATTTAGGTAAGCCTTTCCTGTGAGACAGCAGCATCAATGTTTGTATCAGTTCAGTCGGGGGAAAGTGTATTTTCTCAGAGTTATGGCTGTTGGCATCATGTACCTCCGTCTTCTCTTTATTCCCCTCCTACCCCATCCATGTTTTTTTCTCTTAAAATGACTATTAGTTTTTTTTTTATTGGCCAAAAGGGTAGGAAATTATGGCATCATTTCAGCAAATTTCTCATGCCAGGTGGCAAATGTCTGCTTCCAACACCTGGTTGAGATTTATTTGCCATCCAGCTGCATTTTTTCCATGACTGTGTCATGAAGCAGAGCAAGGAGCCCAGTTGTGAGACAAACAGGATGGAATGGGGCTGTAGGCCCTGCCACTCACTTCACTGTGCAGACCTTGGCTGGATTATTAGCATCTCTGAACTTTCCTTTCCCAGTCATGGGTGGAATGGGAAAATCCACAGCATGTGTAGACATTCAGAGAGTAAACTCCCAATCTCACCCTCTAACCTAAAAGCTAGAAAATAATCCATCTCTACTGACCATTCCTAACTGGCCATTCTTAAAGACCATGGTTTTTTTTCCCCAACAAAGAATGTGAACACAGTAGATACTCTGTTTCCTATTGGGTCAGTGCAGAAATTCAGTTGAACCCCAGGCATATCATCAGGAGGGTGGAGGCATCTAGAATGAGGTTTAGTTGTGTGTGTGTGTGTGTGTGTGTGTGTGTGTGTGTGTGTGTGTGTGTGTGTGTTGTTGAAGCTAAACCTAAAGCCTTATACATGCTAGGCAGGTGCTCTACCAGTGACCCACATCCCCAGTCTACAGATTAAGTTTTGGTATGGGGGAGAAGACTGAATCTAGTGACATCAGCTCACCCAGTCTACCTAAGGGTCACTGCCTCCAGGAGCTCCTCTTACACATAAGAGGCTGGGCCCATGAAAGCTCTCCCTTATACTCCAGTCTCTCCTGATGCCCACCTGAAACACAGTGTCCCCAGCATCCCCAGCCAGTTGTCCCAGATAATCCAAGGGCCTTCTCGTGGACATCACTCATAGGTTTGGCTTTCCTCCACAGTGATCATATCAGTTTAAACTTCCCTCAAATCAACACATTCTGCTGCTGTTGTTTTTGATGTGCTGGTCTGCACCTGTATCTCTGCATCTCACAGACTGAGAGCAGAGGATGGCTTGTACTTGGCAGGTGATGTCCATACACTTGGGCAGCACAGAAAGACCCTATTCTAAAGAGAGGAAAAGAAAATACTCCAACAGAAGCAGAGAAGGTATCACAGAGGGGCCCCCATGTCACCAATTCACAGATCCAACAAGTACCAAGAATTTGCCAGAGTTGCTGTATTTGGCCTCATTTGACCCTAGATTTCAGCTTGCTGAAGCATGTAAAAGCAAATCTTAGACATTAGTACTGTTTGTCCTTACATACTTCAGGGTTATCCTCAAATAGTGGCCACCTGCATTGTAACACCTTTTACAATGTGCACCATGTTGCTCTTACATATGAATGGTGGGATGCCACACTCTCAGATCACATCCAATTATTGGTGATCCTTCCTCAGTGTCAATCGCATACTTGCCCTGTAAATAGACTTTTCAGATGCTTTTGGTCCCCGCTGCCTTTTCAGGGTTAACTGCCTTATACTGGAACCAAAGCACAAACCACATTGTTATGGTAACACATATGTGGCAGCCAATTGTGATGGATGGAGGCTTCATGCCCCATGTGGGTGCAGTGGAAGGCAGCGGCATGGGAGACACTTAGACTGGGCCCACATGGAAAGACTATTATTATGGAGAGAAAGAAGAAATAAATGGAGAGAGAGAGAGGAGAGGGTGGGTGTTGTAGAGCGTGCCTTCTGGCAGGGTGGGGAGAAGGGAAGACAGAGAACAGGAAAGATGGAAGATGGGAATCCATCTTAAATGGAGCTCAAACTCAGAACTCAGGGTGGGGCCAGGTTAATTGCCATTGGCCAGGTGTGGCTTCAGGGACAGAATCCTAACACACATTAACCTTATCAAGTCTCACTCCATCTATAGAAGTTATTATAGGACTTACACATTGCAGCCCCATTTCATTTATCATAACACTGTGGCCACTTGCAACTGATAAAAGAGTTTCAAGGCTCAAAGAGGAAGTGTTTTTAGGATTTCCAACATCTTCAAGCCACCTCCGGTACCTACAGCCCACAGCCCACCAGCCAGCACTCAGGCATAATGCATAGTTACCTCAGATGCTGGCATTTGTGCATCCCCTAGCCACTTCTGGAGTCCTAGGGCTGAGCATGCACCCTCAGCCGTCAAGAAAAATGCCTAGCCAGCCTACAGCTTCTATTCCACTCCGCTGCTCTCTGTTCAGGGAATGTAACAACTTGGCCCAGCCAAGGAAGACCCCCTGGGTAGCAAGAGTGTCACAGCTTCGCTTGCTCAGCTGTTCTCTGTCCTGGCAAAATAGGAGACTTCCAGGGTGTGGATTGGCCAGATGCTTTCCCCTTCTTTTTAACCTGATTTGGTTTTGGTTTTAGGGCCAAAATGTTTCTTTCACTGGCTCTTTTGGGCTTTCAGACTCTAATTCAGGGCCAGGGTACATTTCTTTCACTGGCTCTGATTCTAGAGCCAAAGTGTGTTTCTTTGGTGCTGGTTTCAGAGTCAGGGCACATTTCTTTTTGGTTCTGGGTTCAGGGATCAAGTATTTCTTTCACGGGCTCAGGTCTTAGATCCAGGGTGGGTTCTTTCACGAGCTCTGGGTTCAGGGCTAGAGTGGGTGTACTTCATTGTCTCCGGGTAACACATCTCTCCAGTGCTTCCATTTATATAGCCATTCTCCCTGGAGTACTCGGAAGGCTGTGGGGCACCCATAGCCAGGCTGGAATACCTATTTGTCTGCAGCACTATAGGAAGGGTCAAAGCAGGCCAGGCATATGTGCGAACTTGGAGGAAGTGGTGGAGTGAAGGGTTATATGATATTGCCTTTTCTGTTTTGTTTTGGGTTTTTTTGTTTTTGTTTTTTTTTTTTAAATCTTTCTTTTCATCCATGTGTCTGGGTGTTTTGCCTGCATATATGCCTGTACATCACATGCATGCCTGTGCATCACATGCATGCCTGGTGGTGCCGGACGCAGAGAGAAGAGGACATTAAATCCTCTGAGGCTGGAGTTACCAACAGTTGTGGACAACCATGTGGGTTCTGGGAATTGAACCAGGTCTTCTGGAAGAACAGCCAGAGCTTTTGACCACTGTGCCATCTCTCCAGGCCTGTTGCTACCTTTTTTCAATGCCTACTTGCAGGAGGATCATGAAGCAAGCAAGCATAGAATATCCCCAACTTGTCAAGTCAGGCTAGGTGAAGAATTCAGAGAAGGGAGGAGCCAATGGACCTATCAACTGTCTTGACTTCCAGATAGAACTGCTTTCATGGGCTCCAGTATGGTCTGTGAAAGAAATTAATAAATGCATTTCATTTTGGAAGAGAGGTGAACCACTAGCAAGGTCTATACACGAGGGAGGGAGTTTTCTTAGAAAAATAAGTGCGAAGTCGTCAGCTCTGGCAGGCAGGCAAAAGCTGCCAGGCCTGGGGGGGGGGGGGCAAACACAGGTGAGGAAAGGCATTAGTGGAACAAAGGAAGTAAATGGTCCAGGAAATTGCAGAAGGGCTGACTGGATTACCCACTGGGGGATTGCTGAGACCTGCATCCCGGGCACAGGAAGGAAGGAGGAGGAGAGTAAACACTTAGGAAAGTAAAACACATCATTAGTGTTTAGGGAGCCCCTGAACTGTCCCATCAACATCAACCCAAGATAGTCAGTTCTCTGCTGTTACTTTATGCTGCAGCCCAGCCTCACACCTCAACTTCAGGAAGACTCTAATATAACTGTCTTTGAGTTGCAAGTTAAGTTAGTTTCATGCCCAGTTTCTCTACCTTTCAAGAATTATTTTTTTACTAAACGTTGAATGTCAGTGCCAAGCTGAGTGCTCAGGCTTGCTGAACCCCCTGAGAAGCTCCGACAGGACACTTGATTCCCTTTGAAAGCACTTGATTGCTGAATTCTTCCTCTTGCAAGATGGTTCTACTTCAGCCACTGGAGCATCAACAGGAGACTTTTGATGTTTTGAGTGGCTGTTCTGTGGGTGGCATACTGAACAGTGGCATTGCACATTCCAGGCAGGAACTCGTTCCTCAGACACTCTAAGGTCTCAGCTGAGTGCTGTTAAGTCCTGGGGAATTGTTTGCTTTTCTAGCTGACACCCCCTCCCCCCAGCTCCAACTGTGTAAGCCGTCTTAGGCTAAAACATTCCAGGCAGCATAAGGCAGCGATCACCTGCAGCCCTCCTGAAATTGAGTTAACAGTCTACATTCCCAGGGTCTGGCTCCCTGGTAGAGTAAACTGGAGAAACTCTAGTGGGGGGCATCCTAAAGTTTAGAATCATCTGATTTTTGTACAGCATGTAGGAGAATTTCTGGGCTCTTTGGTGCCTGGGACTGTGGAAGGAACCAGGAAGTACTGGACAGTTGCTTCGCTGGTACTCTGCACCACAGAGCATGCCTGCACTCCCCAGGTGTGGCCTCTGCTCGGGTGTGGAGTTCTATTTCCATCTGGCACTAGGAAAGCCAGTCAAGGCCTGACTTAGTAGGAGAGGAATATGATAAATATGACGTCATGGGCCTCGGGGGTTCAAAATGAGCATTAGAGAATGTCAGAGTTACCACTGGCAACTTTGAATCACAGGATTCAAAGCATTTAGCAGTCTATAGGAATTTTGGAAACATTTATTTTAATTAATAGAAGTAGAAGATTTTAAAACATCATCTCAGTCCATCCCCCACTTAGGGGGTTGTGGTTATTCTTGGTTCTGAACACAACATCTTGGCCCTCCCAAGCTGTAGACCTTGACACAGTATCTGCTTACTGTGGTGTTTCGGACATCAGCTACACACTGAGCCCCATTTACACCTTCCCCTTCTTGTGTGACAGCGATAACATGCTTATTCAATGTTTATTCTCTTCTCTCTGCCTTTAGGAGCCTCTCAGGGCATCTCAGGTGGTGGTAATTGGGAGTTACCCTTACTAATGAGTAAACAAGCTGGTTCATTGCAGCTGCAGCCAGCAGGTTGGCCTAATACAATCCAGGGCGAGTCCTTATTTGTCCATGCCCCAGACGTGGATGGAAAACTGAGGAAGCGCCAGGTGAGAGTCTGGTCAAATAGACAGGTTCCTGCTGCCCTGGAGTAAGAACTCAGTGAGAAGAGAGAAGTGAAGGTTGCTGGGAGGAAAGGGAGCAGAGAGAAGAGCTCAGCAGAGCCTAAGAGGAAGCAGAGTGGGAGACCCTGTCTTATCCTCACCAGAAGGTGCAAGCTCACACCCATCGCTATTGTAAAACACAGACTAATGAGAGGAGACGATCCATTCTCCTTATCAAGGTTGTATGTGATATGAAACGATGTGGGACTATGATTCTGTACTGTAAATGCTAGTTTAATAAAATGCTAATTGGTCAAGTAGCTAAACAGGAAGTAGAGGCAGGGCACCCAGACTAGCAGAATTCTGGGTAAGCAGAAGAGCAACACAGAGCAAGTCACAGAGGAAGCAGGAAGAGAAGGCTGCTCTAAGAAACGATACCAAGACATGGGGCTAAAATGGATAAGAATCATGGGTTAGTTTAAGAGTTGGCAAGTAATAAGCCTGAGCCATTGGCCAAACAACTTGTACTTAATATAAACCTTTATGTGATTATTTGGAACTAAATAACTGTAGGACTGGCCAGGCAGGGTACAGAAACATTACTGCAGTGAGAACCTTCAGAAATGAGGACCCAAAGGACTAAGAAGAAGTGTGTTCTTCATGCTTAGGAACCATGAAGAGTAGACAATACTGTACTGATTAGACCAAAAAAAAAAAAAAAAAGGTCATCTAGTGGTAATCAACCTCGGAGACCTCTGTAAGGCCACTGTGTGCAGCATCCTCTACCCCCATGTGGGACAGGACCTCAGAAGGATCTTATTATGATCTAGCTCAGTGACTCTCAGCCTTCCTAATGCTGTGACCCTTTAATACAGCAACTCATGACATCGTGACCCACTCCCAGCCATAAAATTATTTTGTTGCCCCTTTATAACCGTAATTTTGCTACTGTTAGGAATCATGGTATAAATATAAATCCCGCAGGTTGAGAAACACTGGTCCATCACAGGCAAAGTGGGTCAGCGAATTCCATGGCTTGAGTTGGCACAGGAGGGTGACAGTGACCTTTGATCTTCCAGACCTTCCAAGTCTCCCACTTCACAGTATTCTGCAGTACTGTACTGAGCCTGGCAATCATCCCTACAGTGACTGGAAAGCTCTCATGTATGTCGAGTAGTACCAGGCTTTTTGTTTTCATAGCTCACTTTGCAACCTTGGATGAAACTTGCATTTGGGTATTTCTCTGTGTCTAATTGAAATCTCTTATCAAAATGCACAAGTCTGTACCAGAACTCAGGAGTAACAGTGATGGTGTTCCCGGTACACAACCAGCTTGCTAAGTTTTAAAACTCCTTGGTTGCTGGGTTCCCATCACAGCTAATACAATAAGCAAATCAAGCCAAATTAATAAATCCAGTTTTAATGAACAGAGTAAAGTAATCCTGGGTGACCCTTGGAAAGGCAGGGGAAAGGTCACATGCCAAATATGGCTACTGGACCTTAAATAGCTTGTAGGGGTGGTCTTGAGCAGCCCCAGGGAGGAGCTGGCTTTTGGCAGGCTTCTCAGGGGTAGGGGTTTGGAATGGGAAGGCAGTTCTAGGGAAGGGACTGCTTTTTGGTGAGCTTTCAGGGGGCAGGATTGAGAGGGCATGGCCTTGGTGGCCTTGGGGAGAGAGAGATGCGAGACTTTCAAATTCTTCAGATATATGGTAGGTAGGATGGTAGGGGCTGAGGTAGAGCTTCCAACAGAACACTTGCATAGATAGAACCGCTGACCAGTCTGTATGCTTTGAACCGAACCAACTCATTTCCCAGGGTGCGATGGCAAAATCCTATAATCCCAGCACTGAGTGGTGGAGGCAGGGAGATCTCAAGTTGGAAGCCAGCCTGGCCTCTATGTAAGACCCTGGGGGAGGGGCAGGAGCGAGGAGGGGAGATAGATTAATTATCAAGGCTACTTTTTATAGGAATATTTTATTTTGTGAAAATAGGGGCAGCCTTTTTCTCTTCTGTTCCCTTTATGTAAGACCAAGAGTAAGCCCCTCTGCCCTGAAACCCTTGTAGAAGGCATATTCACCTGAAAACATCTATGGGTCTCAACATGTTCAAATTTGACACGGGTTACATGAAACGTGTATTCTCACCGGGTTAAATATTTTTAGATATATAAAATTCTAATTTAAAAACCGGTGTTGATAAAGAAGATGGAGCTCTAAAGGCATCTGTTAGCTTTATATTTCAACTTGATCACAGACAGATTATGCATTCTTCAAAAGACTAGAGATATTTCTTTTAAAAATACTCATTTTAGAAAGAGCAAAGCACACCGAATTATTTTTATAATAATTACACATGTAGTTCAGGATTGATAATAAATTGGTTATATCTGGTCATAAATTGATTCATGTTAAATGCTGGCACTTGGATTAAAGGGTGTAGTCTGAATTTTACGTTGAACTTCCTGACACTGGCAGCCAGCCTCTCATGGCAGCGGTTTTAGATCTTTAAATCTCCCATTGGGTTTGTTGTTTATGTTTTGTTTTATGGTTGGGGAGGGGTTCCATTTGTGGGGGGATGCTCATTTATCAGAAAAATCAAAGAGTTTCCAAATTTTAGATATCATGCTGTCTCTAGAAGGCAGCTGTCTTTGTCTTAAAGCCTTGTCAGCCAGGCCTTTCAGAAAGCATTTGCCTTTTAAAACAGAACTGGGCATGGGCCTTTGTTGGAAATACTCTTGCATAGCCACCCTGGGCCTTCCTGGGTAGATTATTACTTTCTCACCACCTTCACAGATCTTTTCAAGGCTACAGAATGGTCCAAGTTGTTACAAGGTGGACAACAAAGCCCTTCAGCTTGTACCCAATTTGTGGGCAGTCCCTTTCACACGGTGCTGAAGAGGCTTGGAAAAGCCAGGGGCAGCCCAGGGCCTGGTTCAGCACTGTGGTGCCCCGCAGCCTGACCAATGGGTCCTGTGTCCAACAGTTATAGGCAGGCATGCTCTGGATAAGGAGCCTTTGACATGCAGGTTTCCTGTTCTCCAACCCTGCAGTGTGCAGCATGTACAAGTTTCCTGTTCTCTGATCCCACCATGTGCAGCATATTTCAAAATAATATTTCAAAATAAAGTCCCAATATGCTTTTCCATTCATATCCCAAAGAAATGTCCCAGTTGCACATTTCTGCCGCTCTTGCCTCTGCTCACGGACCCGCAGCTATGGGGCTGTGATGCAGCCCTCTGGTGTTGCCCTTCTGTGGAGTTTCTAATTTGGTTCCTTCAGCATTTGAAAAGGAAAACACATCCTCAGAAACAGCGGACCTCTGTCTGATCCCTGTTGCATAGAATGTCTCCAGACAGCTGTGTCATGAGACTTCAGAAAAGGAATACCCTGGGCTCTTAGGGAATTCTCCTGCAAGGCCCACAGACCTCCTTCTGTTTAAACTCTAGATCCCTAGTTCTAACTCCATCCTGTGTGATTCCCCCTTGCCAGCTTCTCTGTGATCTTTCAAAGGACATGAGTTTACATCATTATCCCTATCATTGCTGTGTCCTGCACATTTGCTTCTTCAATGCAGCAGTGTACAGTGTGCACAGGTTTCCTATTCTCCGACCCCGCAGTGTGCAGCATGTGCAAGTTTCCTGTTCTACAACCCTGCAGTGTGCAGCATGCACAGGTTTCCTGTTCTCTGGCCCCTGTTCTTTTATAGCTCTGCTGGAGTGTGTCAAGCCAAGGACAGCAGTATCCATGGTGCTCTGGCTCCTGGATGCACCTTCTGCCTGCATCTTGATTTCTTTTGCCATCTATGTGTTAGCTTCAGTAGGAAACCATGACAACAGACTTAGTGGTAGTCTTTGCAGTCTGCTCTTGTGAACCTTGGTGCGTGCACCTGGGAGCAGATAGGCCATTATCTTTCCCTAAATATTCTTCCTCCACGAACTGTCACTCATTCACATACTAGTCCTCACAAAAATTTTACCTGCAAATACCTGCTGGATTTGTAGCATCATATTTTCTGAGAAGTCTCTGCAAGGATTACATACTACTGAATAAGTCCTGCTCAGAGGCCAGCCTGTTCAGATTTCCCACTAATCTTCAGGGCCAACTGGGATCAGAGAACTTGTTCAAACTTATAAAATGCCCATGTTGTTGCTTTCCTGTCCTGTTTGGTTTGGGCTTTGCTTCATGGTGATGCTGAGAATGCAAACCAGGTTTGGTTGCCATCAAGCTCAGTGAGACTGAGCTAGACCAAGCTACACCCCAGACTCTGTTCTCCTCTGTGTGGTGCTGATTGATACAAGTTAGTCCTTGAGTCAAACCCTGACACTTTGTCAGACATCAAACTGGGCAGTAAAGAAGGAAGGTAATGGTGACAGATGATTAGTCTGAGGATAGAAATTCAATATTAACAGTGTCTCATACTGCACTGACTCGTTTTATGTCAACTTGACACCATAGAGTCATCCAAAGGGAAAGTACCTCAATGGAAAAAATGCCTCCAGAAAGCCAGGCTGCAGGCAAGCCTTAGAGCAGAGCATTTTCTAGTGACAAATGGAGGAGGACTCAGCCCATTATGGGTGGAGCCATCTCTGGGCTCGGGTCCTGGGTTCTATAAGAAAGCAGGCTGAGCCAGCCAGTAAGCATTACTCCTGCATGGCTTGTTCGTCAGCTCCTGCCACCAGGTCCTCACATTGCTCGAGTTGCTGTCCTGGCATCCTTTGATGATGAACAGTGATGTGGAAGCATGAGCCAGATAAACCCCTTCGTCCCCAAGCTGCTTTGATGGTGGTTTCATCATAGCAATACTGAGTCTAAGAAACATGATGGAGAGAATTCCAGGACAGCCCAGAGCAGATCCCGATTTCTTGTTAGGTAATGAGGTAGGATGGGGATTCCAGCTACAGAGATTGACCTGGTAAATATGCCCAGGTAAGTATGATGAGATTTTAGAATCCAGAAAGACAATAAGAGGTAACCTGGATACGTAAGAAAGGCTGGAAGATCATTATACAGGATAAAGTTGGAGCTTTACTGTCTAAGTCATAGGAGCTCTACCTATAAGATGTGTCTACAGGTAGAAACGTTGAATGGAGAATATTAAATCTTGCCTTCATCGAGGCTTCTGCAACATGGCCATGCAGAACCAAAGTCACATGTCTCCAGAATTCTTTTCCTAAGGAGTGTGTATTAGGAACACACGTTTCCTCGGAGAGTTACTCCCTCTCCAAAATAGTTTGGATTATAGAAAAGTTTGCTTGGAATGACCTCATGTCTATTAGGGAAGAAAAGAAAACTATATTTTACTGTCTTTCTCTTGGTCATTGTGGTAGTTTAAACATAATCTCATAGGGAGTGGCACTCTTGGGAGGTGTGGCCTTGTTGGAGGAAGTGTGTCACTCTAGGGGCAGGCTTTGAGGTTTTCTATGCTCAGGGTACTGCCCAGTGTCTCAGTTCACTTCCTGTTGCCTGCAAGATGTAGGACTCTCAGCTACTTCTCTAGCACCGTGTCTGACTGCACACTGCCATGCTTACCACCATGATGATAATAGACTGAATCTGAAACTGTGAGCAAGCCACCCTCAATTAAATGTTTTCTTTATTACAGTTGCTGAGGTCATGGTGTCTCTTAACAGAAATAAAACCCCCAGCAAGACAGCCACAAAACAGCCAAATGTGTGACGATGGAGGGCTGTCCCCTGGCTGACTACACTAAAGGTCAAAGCACTTTTACAATGGGAGATATGGCTTTTCCTTTAAGGCCACACAAGTAGTTGCTCATTTAGTACAAGGAAGATGTGCTCAACAGGAGAATGGAAAACAGGCACCTCTAAAATCTAGCAGTTATAAATCACATCTGAATCACTTTTCTTGTTGCTATTTTAAAAATACATGACTGAAACAACTAGAGGGGTTTATTTTGGATCTTGTTTGAGGGCAGGAAGGGAGCAGGGGCATAAGGCAGCTTGTCACATGCATCACAGTCAGGAAGCAGAGAGAAATGAATGCAGCTGGCTTTCTCCTTTTTATTCAGCCCAGGACCCCAGCCCATGGAGTGGTGTTGCCCACATGCAGGGTGGGTTGTCCCTCTTCAATCACAGTTCTCTGGAAATGCCCACACAAACACAAAGGTGTGTCTCCTAGGTGATTCTAAATCTAGTCAGTCTGACTGTAAAGATTCACCAACATCCAGAAAGTTCCTTATAAAAATAATCCCTAAGGATCGCTCAAAGTCAGAAAGCAAAATAGTTATGCTTCCTCCTCTTCGATGCTGCACCACACCTTCACACTGCATCCTGTCCTCCAGGTTCCTTAAAGTCTTAAAGCCAGTGGTCCAGAATTAGTCTGGAGCAATAGCTCCTGGGTCAGGGGAACATGCTCTGAGTTGCAAGTAAGAGAGAACCCAGGCCAGCTTACTTTCTGGGTATGAAGAGCTTGAAGAGTCCTAAGTCAGATATGAAAAGCCTACCAGTCTCTCTGCACCTTCCCACCTTGCCCACAAGGGCATATGAAGCCTGTTTCCTGGCACCTGACATCATTAAAAGGAGGTTGCCCTGAGTGGTGAGAACCAGTTTTTGGGTGGGGAGTTAATATGGTTTTTGTGTAGCCCAGTCTGGCTTCAAACTTACTGTAGGAAAATGGCCCCGGACTGAGCAGCACTGCCTCCCAAATGTTGGTCTTGAAGGCATGAGCCATGATGCCCAGTACTGTGTGCACCGTTGTTCACAGGCAGGTCACAGAACTTCCTGCTGTCCTCCATGGGACCATGTAAAGCTATACCATTCCGTTGTACCTTTGGTTTAGGCTTGAGTTTCAAAATACTTCTTTGGGGTTAGGGTGGGATGGCTCTGGGGGATATTAACATGTCTCCTCCAGACCTCTGGTAGACATAGAGCAGAGTTCCATCTCTTTTAGAACATATTTTGATTAGCTTTACCAGGGTTCACTACATCCTTGAGCTCTGTAATTGTTTCTTTTCAGACCTATTGTGATATAAGTGAGAAATCAAAATTGTGTGTCCATAGGTGTGTTCCAAGTATTCTTGTGTCATGGTATGCTAATTGATTGTGAAATAATTGTCACCATGAAGCTAATTAGCATGTGCAGTCTTCACAGTTACATGTTCATACATGCAGTTACACTTTTAGGATGAATCCTTTCAGCAAATTTCAAATGTAAGTGAGCACAAATGGCGGACATGCTTATTGGCTCTCCAGAGCATGCTCAGGGTAAAGCCAAGAGCTGATACTATGGGTGGGTCCCTGCACCCCACTTACTTACTTTCTTTAAACCATGTAGCCCTTGGCTCATTTCACCTCATGTAATGATCTTCAGATTCATCTACAATGCCAAATGAAAGGATTTTCTTTTCTGCAAGATAGAATATTTAACTCAGCATGTATAGTACATTTTCTTTATCCACTTGTTAGCCATATCATAGCTACTGTGAACACTGCTGTAATAAATGCAAGAGGGCAGATGTCTCTTCAATATTAATTTCAACTCAATTGGATTCATACTCTGTATAGGGATTGCAGTTTAACCTTTCATTATTTGAAGAGACTCCATGATGTTTCCAAAGTATCCATACCATTTTACCTCCCTACCGCATCATGCAGGACTCACTTAGATGACCTTGCCTCTTTTTTGTATCATTTTTATGAGTGGCATAGAGAGAGGTCATGTAACATGTGAACACTTAATTTCAACTATGTATCCCTGTGGTGATTATGTCAATCGGACACAAACTCCAATCACAAGCCTGCATCAGGTTTGTCTGTAGGCATGTCTGGGGAAAGGGTCTTTAGTGCCTTAATTGATGTGGGAAGACCCAGCCTGGATGTGGGTGGCATTCTTGCCTGGTTTAGGATTTCGGACTGTATGAGTGGAGACAGCTAGCTGAGTATTGCGCATGCGTGTGTCTGTTTCTCTCTGCTCTTGACTGTGGGTCTCATGTGATTAGCTGTTTGAAGTCCCTACCACTATGACTTTTCCTGCTATGGGCTGAAACCTGGCTTGAGTTTCAAAATACTTCCCCCCCCCCCCCCCCGCCTTAAGCTGCTGTTTGTTTGAGTGTTTACTACAGCAATGGAAAAGAATCCAAAACAACCTCATTCTTAAACTATTTCCTAAGCCAGGGCTCCTTTGTCCCAGTGGGCAGGAATGGTAGAACATGTTCCAGGACCCAGGCCCCTAGACAGCTAGATTCCCTGTGTCCATTTTCCATGCATCTTTCCCCACACAGGGAGGTGCAGGAGTAAGATGATGTCACAACACCTGTTTGGGACCAGCCTTGCTTCACAGGGCCCCAAAGAAGCCCTTCAGAGGGACTGTAATCCCAACTAAGCAGCCATCTCATCTAGGAATTGAAAGGACTTGCCAGAGTCCTGGGTAGGCACAAGGCTGCAGGAAGAAGACAGGATGTGACCTCTGAAGAGCTGATCAGCTTTAATGAAGTTGGCTTTGAAGGCAGCGAGAGAGAAGTTGACAAAAGCAGCCTGTGGGAACATCTCACCGCATCACCCTAAGGTCCCTTCTTTAAATTCTAGGCCCAGAGATCATTTAATATCACCCATAGCTACCCAGGGCTGGACTCATGATTCTTAGCCCATCATAGCTCTACTTCAGGCATGATCCTTTGTTGAAAACAGCCTTCAGTGGGTACCTGAAGAAGGAAAAGAAAGAAATGTTCCTTTCTCTCCTTATCCTTTATTTATTTCTTCTTCTTGCCTCTCTTTTTTTTTTTAAAGACATGACCTTGAGCAGTTGAAATTTGACCTGGCTGGCCTCAAACTCACTATGTAGCCAAGATCAACCTTGAACTCCTTGATCCTATCTCCGGCTCCCAAGAGCAGGATTGCTGGTCAGTGCCACCATAGCTAGTTAGTTATTAAGGACTGAACCCAAGGATTTGCATACATGTTAGACAAGCCCCAGGAGCCACTCCACAGAGCCACAGCCCCAATCCTGCACCTTTCTGAATGTTTTTATTTATATTCTTTTGAGGTGCTGGTGATCTAACAGGGTTTCCCGAATGTAGTTGCACTGGGCCACACCCCCACTTACCATTTACCATAAACCCTAATACCTAGCTGAAATGAGCAGGCAGGAAAAATCTGCTACCCCTTATCCCCCCATGGCTCTTAATCTAAAATCCACAGGTTAACTTGGTCCCTTGAGGTGGACTGAATGATTCAAAGGGGAGAGCTTCAGATTCTAGCCCAGCTCTTTTATCTTCTACCACAAAGCAACTCAACCAGATACTAGACCAGCACAGGCCAGTGACAGAAGGACAGGAGGCAGTATCTAGCTGTGCCTGAGCATGGATGAGGATATTGGCCTTAGCCTTTTGTGACCTGTGGTAGTCTTGGCCTCGTCCTGATGCCCCTTAGATAAGGACTTTGCTTTGGCATGATCACATAGTTTACAGCACCTCCCTAGTGTTCAGTGGTGGTGGCCTCCCACAGTGAAGATGGCGGCAGCCCCATGCTGCTTACCTAACCAGACCAGCCTGCTCCGCAGTGCCTCGGTGATCACCTGTGCACCTGTGCAGCGACTATGTCCTCCTGCTAAGAGCACAGTCTCTGGGATGCAAAAGGCTTAGCTGCAGAGAGGGCTTTTTACTTCTTCCTTAGCACTTCCTGAATTGGCCAAGAATATTCCAGCTTCCTCACCTGAGAGAAAGCAGGAGGCAGATACCAAGTCTGTGCCTTCATGCATTAGCTCTAGAAGAAAAAAAAAAAGCGCATCTGACCTGGAATTCATTCACCCTTCTTGACACCTTTCCAGCCATGACTGATCTGTTCTAGGAAGGACTTCAGGCAGCATGAATGGAATTTAAAAAAAAAAAAAAGAAAGAAAAAATCTGCAATCCTCTGATTCACTGTGCATGCTGAGCTGAACTGAATGCTCACCTGGGATCAGAAGTGCTGTGGCCAGTCCTCCAGCTGAGACTGGCAGAATGTCCCATCTGCAATTCTTGCACAGAAAACGATGACTTCCCCCAGCTGGGCAGCCGTTTTCCCAGGGAGATGCCCAGAGCGGACACCTGCATCTACTTTGTCCCTTCCCTCTGTGAATCTGTGGACTCTGCCAGTAAGTCAGGCAGTGCCAAGCACCTTGAACCCTCATTATCTTTAATTAGTGTTTAGGAGGTTAATTAGTGGCAAGGCTCATCTTTCTTTAATTACCTCAGCAGTTAAGGCGGGGGGTCCTGGAAGCCAGCTTTGAATTATTGTTTGTCTTCAAGCTAATTTGAATTGATAAAGTCGGATGTTTACTGCACAGATGAGCATTTGTAGGGTGCTAGGGAAACTGTGGAGCGGTAGACACAGTTGTTTTTGCTGTAATTAATCTGCAGGTTTAGGGACCTTGGGAGTCTAACAGTCAAAACAGACAACAGTTTCAAACCCGACCCAAACCCGAAACCCCAACAGGCAAATCTGTTTGTCATGTAAGAGCAAGTTCTTAAAAGAATTTAATTGATCACAAACCAGTGCTGATTAAGTTCATTAATCAATGAGTGATAAAAAAAAATATGCCAAATATTTGCCATCACAGCGAGGATGTGTCGTGTGCAGGAGGATGACTAGAAATGACCTACTGAGCTGGATAAGCCAGATGCAGAAATAGAAAAGGGCCATGGTTTCTCTTATATGTAGAACTGGGCTTCAGAGCAATAAGACATACAGCAGAAGTGGAATTATTTGTGGATAAAAGGGAGATAGCCAAAGGGGAGGAGGGAGGAGACAGTGATGGAGTGAGTATGGGGGTGCATGATAGACACCCATAAAAATGCCATAATGAATCCCATTTTTGTGTACAGCGAATGTGTGCAAAACATAAAACTATATGAAAACATAGGTCTGAAGATGCAGCCGAAATACAGAAAGCTGAGAGAGGGGATAGAGAGATAAGTTTTACAGTGTATCTTTCTATGTTATCAGTGGTACCTGGTTAAATTCTGGTGTTGGCATGATGGAGCTGTGCCCCACACTCTGAGCATTCACATCCCAGACCATCAGGCTCTGCTTCAGAGACTAATCTGCACCCTTGGCTGTATTGGAGATGAAATGTGCTGGACGAGCACTCCCCATTGAGCCTCACCCAACCCCACTTCCTCCTAGCACCCGGTGCTCTTCCTCCCCTGCCTCTTAGCTGTGACAGCCACACATGGTAAAGGTTTATCTTTGCTCTTTTAGACATGCTCCTGCCACCACCTTCTGCTCCTTTCTTTCCTCCTTCATCCCTGACAAGCGGTGTCGATGCTCATACTTAGGAAAGACTGAACTCTGAACCCAGGTGAAATTTCTACCCAGCAGGAAATTAGAACCCCGTCATGCCTGTAGATGTGAGAAGTGACAGTGACAAAATGTGGACCTGGTCATCCTGTGGTCCTGGAAATACCATCTTATAAAAAGAGGCTCCCTTCAACTACATCTCGGAACATCAGTGGTTCATCTTCGCCCTCTAGATGTAATTTCCCAGCACCTTGTGTTTTCTGCCATCATAGCTTTTGCACATTGGTGCCCCCTACATTTGTTCCTTCATCCATTCATTTCTTCTGTCTGCCAAGCAAACTTCTCTTTTATTATTTAGCTGCACTGGGCACAGAACGTGGGTTATGCTAATACGCAGTAAGCCCTCCACCACTCAGCTACCTATCTGCCCAGCAAATAGCTCTGAGAATCCTCATTATGCCAGGCACTCTTTCTGGTGCTGGAGATAAAGCCAAAAGATGAAATTCTTGTGTGTGTAACTTAGTTTCCAACAGAGAATCCAAGAATTAATGCGAGCTACATGGTGAGAAGTGGGACTCAGAAAACAGAGCCAAGCGTGGGTGCTGTCACAGAGAGTGCCGTGAAGGGGGTGGGGGCTTTTGAGACCTGCTGGGCAGGAGACTGAGAGAGAACTCACCAGTGGGATGAACATAGAGCACAAGAGCATATAAAGAGGCATGGTGGAGGAGGCAGGGATAACAGCTGTGTGGTTGGCGCAGAGGGAAGGGAAACAATTGGAAAGAACATGAGATTAAGTGGGGGCCTTTGAGTTTCTGACCGGGTGGCTTTGAAATAAATAATATGTTTAGTCCTGTTTGTGGCTCCAGAGTTGTAATAGAACTCTCCGCTTCTGCAACTGAGTCTTCATGCCTTCACAGGGATCTTCACTTTGTCCTTTGCCCTCACTGGCAAATGCATACAACCTAGACTGTTCCTTTTCTCTTTCTACCTAGCCCTCTTTAACCTACCGTATAGCATTCTCCTGGGGCCTCCTAATTTATCTGTTCCTAGCAGCCTCGTGACTCCAGCCTGACCTCCTCTACCCACTGTACCATGTAGCCCAGACTGATTGGAGAGAGGCCTTACTACCTCATTTAGGGTCATGGAATGAGGTAATGGCTTCCACATGTGCTGGGGCTGCTATTCAGATTCTCCTTTGCCTGCTCAGTGAGGCCAAATATCTCCCTCCTGTGTGCCTGCAGGAGGTGGAGGAGAGGGGCCTGGCCCCTCAGTGAAGCCTGGCAAGGTAGCGTTTCTTTACAAGGCTTAGGAAAGCACGAGAGCAGAGAGACTTGGTGAACCGGAGATAGGCAAAAAAAAATGGACAGGGATTTTTACTTTCCTTTGGAGATTATTAAAGATTTGTATGCAATCAAGAAATAATACAGGGTCAAAGGTCCCTTTTCCCATTTCCCTCCAGCGGTGACCTCATCCAGAGCCTTAGCACAACATCACAACCAGGAAATTGCCATTGATATGGTCACCATCAGAACATTTCCATCACACCAGGGTCCTGCATGTGACTCCTTTGCATCCCTCAGCTGCTGCCCCCTGACTCCAGGCGGCCCTCAAGATGTCCTCTAGTGTAACAGTGTTGTCATTTCAGGAGTAGTAAGTATATAAATGGAATCACATAATGTGTTCCCTGGGTGCAGCGATACCACCCCCAACATTAATTTTCTAAAGAATCTTCCAGTTTGTTGATTCTATCACTTTTCCCTTCTTTATTGTTGAGTAGCAAGTATTCTGTGATATTGGTATGCCATACCTGGCTTAGCCATTCACTCATGAACGGACATACTGGTTCTCAGTTTGGGCCTGGAATGAACCAAACACAAATATTTCCTTATAAAACTTTTGAAGGTAATATCTTCATTTCTATAGACAAATATCCAGGAGTAAAGTAGCTGTATTTATGGTAGCTACATATTTATTTTTAAGGCTTACTCATTTTATACCTATTAGTACTATGTATTTTATTTCTATTAGTGTTTCGTCTGAATGTATGTATTTGCACAGCATGTGTGTCTAGTTCCAGCAAAGGACAGAAGAGGGTGTCAGATCCCCTGAACCTGGAGCCGTTATGAGCCATGATATGTGTGCTGGTAACTGAACTGAACTTAGGTCCACTGAAAACTAGCAAGTACTCTGAATCACTGAGCCATCTCTCCAGCCCCATATATTTAATTTTTGTTTATTGATACTTGATTTTTTTTTTGAGACTGGGAATCACACTGTAACCCTGGATCACTTAGAACTCACTGTGTTGACCAGAGGGAGCTCAAATTTACAAGACAGCCCCGCCTTGTAACTAACATAAGCCTCTGAGTAATTACTTTAGAAGCCGCTGTGGACTGCAGGTGGGAGAGATTTGTCAGGACCCTGGGGCTAGGCTGGACCAAGAAACTTCTAACTATACCTCTCCTCTAAGTGTTGGTATTGCAGAATGTAGCACCACACTGGGCAAGCTGTCTGTTTTGAAAGTAGCCATTTATTTAGCTCGTGATTCTGTGCATTGACGATTTGGGCTGCCCGTTAGCCAGAATCATCTGATTCAGTTTTTGAGATATAATGTGAATGTAAATACCATCATTTAAAAGTATATTTTCACAAGGTTATAGCAATTTTGGTTATACATCATTTTACAGCAAGGCCATGGGATCTTACACACATGATGGTGCAGCAGTGACCCTTCCAGTCCTTGGACGCAATCCCTGCCACCATGTTATTGTGTTATTGTCACTTTGCCCGTTGTGAATGGTGCTCAGTAATTTCTTGTGAGTTTGATTCATATTTCCCTGGCATCCCATGATGTTGAGTGTCTGTTCATATGTCACCCGGGTCTTACCTCTACTGAGATGTCTTTCATGATTTTTGTTTATTCTCTAGCTTGATTATCTACAATAACAGCTTTATGCTGCTATTGAGTTCTGAGACTTCTTAATATCTACTGGCTGTGTATCAGATATGTAGTCCACAAGTACTGGCTCTACTCCAAAGCCTTCCCTCCAAGCCTCGTAGTAGAATATTCTCAGAAGAAAAGCCATGCATTTCACTTGAGTCTATTTTCCTTATGGGTTATGCTTTTGGTGACAAGTCTAAAAACCCTTTGCACCCTACATTGCTCCCCCTCACACATCTGTTTCCTCAAAGTTCTATATTCTTATACTTTAAAGTCTATGATGCACGTTAAGTTAACCCTGTCTAAGGTTCACGGCTTACAGCATCGTATTGGTTTGTTTTATTACTTGTATGTGCGTGATTTCTCCAGAACCATTTGTTGATAAGGCTTTTTCTTCACCGTTCTTTAACTTCATTTATAATTATGTTCTCACCACACATCCCAGAGTGTTTATCTCTACTTAAGCTCATCTAGTTTAATGTGAAGAGTTGCAGAAGGAAAACTCATTCTATGTATGTTCCTGTGCCCTCTGTCTAATGTTCCTCTTTCACAATCTCTCTCTCTCTCTCTCTCTCTCTCTCTCTCTCTCTCTCTCTCTCTGTGTGTGTGTGTGTGTGTGTGTGTGTGTGTGTGTAAAATGTCTTTAGCTACAATTTCTCGATTTCCATTTGAGAACATCTTACTTCCCTTTGTTTCTGAAAGATAGTTTCCCGGGGCTGACAGTTCTTTGGTTGGTGACTGGCTGCTCTCCAGCAGTGGGGAAGACTGTTCCTTCTCTTTGTGGACTCCCTAATTTGTCATGAGAAACACATTAATGTTCTGCTTAGCCTTCCCTATAGATAAGGTGTTGTTTCTCTGGCTACTTTTGAGATCTTACCTTTATCTTAGCTTTGATAAGCTAAATCGTTTCCTGGCATGCATTTCTTCCGTGTTTCTCTCTTTTAGACTTTGTAAGTTTAGATTTCTTAATTAATTTGGGACTCGTTCAGCCATTTTCCCCCCCAAGTGCCTTCAACCGCAGATGATTCCTCCTGTCTATGACTGTGAAGATCTTCTGCCACCCCGCCCCCAGGTCCCGGAGACTCTTTTAGTCCTTTTGATGTTTTATCTCTATTATTCAAACTGGATAGTGTCTACTCTTCCATCTTCTTATAATCCATTGACTATTTCTGCTACTCTACCATTTTTTTTTATGTTGAGCCCATCTGCTAAAGTTTTTATCTCAGTTATTATGTTTCTTGGTTCTAAAATTCTTTTTATCTTCTGGCCAAAATTTTTTGTTTTAAGTTTGCTCATAATTGCTTGTTGAAGCATTTTTTGTCATAACCATTTTAAAGTTCATTAAGTAATTCCACTGTCCCTATTACCTTGGTGATAAAACCTGGACATTAGAGGATCTAGGTTTTAGGTGGCAGCCTGTACTTGTCAAGGGATGAAAGTGATGACCTCTGCTAGTGCCCGCTGGGCAGGGGTGGAAGTTCCTGCTCATCACATGTTTTCTATAAATATTCTGGGTTCTGGTTCTCTATGTGAGCTCCCCTGACTCCCAGTGAGCAGGGCCTGGGTGGGGGCTTTATACTGTCCTGGTTGGAGACAGATAATCCAGTCCCTAGTGGACATCCCACTGTTCTCCACTGGCACTTCAGGGAACATGACCAATGCCCCATTGGCTGTGTTGGAGGACTGTGGGCTCTCTGTTTGCAATAAGTGCTGCTGGACAGCCTCCTGACAGTGTCTTCAGAGAGCAAGCCCAGACTTCCTCTTGGTCATGGCTGGCATGGGTGGGAGACAATCACATAGGTCTCTAGAGTGCCTGGCTGGGATAAAGCAGCTTGAGTTTCTCTATGGGTAGAGAGTAGAGGCTGAACTCTTCTTTATCTGTTCTTGTGAGCATTTTGGGATTGTGAGCTCGTCAGCTCCCAGTCTGAGGTATGAGGTCAATAGAAACTTGGGTTTTCGAGTGATAGTTCCTCATAAATACCCCTTCTTCCCACCACCTTTACAGGCTCATTAGGTTTTTCTAAACAACTGGTGTCCAGAGTCAGTCATATTCAGCGGGAGTAATAGAATGCATCTTTCCCACCTCTCTGCTCTCCAGGTCTTTCCAAGCAGAGATTTGACATAATCTTGGTTATTTTTCTGAGGCCACAAGTTCTGATGACATAATACCAGTCTTTAGAAGCATACATATGACCACTTCTCTCTCAGCTACTGTTACAGGTCCAAAAGCAGGGTGACCGTTTGCTATTGGTGTATATTTCCTTTTGAACTACCCCCCACCTTTGTTCATGTTACCATCCCAGCTGTCAGGCCTGACAGAACACTTTCAAATGCTAGGAGCACCCCTACCCTCTCCTGTCGATGCTGTCCCCGGCATTCTGCCTACAGCTTCTCAGCTTTTACCTCTGCCCTGACCCTGACTGTTAGCCACTTAGACCAGCAGATACCACCTATTATGAGGCTGAGAATCTGGTTTTTCCCCTTTTACTTTGTTCACTCATTTGGTACTCTTAGACAAATTCTCCTTTGGGCAAGAATTCCCCCAAACTACATTTTAAGAAAATAATATTTTTTTCCAACACTCAGAAACATCTCCTAATCCCCGTCATCTGATAGCTTGTCTGGGACCAAGGAAAGTAAGCAGCATGCCATTGCCAGCAGCTGCCTCCCTGCCCCCAATTCTGATAGCAAGATGGGAGCTGAGTCCACAGACAGGAAATATTGTCTTCCTATTTTTGTGGTATTTAGATTATTATCCGTGTCACACCTTCAGCTACAGTGGCTTCTTACAACTCCTTGCAACATGAAATTTAAAGAATTACAGTGTTCTCATCTCTACAAATTCAGACTTTTGCTCACATTCTTTACACTTGGAATGAGCTCTCCTCCCTGGAAGACAATAGATATCCTGTGGTTTTCAAAGACTAATACAGAAGAATTGATTTGGCCACTTTGACAAACATACTGTAGCCTGAGCTTGGTACTGTCCTAGATGACACATGAAGAGGCACAAGTTGACATGGTCAGAAGAGAACAGATGGTCACAGCATAATCCATGAATCTTCATATTGTTAACTGTTCAGTTTGAGGTAATCCCAGGGAGAAATGCGGGAAGACAGTCTCTGAGGAAACTTATTGTACACATAAATAACACAGCATAAAGCAATGAATATGCTGGTAGAGATTATATTGAACTGACCAGGGTGAAATATAAGAAACAATCCAGAGAAAGTTCTAGAAAATTTTCAGAGTGATAAGCACTAAAGCTGTAGTCTGAACAGTAGATAGATCAGCTTTTTGCTAGAACGGGTTTTGAGGAGACAACAAATTCAATTTTAGATGTGAAGTCTTCCAGTTACTTCTGAGGTATTTTAGTCAGGGTTCTCTAGTGTAACAGACTTTATAGAATGAACATATATATATGATTTATTAGAGTAACTTACAGGCTATGGTCCAGCTAATCCAACCATGGCTGCCTATGATGGAAAGGTCCAAGAACCCAGTAGTTAGTTGTTCAGTCCATTAGGCTGGATATCTATCTCAACTGGACTTCAGTATACACTGGAATCATGAAGAAATAGGTTCTAACGTCAGTGAAGGAATGGACTTGCTAGCAAGATGAGAGTGAGCAGCCAAACCAAAGAGCCTTCTTTCATGTCCTTATATGGGCTTCCAGCATGAGGTGTGGCCCAGATTAGATTATCTGAATTAAAGATATCAATTAAGTATTTGTCTTTGCACATCAAAGATCTAGTTTAGAAGTAGATAGTCACACTTCACATTAAGCAAAAGTCCCTCACAGGAGTGCCCCTCCATTTTGGGGTTTTAATTAATTCCAGATGTAATCTAGTTGACAACCAGGAATAGCCATCACTTGAGGCAAGTGAGACTTCCCAGTGCCTTCAGAGTCGGTAGGAGTCTGGCTATGCCTGAAGGGAAGGGACCTATCATAATCATCTCCATTTTGTTCCCATTGATTGCTGTTTTTTGTTTGTTGGTTTGTTAGTGTGCTGCAGATTAACCCAGGGTCTTGAGCCTGTTGGGCAAGCCCTGCACATCTATGCTCTCATGAGCTTCTAAACCACATCTTTTAGGAGTTTTGTTATGGCATCTTCTGTGGTGTGGGATCTGCCGGGGGAAGGTAAAAACAGACTAACAGTCACGGGCTGCATTGTGCTCCTGCTCTTGGGCAGCTCAGTTTCCAGGCTTCTGTGACCTTTTGGGGAGAAGTGCTTCCTAGCAGAATTCAGACATGAGAGTTTATTTTCCTTCAGCACAACCCTTCCCAGCATGCCCCTTCTTCCACAGACTGCTCATTTTCCAGGACAGGAACATAACACCTCCTCCAAGGCAAGTCAGCTTCTAAAAAGGGCCCGTTTGTGAGAACTTGCCGGAGCTTCAGTTTCAACGTCATAACTGAGGAGGAACCAAGACGGCACGTAGCTCAGAGCTCGGCTGAGTTCGTGTTTACCTAACACCTTTCATACCAGTAGATCCCAGCTAGCAAACCTGCTTGTGCCAGCACAGGGAGAATAATCAAGGACAAAACTTCACTTCAACACCCCCACAGCGCTGGAGAAATGAGCTGTAAGGATGCCAGCAGTTTGGAGGTTGGGAGAAAATTGGTCTTGTATCGAGACCTGTTTCTTCCTTTTTAAAATTGAATTTTCCTGTTTTTCAGTTGTGATAAAATCTATATAACTTGGAATTTGTCGTTTTAAAGCCTACTTACATTCCCAGTATTATGAATCCCTGCCAGTGTCTCAGAAAATGTTCATCTCCCTAGAAACCCGCCATGCTTTAAACACTCACTCCTTCACCCGTACCCCCACTTCCTGCCTGCAGCCACTGGCAGCTTCAGCTTGTACATTTGCCTACTCTGTCTTCACACATTTGCCTACTCTGGAAATTTTGTATGCTCATGTCCAGCCTTTGGGACCAGGCATGTTTCACAGTATATCCATGTGTCTGGCTGAATTCCTCTATACTACACAGCATAGTACTCCTTTTAATGGATATGCTATATTTTGTTTATTCATTCATCAGTTGATGGATATTTGGTTTTCACCCTTTGACGTCTGTGAATAATGCTGCTGTAGCTATGCACACGTAGGTATCTTCTGCTTTCACCATCCTCAGTTGTCTTTCGTTTGTGTCTTGGAGTAGAGCATCTCAGTGATATAGCTGATTCAGGCTAAGTTCCGCGACTTTACCATCTTGTAGTCCCATCAGTGACTTAAGAGAGTTCCAGTTTCTCCACACCCTCTCCAACCTTTATCTTTTTCTGAAAGGTTGTCCTGTTTTGTTGTTTTCTTAGCCATCCTTGTGGGTGTGAGATGCTGTCTCATTGTGGTTTTGATTTGCATTTTCCCACTCATGAACATGTTGTATTATCTTCGCATGTGCTTGTTAATCAGTGTGCATTTGCACTGTACAAAAAAACATGTTCAAGTCTTTTGTTTATGTTTCAGTGGAATTGTTTATCTTTTTGTTGTTCATACAGAGGAATTACTTATGCATTCTAGATACCAGGTCCTTATCAGATATGATTAATTAGCAAGTGTTTCTCCCATTTTGTTGTTGACTCTTGCTCCATTGTAATGTCCTTGGAAATAGTTTCACTTATTTAGATTTTTAAATTTTTGTGTTTAGTGTTTGATCTGCTTGTATGTATGTGTGCCACATGTATGTATGTCACATGTCTAAGCCCAGACGAGAGTATCAAGATCCCTTGGAACTGCAGTTATGGATGATTATGAACCATCATGTGATCTGATATCTAGAACACATAAGAAACCACTACGAATTAACAGCAAAAAGATAAAAGAATTCAACTGAAATATAAGCAAAGAATTTGAATGAATGGATGAATGAATGAATGGATGAATGAATGAATGAATGGATGAATGAATGAATGAATGAATGAATGGAGCCCTGGCTCCTCTGCAGGAGCAACAGGTGCTCTTGACCACTGAGCCCTCTCTCCAGTCCCATTTGTTTTTGTTTGTCTGTTTTCTGTTTTGTTTTGTTTTGTTTTGTTTTGATTTGATTGGATCTTGCTAATTTATTTTTCCCAGGCTGGTGTCAGATTTCTGTGTAAAAGTAATGCTCGGGTCTCTATCTCTGAATAGCTAGAGCTACAGGTGTGCACCACTGTGCCCGGTTTAAAGTTTGTAATTTTAATAGAATCAATTCTGTTTTTGATATTTGTGTTTGGGTACGTACAAGGGGCTGTGAGCAGCACAGGCATCCTCAGGCTCCAGGCTCTTAGGGTATTTGAACTTCCTGCAAATGGTAGTGAGGGTGGTGGACTTGTCTGCTCAGAATTCCAGCAGCTTCAACTCAGTGCCTCATGGAGGACTGGCACCTCTCTGTAAGGAGCTCAGAAGCCAGAAATGTCCACAAGGCTCATGTTTACAGTTTCTCCTTGCCTTCTGCCTGGATCCTCACATGGACTTCCCTCTGTGTATGTCTGAGTCCCGATCTCCTTCCTTTATAAGGTTCAAGGCCCATATGTATGTCATTTTACCCTATGACAGGTCCAGTCTCTACATACATTTTTTTTTTTCTGGGATTGGCTTCAACAGGGGGAGAGAAAGTGGAAGATGGAGGTAGATAGATATCTGTCTGGTATGACAGGGCATACATACTGCCGGGTGCCCCGGAAGAAGAACAAACCTTCTGTACGTGGGGGGCAGAGTACGTTACCTCTTCTCTCATTCTTAAACTGTCTGGATTCCTTAGAGAGGTATTGGGGTGACCTAGGCCCTGACCCTCTTTGCTTTCTTTTAGGATGAATGAGCGTGACCGTCTGATCAAGAGACTCAGCAGGAAGACACCCCCGACCCTCTTCAGAGCAGGCTCCATCCAGCAGTGTGTCACCCGTAAGTGACAGTGGGTAGTGGTGGGTGGCAAGCAGCAGGGTGAGTGGGGCAGGCAGGCCAGGGATGGTTGTCACATGTGATGGAGTGATAACACTTTTTGAGAGCTGAAGATCAGCGCTCACAAAGAACACATATTGATGATCCAGTTCAGCTGAGCGCTGCCTGCCAACATAGACTTTCTCAGTGGAGAAGGGTGGTATTGTGTATTATGTTACTTGTTAGCACTCCATTCCTACTTCCTACTTCCCACAGGGTGAGTGAGGGTGGGGAGGATGTAGCATAGTCCCTAGGGTACAAAATCCGAAGCTCAAGCAGAGAGCAACCATAGATAACAGGTTATAGTGCGATGCTGTGGGTTCTAGGTTATCTCCGTATGGGCTCTAGGTCACGGCTATGCTGGAGGTATGAGGTGCAAGTCAAGGTATGAGGATTGATGGGATCCTCCAAGAACAGCAATCTGCAGGGTCCCCCTCTGGACTCACACTGCAGGGTCCCCCTCTGAACTCACACCACTGGGTTCCTCTCCCGCCACTTTACCCTCTGCATGTGTAAAATGGGAACAATGTGAAAACCCAGTTGGGGTCATTGGGAAGGTAAGATAAGATCATATATATATATATATATATATATATATATGGGTTTAGAAGAGTGTTTGGAACTAAAGAATTCAGTAAGTACCAGATATTGTGGTTAATGTTCAGGTAGCTGAATAGCTCTGGACAATGTATATATTTCTTAAACTTTCTACTGGAAAAAGAAAATGCAATTATATGAGCTCTTTTCACATTATCACATAAAGTGTATAAAGCCTTTAGGGTGGATGCAGTCACACTGTAGACCACACTGCTTCCCTAATGAATGTCAGAAAGAATAGGTTCAGCCAGGCCAGGAGACAGAGGCAGGAGGATCACAAATCCAAAGCTGCTTGACTTACAAAGTGAGTTCAAGGCCAACCTGGGCAACTCGGTGAGATTGTGTCAAAAATGGAAATGAGGGCTGGTGACAGGGCGTGGTGAGAGACCTCTTGTTCGGCATGCACAAGGCCTAGGCTCATTCTTCAGCATCAAAAACAATGACATATGTTCCCATGCATCTGAGGAAAAGCTGTAACTATCTTAACAACGACCTCATATTTTCCTTCAGCCAAATACTTGAAAGTATATTTTAAAAATGTCTACTGAATAAAATGTAAGAAATAAGACAGCGTCTAATATCACACCATTGTTATAAAAACCTTTAATGGAACAGTTAAGTGTTGCAATATGGTTTCCTGGCCCAGTCTGGCCAGAGGCACAGACCCACAGACCTGCCGCCCCGGACCCCTTAGCCGCCCGCCACTGCTTAGACCTCCAGAAATGACTCAGATGCTTATATTAAGCACATGATGTTTGGCCTATGGCTCAGGCACATTGCTAGCTTGCTATTTTATCTTAAATCAACCCATTTCTATTAATCTGCCCTGCCACGTGGCCCGTGGCTCACCTGTGTTCCTTACATGTTTCTTCTTTGGGCGTTTGGCTCTGTCTGTCTCTGACTCCGCCCTCCTTCTCCTACCTATTCTGATTCCCCTACTTCTTCTATGGTGCCTGTCATGGGCCAAAACAGTTCTTTATTTAAAGATTGATATTCACAGCATGCAGAAAGGCATTCCCACATCAGTTAAGGACACTAGCTCCTCTTCCAAGTTCAATACTTGAGTTCTTCCACATTGGCTCAGAACCATCTGTCACTCTAGTCCCAGGGAATCTAATATCTTCTTCTGGCCTCTGCAAGCACACAGGGTGCACAGGTATATGTTTAGATACATACCCATACACATAAAATAAAAATAAATAAAATCTCAAAAACTTTAAATCCTTCATGAGTCGTACTGGAGCCTTAAACAACTTAGAATGTTCCTGCCATTCACAAGAAGACTTTTAATGCTCAGAGCTTAGGCCTCTATGTCTCTGAGCCTTGAATGTCCTCCTCCATCTGTCCTGCGGTCACAGACCCCAGCTGTGCTGGAAGCCAGAGAGGTTCTAATCTTCACCGCTCTGTTGTCATCGTTGTTTGCTTAAGGGACAGAACTTAATTAAGTCAGAATCTTTAGCAATGATTAGAATCCTGTGGTTGTCTGGGGTGGGGGAGGGTAGAGAGAGACTAGAAGTCTCATGCATATCTGTCTCTTGCTGTTTGTATGATATCCTGTGCTACCCTGGGACTCTGCCAAAAGGTCCATCACTAGATAGGGTTCCTCAACCTCTCTAACTTCTAAATCTGTGAGGTGAAATAAATCTTACTTTTTAAGGTTCTCAGCTTTGAGTGTTTCATTGTAGTCATGAAAAATTAGACTAACACAGACCTTATGACCAGCCAGTGTGCAATATTAATAAGTAAGATCAATATTTTCTCACAGTCTAACTCTCCTCACCAGCACCATGGTTTTCATCATCTCTGAAACTCTACTTTTATTAAGCTATATCAGATCTCAGAGTCAAAGGAATAGAACGTGAGAATTTTATTCTAAAATTGTGTGGGGGGAAAAATGTCTTGACTTTATCAAGTTTACCAAATGTTTCACCCCGAAAAGGCAAAACAACTAAAGAGTAAACCATACACCACTCCATCTCTGCCCCTCCCATGAGCCCTCCAAAGATTCTGGCAGGATCTGGGAGCAGCAGCCCAGGAGGTTCGGGAATGTGTCCTCTTGGTCCCCAGCTTCTCGTTAAGAACACAAATGGGACGTGCAGAGAGATGGAGCTTCTCCTGACTCCCCACGGGGATATAAATACCAGTTATATATCCCCAAATTAACCTAGAGAGAAATCTTGCTTCCTGGTCAGTCTTCAGAGATGGCAGGCAGAGTCCAGTGACCATCTTTTCACTGAAACTATGCGGACCTGACTCCCACCAGACTTAGTTTCTAAAAGGAAAAATTTTCTGCCAGGAAACCCCTTACCCCTTCCTGGAATGAATTCACCAGCAGTCCACCTTCCTTCCTATTCTCTTCTACTCAACAGGGAAACAGAAGTTTTTGCTAGGCGAGTTCTCTGCCTCTGATCAAGAGTCCCATGCTCTTTCTACTTCCCACCTTGAGACAGGCTCTCAATCTGTTGCCCCACCTGGCCTTGAACCTGTCATTCTTCCTCCTCAGTAAGGGCATTTGGTTACACTCTGCTCACCTGAGAACAGGTCGGGATGAGAGTGTTACCTATCTCTCGGAAGAGAATCCTAGAAACCCTTACCCAGAGTTAACTGAGGCAGCCCCTTTGCCAGCCCATAGGACACCTAATAGCCATGAGATTAAGACTTCCATAATTGGGTGTCCAAAAGGATACCCTAACTAGTCATTATTATTCTTTTACTTACGTTTCGACAACCCTAATAACATCATGTCTTAACATTCATTCATTCACAACCTTCATCCACAACTCTCTGCCTTAGTGAGAGTTTCTATTGCTGCAACAAAAATTATTACCAAAATGTGACTCTTTTGGAGGAGAGGGTTTATTTGGCTTACACTTCAGCATTGCTGTCCATCACTGAAGGAAGCCATGACAGGACCTCAAACGGGGCAGCATCCTGGAGGCAGGAGCTGATGCAGAAGCCATGGAGTGGAGCTGCTTACTGGCTTGCTCCCCATGATTTGCTTATCCCACCTTCTTACAGAACCCAGGACCACCAGCCCAGGGACGGCACCACCCACCATGGCCTGGACCCTCCCATTGATCAAGAAAGGAGAAAATCTCTTACAGCTGAATCTCATGGAGGCCTTTCCTCAGCTGAGGCTCCGTCCTCTGTGACTCTGACTTATGTCAAGTTGACACACAAAATCAGCCAGTACCCCCCCACACACACAAACACCTTCAAAGATTTAGCAATTTTCAAGGATGATGTATCCTGGAGCCCATAGGAAGGGTGAGAGCTATTAGAGGTAGGGCATGCCTTGTCCCAGGCCATTTTGTCTTACAGAGATGCAAACCCAAACCCAGACAATTCTAAGAGTTTAAGGTTACAAAGTCTAGTAATGGCCAAGCAAAGACAAGAAGTTCCCTGTTGTGGCCCCTGACCTCTAGCCATCTGGTCACCACCCAAGATAGATGCCCAGCCAGCTGAGAAAGGCATCTTAGTTTTCCTCTCTCCTTTGCCTCCTGTCTGGACTCTCTCTGGGAAGCCTGCCCTTGATCACAGTGGCTTCCTTCACATTGAAGGGTCTCCCCTGGTGGGCTGCAGCAGCCACAGTGGAAGCCAGAGGCATCATTCCAGCAGTACATCCTAGCCAGGGCCAGCTGCTGGGACTGATGGTCCTCAGGGACACACAATACATTCCTTGTTAGAAGACTGGAGAATGAGCATTGTCAAGTTTAACTGTGGTAAAGCAGTCTTGGTACCAAAGGACACACTGGGGTTTTTTGTTTGTTTGTTTTGTTTTGAATTAGATTTTGCTTTGAGCCCTTGCGAGGAAAAGGCTGTCCTCTTGGACTGCAGTAAAAAATGCTTCACAAAGCACACCTTGTGTGTGATCAGGGCAAGGGCCCGGACAGACAAGAGGTGGAGAAGAGCAACCTCTCCCCTTACCAGAGAGCTCTAGCAAGCCATGGCCCATTTCTAGAAGATGTTTGGGAACCGGGGTGAGACACAGCCTTTATTCCTTACCTCACAGAAGCAGGATGTGTGGAGCAAGGGCACCTGTGTGGACAGCACTGTAAGGAAGCCCCTGTCCCGAGGGAGTCAGGGCAGGGTGTGTCTTCAGTGGAAATTCCCATCCATGCTGGCTTCTTCCTCTCCTTACTTTTGGGGAATACCAGCTGTGTGTGGGGGGCAGAGGACAACTTTGCTGAGTCCGTCTCTGTAGTTGGATATTAATTATAGGCAATTGATTTATAGGTTAATATTTATTTTAAAAGGTTTAATAGTAACTTATAATAATTAAAAGCGGGAAAGTTGGAGTGATTTATTTGTGTGGACAGAACAGATCATTTTTTAATGATCTTTGGGAAAGCAAAGAGCTCTGGGGATGTGAACTTTGATCTTTAAGCTGTTTTTGGTTATGCCTCAAGGCTACCTTCGAAGGTCATAGGTAAATCTCGTACTTACATTGGCCAAAAGGCCCCGCGCCCCTAGGTCTAGGAGATGTGCTTCAATTCCACAAGTCTCTCTCCCTACCTTTATGTGGGGTCCAGAGATCAAAGTCAGTTCTCCAGCCTGCATAGCAAGTACCTGTTGAACCCTCTCCGCAGCCTCCATCTGGCTTTTGCCTGGCTGTGGGGCTCTTGCTACCCTGGGAACTGCTCTCCTGTGATTACCCCATGATGGTACTTCCTGTTTGGGGGGATTCATTTTTGTCAGAAATGGGCAGCAGGCAGGAGCTTGCGTCACTGCTGTATGTGCTTCCCACCATCACAACTCTCTTAGTCTCCCCGACTTCATCCTTTCCCCTGATGGCCAGGTCTGAAATCTCCTCCTTACTGCTCAGACTCTGCAACCTCAGGGGATCCCCAGTGTCCTCTGCCCATTATGCATAGGAATCCTTGGGGTCCACCCAAGCCTTTAGGCTTTCTAGGGAGTAGGTGGCAGGCTCATTCTCCTGAAGGACAAGAAGGCAGCCTGGGGACAGGATTCTGGGTTCTTGGCCACGTAAATGAACAGTAGCATGGAGTTTTTTTCCCTACAGCCTTCTTCCAGCCTGTCCTTGTGACTGTGATGTCTTCATCCCCTGCAGACTTTCTTCTCTGTCAAACAACTAAGGACATTAACAGCCTGGTCAACAAGCTGACAGCTGCCCACCTTTTCTGATTTCTTTTTCTCCTTTTAGAGAATATGGCAGGAGGGAGAGGACTTGTCTAGAATGCAGGAGGCCTTAGGTTCCATTTCCCTCAGTGCAAAAATAAATTTAAAAAAGAAAAGAAAAGAAAAGTTTAACATAGCACATCAGACAGCTCCATTGATAAAGTACAGGCAGGAAGACGGGTGCCTTACAACTGTCAGGACTTGACTGTGCTGGCTTCTGGCTAGGACATCTAACTGAGCAATGGGACTTTTCTGTCCCTCTGCCACAGCAAGAGATATCAGGTGTAGGTAACACTGCCCAGATTTGCTTACCAGCTCTGTGACCTCGGGCAAGTAAAAACATATCTGGCCCTTAATTCCCTCAATTGTGATGCAGGAATAAAGTATCATGTCATTGAAGGGACATAGTATTATGTGTCATTGATGGGCAGAGTCCTTGAGTTATTTTCATACTCCTGTAGAACAGTTGTGATACTTGTCTGTTATTACCCCATGAGGCTCAGTCCTTCTGTGGTCATGGAACCATTTACTAAATCTGTCCTCTTGTGTGTTCTCAAACAAAACTGCTTCAATTACTTACCAGCCGGAAACCCAGTCCAATGCATAAACTGGAGCTCTCCAAGTGTCCTATGCACTTTGACGGCTTCACCATTAGGGGTGTCTTTCCTGAAATGACATGTTTTTTGCTTTATAAATAGCATCAGGCAGATGGGGGGACAGTGCCTCTTGATAGGTAGGTGTAGGGTAGTGGGAGCATGGCCCACTAGCCTATGTTTACATTTTCTACACTGAGCCCCCCAAAACTAGAAACCCTACCTGCTGTGATTTGAATGTGCTCTAGAGTACATGTGGGCATGCCATCGCTCTGGTGATGGAGTTGAGAGGGGAATTTTAGGGGTGATAGTGTCATGTGGGCTCTATTTCAGCCAGTGGATTAATAGTGTCCTCATGGGGTAGCACACAACCCCCATGCTATGTTTCAGTAAGGAAGTCCTCACTGGGAACTGCCTCTTGATATTGGACTCGCAGCCTACAAAACTGTAAAGCAAACAGACTTTCAGTTTATACTTGACCTGGTCCACAGAAAACAAACTCATTTTACTCTGAGACATTCCACCCCAGCTTGATTAGCCTCTGCCACCACAACCCCTCTTGATCACGGTCCGCTTTTCTTGGGCAGGTATCTTCATCTCAAGTGTCTGTATCCACAGCTAAGAAAGTCCCGTGACTACACAGTTCAATGAGGTCTTCTGGGAATGTAGTTCATCCATAGCCCAGTCCAGCATTTCTCAAACTGTAGGTCGCAACCCTTCTGGGGGTGTTGGACAATCTTTTCACAGGAGTTGCATATCAGATAGCCTGCATATGAAATATTTACATTACAGTTCACAACAATCAGTGAAATTACAGTTATGAAGTAGCAACAAAATAATTTTATGGTTGGGGGGGTCACTACAACATGAGGCTGTATTAAAGGGTCACAACATTGGGAAGATTGAGAACCATTGGTCTAGAATGTTCCCTAACTCACTTCTTCCTGTGTGTTTCCCTGTAGACGGGTATGCCTTTTCTCAAGAAGAGCATGGAGCTGTAACCCAGGAGGAAATAGTTCGTGCTTATGACACCACCAAAAACAAGTCAAAGAAGAACTAAGACTGGCTGTTTGCCAATGGCTCCGGGGAAAGAGATTCGGTTTGTTGCAAGCAGTGTTAACACAGTTTTGTCAAGAGAGACTGGCACCGGCAGCCCAACACCAGAAAACACATTTCTGTGGCCTTAGCCAACCAGTTTGTTAGCAGCTGTCTGTCCCCTTGCAGTCCCAGGGTATAGGCATCAGGGGAAGCTATTCTCCCAGCTTGTCTGCAATGCTTGGCCCAACTTCTGTTTACGTTGTTAAGAAGCATTCAGCTGGGCTCTGTGAGGTGTGAAATTAAAAACTATGTTTCACCAGTGCTTAACCATCAGTACTAGTGGTCTTGGAGAAAGGAACGGGGCATTATGTTAACA
This sequence comes from Phyllotis vaccarum, assembly GCA_033318265.1. Taxonomy (NCBI): domain Eukaryota; kingdom Metazoa; phylum Chordata; class Mammalia; order Rodentia; family Cricetidae; genus Phyllotis; species Phyllotis vaccarum. The sequence continues at coordinate 62,026,943 of JARWLC010000005.1, forward strand.
GAGACCAGTCCTGTGTAATTGGAGCAGGGTACGCTTACTTCCTGTTTGGTGCATGCACAGATCATACAGACCTCGCTTTCTGCAGATTGCTCACCCACCTCGATTCTTGTTTTGTTTGTGTGAAGCTGGCATAAACTTCTTGATTGCAGTGAAATCAGAAAAATTTACGCTTGAGGGACAAACCTGAGAGCATTTCTTTGGCTCTTTCAAGCCCAGCCCCAGCAAGGCAGCCTTCTACACCTGTTTCACGTGCAGGCCTTTGGTCTTACCCTTGCTACACTGTGTTCTTGTCCTCACACCTGGTAGCCACAATTCCAGGTTCTGTGTGTCTTTGTTCCTCTATCCATTCAGATATGAATGTCAGAATCATTCTTCTTGCCCAGCTCCATCACACCCCGCCCTGCTCCACTGCTGTCCTTTGGCTTCATAACTGAAAAGAAGTGGATGTCCCATACCTCGCCTAAATACTTAGCTGTCTTTTTCTGATGGGACCCTGTGGGGTGAGGGTGGCAGGCTCTGCACAGCATTTTTGAGCTAGGCTTCTGGCAGCCTCTCAGAATCCATACCTGTCTCCTATATGTTTAAGGCACATTTTAGATTTTCTACTGATTGAAAGTGAAATTATAACGGTGTCTGTGCACCAAAGAGACAAAAATGCCACTCTGAAATTCTAGAATCAGGGTGAGCTGGGGAGCTGGGGGTAAGCAAAGGGCAGAGTGTAGTGAGGAAGAAGACCCCAGATCTCCTTGGAAGGTGCCAAAGGACCCAAGACTCAGGAGGCAGACATGGAGGACCTTTTCACCATATCTCCATGGAAGTTCTCAAGTCTTACTCTTGACAGACAGTTGTAATGACCAGCCCATGTATACTGCAGCAGAAACCAGACTTTATCCTGCAGATGTTTTGTTTGGTCGTTTTCTGGAGACAGCGTCTTACACTGTCTGCCAGGCTAACCTTGAACACACTTAGTCCACGCTGTTCTGACACTCTCAGCCATCCTTAGCCGCCTGCATATTAGGATTATATAGGTGCAAGTTAACCACATTCAGCACCATACACTTCTACTGAAAACGATTCCAAACGTTTTCAAGATCATAACTTTTAAAACTATTAACCTGGTCTCCTTTCTGTATCCAGAACGTTTTAGGCCCAGTGGCCTCCTTCTGAACAGTGGTGGCTTGGACTCTAAAACAGGATGGGAAGGGCCCGTTTCCAATTTTGTTCACTGCAGACCCCCCCCCCCCACTCTGAATTAGAACAGAACCTGGATGCCTTAAGCCTGCACGTGAGAACTGGGGGCTCTCAGAAAATGTGGGCCTGGCGGCAGCAAGCTTTCCCCCTTTATTTTGACTTGCCAAACCAGATTTTTAGATGGTTTAAGTAAATACCTCTGGGCACCTGTTACTGGGTAAAAAGTGCTGCCATATATCACCAGGGATGTGTGCTGAGGAAATGAAGCAGCAGTCAGGCTGGCTGAGAGGTCCAAAGTGCTGCATTCAGGAAGATACTAGGCTTTGCTACCTAACCTTTTACTTTTAGAACACCAGAGATGAGTGGACATTAAAAAAACAAAAACAAAAACAAAAAAAAACAAAAAAAAAAACCCAAAACTTGTTGATGATGTATTCACATTGAGTAAGAAAACTGATTCTCACTTAGGAATAGCCTGGATGCTGAGACAGCTTCGAGGGAGGGAGGGTAGTACAATTAACAAGGGTGCTGGACTCTCTCTTTGCTCCCTGAGACAAGTGAAGAATCTAGTGTGCCCAGCAAGCTGGAATCCTGACAGCCTGTACCCTGTGGGAGAAGAAGCAGGGAGATTCCCTCAGATCAGCGAGGCCAGCCACGGTGTCCATCTTACCCAGAGAGGTTGGGGCAGAACCATGGAGAAGAAGGGAAAACTAGCTGGATGTCTGTTTGTTTCCCATGCATCTTTCTCTTTTTTCTTTCTTTCTTAAATTTTATTCTTTCTTTCAACTTTAAAGACTAGATTTATTTAAAGGGGAAAAACTCCCCCAAACCCCTGAACCCTAAGGATGAGATTTCACATGTTAAGACATCCCCCATGTAATGTCTACAGACCACAAAACATTTTCATAGAAAATATATCTGCACAAATTTCACATGTATTCAGGAACGTGTAAGTTGACCCTGCTTTTATTTTAACAAAGGAGCAAAGTAGGACTCCGCAGCTTTCTTTTAGACGAAGCTGTCTGGAAGAAAAATAGACAATGAAGAGGGCAAAGTCCTCTCAGCTGTGGGTATCTGTCTAAAAGCTCACTTCCTAACTACTAGCCAATCAAACCCTGGATAAGTCCTTGCTATGCCCACTGTTGTAGTCCGCTAAACCAATGCTCTTGTTCAGCAGGCCTAGCACTTACATGTTAAGACCAAGGTCTCATTTGTCCACAGGTACCCGGAGGAACCTGTAACAGGGAAACTGGCTATCTTTGAAGCTGACCTCCACGAAGGAGCACATCAATGCAGAGAGGTCAGCTACTGTGTTGCAAGAGAAGCCAGGACCTTATTCAATAGTTCTTTGCATTATTATTTATTTTTGAGGGAAGTTAAGAAACCAACCCTCTTAAGCAGAAAACCTCATGGCATAGGTCACATTATAAACCCAAGAACTAGCACCGGCTTTGATGGAGGAAACGTACCGAAACCTTAAAACATCCAACCAAGGCTGAAGGCCTCCAACTCAACTTTTCCCCATTTACACACCCTTGTTCACCACCCAAGTTCATCACCTGGATACTCTGACCTCCAAGTGACAGAGATGCGAAACAGTGGGAACAGGCAGACTGGGGGTGGTGGGAACAGGAATCAGACATCACAGACCTGGTTCACTTAGAAAAACATTAATTCCTCAGGCCACTGCTTCTGGTGGCCAAGATAAAATGTCTGTGAGACCAGATGTGTGACTTACAGAGACTGCTCTAGGGAGGCTAACCCTGTCATCAAGAACATGAGATGACCAGAGTGACAGGGGCTTAAAAGGATGTGGACATATTTGAAAGTTTAGACAGGGCCGTGCTTAGAAGGGTCAAAACACAAGACGAGTTTGATTTGCCCTTGAACACTCCAGAGTAGAGACTAGGAAAAAGCACGGGACAGGAGATCTACTCATTCCCATCCACAGAGGGAGCAGCATACTTGCTTGCAGAGCTGAACTTGGAGGCTGGATTCTTCTCAGATATTTTTGGCTCGGGTGCAGATCTGCAGTCTTATCCTTTTGTCCATCTTTCCTCTCCAGCTCCTTCCTGTGGTCTTAGTTTCCTCATCTCCAGGACCACAGCTGGAGTTCCCACTTTGGCCCTTTGGGACACTAACCCCATCTACTTTGTTTTCTTTTCTTGGTGGTCTGTCCTCAGAGCGCTGAGCCAGAGCTATTTTCCTCTGTCACGTGTAAGGGACCGCTGCCCTGTGTCTGAGCTCTGGGATCGAACAGGAAGGCTAGAGTGTCACTTTACCCATGCGATCTCCTTTGGTGATTACCTTTAGAGGCCAATCAAGTTTAGCTTTAGAGATTGGGGAGTGATGGTCTTCCTTATCATTTCATCTTCTGAAGACTTCTGGCTCTCTCTCTCTCTCTCTCCCTTGTGTACTTCTGCCCGATGTGGCAGAGACCCCAGTCTGTGGTGACTCACTTCCAGTCCTCAACCATTCTCTCTTTCCCGGGTTTCTTTACTGGGCGCACTTGGTGTCCCTTCCAGGTTGGCCTTCTAGTTTTGGCTCATCCAGCTGACACTGCATCGTTTCTCACTCCTTCTGTACCCCCTTCTACTTTTTTCACCAGCAGCTGTGTCAACAGGCTTTGCTTCTCCAAAGATAGAATCTGCTCGGCTGGACTAAGAGGTGCTAGCAGAGGAATCATCTTCCTGGGGAAGACTCCAAGGCTTTAGATTCAGCTGGGGTTGAGGGAGGGGCCCTCTGTCATCATGCCTATCATGCTCCCAAGAGTAATCACCCCTGGAGCTCCATGACAGATCACCCCATCTGTCATACCTGTCTCCACAGCAGGCCCTACTTCCTTGTAGTCGCCAAGCCTACAGTACCCACTAGCAAATGCTCTTCTACGAATGCCTATCCTGGAGTCACAACTTTGGCCATAATCTCTGCTGCCTTGGTCCTCATAGCAATCCTGGCCCAATAGAAATTCCTATCTCAGTATGGGCTGTACTGATACCTATCTGAAGCCCATCCAGATACTGCTCTGAATGGTATCAATCTCAATCCTTGTCTCCAAAGCTATGGTCACCTTTTGTAGGTGGGCAGTCCTCAAAGCTGTCTACACTGGTATGGGTCCTCTGCTCTCTGTCTGCTTTGTTAGAATATAAATTTCTCTCTTGACCAAAAGAATAATCATCCTTGTCTTTATCCAGTACTTAATCAGCAACTAAAATTCTCCTGTTACCTAGAGACTCAGAGCACCCAGGTCCTCAAATTCTGCATACAAAACCGTTCAACCTGTCTGGGTAGGTGGTTCATGTGGCAAGTGTACCACACTGATATTTCGCCCTCTAAAAAACTCCTTAATGGAGACTTCTGTTACATTATAGGGACATTCTCTAGGAAAACAGTGTAGGGTATAGATTTGGGAAGACAGCTCTGGTGGTATTTGGCTCCTGGTTAGTGTTTAGAGCAGAGGAAAGGGCAGAAGGGTCAATTGGAGGTGCCCTCTGCACACCGTCTTCATTACCACGCGAGTTAACACATCTCTTTCCAGACAATGTTCATCAGCTCAGCTGGCTGCTTTGAGGACATAGGTGCTTCCTCGTGTCATCCTCGCCAGAAAGTCTGTTAGGGAGATGATCTTCTTGTTCTGAGTCTTCTGTTTGGATGAGGCCACCATGTTGGGAGGGAAAGAAATGATACCAGGCTCCACTATTCATTTTTATTTGGGAACTAAACCCATTTGGAAAGATTGAGTTAAAATCCAGCTTTTTGTCAGATACGTAGCCCTCTCTTGAACTTGAAGGCTTTTAAATCAGATTAGTGAATGAAAGTGTTTGTTTGTGGGGTTTTTTGTTTGTTTGTTTCATGTCTTTTGACTTTACAGTACAATGTGCATTTTTTTCTGGAGCATACTTTTTTCTTTTGAGAAGCAGACTAAACAGTCTCCACAGTAATGAAGTATACAGGCAGGAGAAAACATTTCTGGGAGGGATGCTTTCTATTTTTTTCTTTCTGGTTAAACTTTCGCCTAGCCAAATGACTAAGTTGGGTTTCTAGGCAAAGCAGCTGTCACGGTGTGTGATATATACTATTTATGCAGAGCCCACTGGGGAGCTGTGTCATTTGTCCTGCCTTTAAATTGAGGTCAGAATGTCTCACACACAACCCCTCCCTGGGGAATAGAGTGGACGCGACTAGGTTGCACACACTGGCTGTCAGTTCAGCAGAGTTGTCACGTGGGACATGTCACTCCTGTCATACAGTTTGTGACTTGTAGGCTGACAGGTCACACATTTGGTCAGAATTCCCAGGCCTGCCTCTGCGTTGAGCTAAGAGGGGTCTAGGGCTAGGGCTGCTCACAGAAAGTCTTATGTATGACTAGATTCTGTTCTTGAAACTGTAAACAGTACAGCCTGCACCCTTCCCACTTAGTTCTGAGTTCTGCTTCTCTCCTCTTAACCTTACGGATGACTGCCCTGTGGACAGCACATGTGATGACTGGAGGCATACCCTGCTCTAGGCTACGAGGCAGCCTGGTAGCATTGGATAGCTGGCCAAGGTCTATTGTGTGATATTTGGGATCTGCTCTGTCTCGGTGCAGAATATTCCAGATTTCTATATCAGTATTACTTTCCTCAATTTCCAATATTCGTGCAGACACAGGAACAAAGATGTGAGAATGAGTTATATAACCGCTCTGGTGAAAGTGACGGTGCTTCTTTGACATGTATAGATAAATACACTAGACAGTGAACCTGGACTTCGGCGGAGCACAGCTGGGCATTTTCTTTCCTTCAACAAACCTCTAAGTATGCACAGCAAAAATCAACAATGACTAATCAAGAAGCAGTGAATGATTTTGTTACTGTTTTGCCATAAATTCTTATGTAGTTCAGGCTGGCTTTGAACTCATTATGTAGCTGAAGCTGCCCTTGAACATCTCTCTGGCCCTTTTGCCTCCTCAAAAGTGTTTAATTGTATGTTTGTTTTGCTGTGCTGGGGATAGAACTCAGGGCCTTGTGAATACTAGGCTAGTGTTTGCCATTGACCTACCTATGTTTCCAATCAGTGAATATTTTTGTTTGTTTTGTTTTTTAAGCAAAACAGGAGTCTGGAAATGTAAATGGATATGTAGGCTTTCAGCTCAATTTCTTTTAAATAAAGAAAGCTATCATCCATAATCTCTCATTTGTTATAGTAATGAGCTTTTCTTTTGAATCATAAGGAAGATAATTTTCCATCAGCTACTCCTGTCCTGGGATTTTGTCTTAAGCCATAAGTTGAGTGTCTGCAGCATGGCTGTTGGATGAGGCAGCCTTTGTTTGGAACATGTGAAAAGACTGCACAGTTGAGCCAGGGTTTGAATTACTGCCCAGGGTCATTGTCCCAAAGTAATTCAAGGAGTGATTTAGCTTCACATTTGAAATGTAGCCTTCATCTCCTGGGGTCTTTAAAAACTAAACAGGGAAACTGGCCAACAGATCTGAAGTGATACCTTAGTAAAGAAATAGGTTTATCGGGTCAAATCAAAAGATGGCATGCCATCTGGTGTGATGGTGCACACATGTGATCCCAGCCCTCAGGAGGCTGAGGGACAAGAATTAGAGATCAGCCCGGACTACATGGTGAGTTCTAGGTCAGCCTGAGCTACATAGGAAGACTCTGCCTCAAAAAAATAAACAGATGTCATATTCTCTGCTTGGACATTCTTAAATTAACATGTAACAACAATGGGAAAGTTAAAATAAAGGCCCCTCAAAATAAGAAAGTGCATCAGTTGGCTGTGTTGGTAATTTTGTGTTGGCTTCAAGGCTGTTGTCTATCTCAGTACAGCAGGGGGACATCAACTCAGGTTAGCCTTAATTGAATGTCATCATGAAGGCTTTCTCAAGGGTAGCAGGTACAGGCCAAAGATTCCCACAGTGGCACACTATTATATATGCCTGAAAGAATGAGACCTGTATTCAACATGACGTGAGGTACCCTTCCTTCATGCATGGTTTTTGCTCAGTACCCATGTCCATCCTTTTCCATGAGCTTCCCCCCACATCTCAGACTGCGTGTGCTCCCCATTTACCCAGGACGAGTGATTTCTGTCTTGGGAAGAGGAGGGTATGGAACATAAATCCAAGCGGGCAGAAGCTGTGAACCAATGCCTTGAGCAAAGCAGGGGGGAGGCCACCCCTCCCAGCCCAGCCTTGGGAACACCTCAGCTCTCCCCAGGGAAAGAAGACAAAGGACCGATTCTTTTTCCACTCAGACTGGCTCCTGTTCAGATGACAAGCTCCTGCTCTCGCTGCCTCTGAGATATCTCCTCTCCCAGGCATCAAACCAAGAAAAACATGCTCACGGGATTAGCCCACAGGCCGTTCTTCTGACCTGGCTCAAGAGAGGAAGGAGACCTATTTGTTTGAGAGATCAGAAACAAAATGTCAGGTGGCTGTGATTTATGGCAGAGATGGGAAGAAGAAACTTGAAACAGAATCACTACCCAAACCATCGTGCCCTGGAAAGACGGGGTCAAAGGGGTTTATCAAAAGCTGGGAGCCTTTCCTGATGGCACATGCCTGTGATCCCCAGGCTCTGGAGGCCGAGGCAGGCGAATCAAGAGTTGGAGGCCAGCCTACACCACAAGCAAGTTCCTATAAAATACGATAAATCGAAGGTTTGTGCAGGGAAGAGATTCTAATTTCCTGTGAGGGAAAAGGGATGGAAAAGCTAAAAGCAGGAAGTGACCCACTTGCTGTGGAGTTGGACTGGATCCAGCTGTGTTCCTAGAGGTACCTTGGTATGTGCTTACAGGGCAAGCGGCAGACACCAATTTAAAGAAAGAAAAAGAAAAAAAGGAAACCTGCCTGGTCATGGGGTTTCTCTCCTTCCAGCAAGATCCCAGCAGCATAGCCCATAACTATGTACAATTATCCTATGGCAATTACAAACAAAATCCCTGTTCTGGGGAAGACTTGTCTGCTGTTTCAGTCATAACGTCTATGTCTATGTAAAGCCTGAGTCTCCTGCCCCCTTTCCCTCCTTGTGAAGGATGACCAAGTACAGATCAGCACCGGGGCTCCTCCATCTACACCTCCTTCCCAGAGCAATGCAGCTTGCACAGCAAGGGTCGGCCATGGGGTAGAGACCCACATCCTGCGGAACCCTCGGTGAGGCTGTGCTTCTCATGTAAGCAAAGCCATATGTCCCTGGCTCCTATTATATCTGTTCTGAGATTGCTCAAATACAGTTCACCAAGGACAGGCCTTACTCTAGCCATGCAAAGGGAAGCTGTCTGGGGGTCATGTGACTCTGTCTCCCAGCAGATAAGTGAGCACTTCCCTGACATGTGCAGGTTTTGTTCCCTCTTTCTAGAAGTGTAATGATTTTCAGTGCTGTCAATATCGGTGTGTGAAATCAGTCTCCCTCCCTCCCTCCAGCCAAGGATGTCACCTTGTACATTGGTTTTATCGATTACGCTTAGACCAATCCTGTTAGCTGCTGTGTGTCTGCACAAACCCATTTCAAATAAACCTTTGGTTAAAGCAGAAGATTGGACTGTGTATTATTTTGGAATGCTCTTTTGCACCCATTAGTGGTTACTTTAACCAGGCCCTTTCATGAGAAAAGGCTCCGGAAGGTTTTGATATGTCAGTCAAAGGAAAGAGCTGTGTCTAGAATAATCTCCCCTTCTGGTTCATCTTCACATTCCTGTAAACGGGGAGGGAGCTGTTCAAATTCCATCAGGAACAGCATGGACTCAGGACGTAGACAATTTATTCTCCTCTTCTTCCAACGTAGGGATTAAACACAAGGCCCTGGCATTCTAGTCAAGTGCTCTGGCACTGAGCTGCACCCCAGTCTGGTGTATTATTTCACAGGTGTATGTTCCATAAATCTATTCTGAAACCCCCAAGATCCTCCTCTGTGCTGCCTGCCATTGTCTTCCTTTCCTTCTACCTTCTTTTGTTGTGAGCACCAGGAGTCAATGCAGAGCCACCCCACCACCGCCACCACCCATGCTAGCAAGCATTCTACCACTCATCTGTGACCCTGGCATCCAGATCTAAACTTTTAAAACCTGATGTGATGCCACGAGCGGCAAATTCACACTATGAAAGTCCACATTTTGTTTCATTTCCAAAATTATTTTAAAAGTATGACACAAAGGTACCTTCTGGGGCACTTCTGGTTGCAGATGTTTCTAATAAGGGATACTTAGGCAGTGTCCTAATTACATTTCTGCTGCCGTGATAAAGTAGACTGAGAAAAAGCAACGTAAAGAGAACTGGTTTCTATCAGCTACAGTTCCAGGTTCTTAGTCCGCCGTGTAGTAGGAGGTTTCTGGCCCGTACTTTCGGGCCTAGCCTCCAGGTTTAGGCCCGCAGACCCACAGACCCACAGAGACACGCAGAGGCTTACTATAGTTTTAGACTGTTTGGCCTAAGGCCCAGGCATATAATTTGCTAGTTCTCTACCCTTCATCTAACCCATTACTCTTATCTTGTTTAGCCATGTGGCTGGGTACCTTTTCTTAGAGCAGCATAGCTGTCCTCCTCTTCTTCAGCTTCTCTCTGGCCTTCTGCTCTGTTCTGCTTGTTTCTAGAGTTTTCTTAGTCTGTTAGCCCCACCCACACTTCCTGTGTGCCTTTGGCCAATCAGCACTTTTTATTAAACCAGTGGGTGGTACAATTATTTACAATGAAACAACACAATCTTCCACTCTGCCTTTGTAGGGAAGGCAAGAAAGAACTTCAAATAGCTAGTCACATCACATTCACAGTCAGGAACCAAGAGAAATAAATACATACTAGTTTGTTTGCATTCACTGTGATTTCTTCTCCACACAGGTCAGGACCTAAGGAATCCCCCCCTCCCCCTGCAACAGAGGATGGTTCCTCCTTTAGTTGACTTAATTAAGACAGTCCCTTACAGACACCTGCAATCCAAACCAATGTAGACAATCCCACATCAAGACTCTTCCCAGGTCAGGTTGCCAAAGCTAACCACATCCTCAAATAAACTGAATCCTCCCCTTACAACGCTGCCAACACCAAACACATTTGACCCAGCTCTTGGTTATTTACTTGTTAACAGTGTGCCATACATGTAAGTAAAATTATTTAAAATTCTTGAAGGAATCTCCTGAAACCTCCATCACTGACCAAAGTTAAGTGCCCCGGACTTGATATTTCAGAGCGACCTTTAAAGGTGCCACGCTGGGCTGAGCATCACCTCCTCTTGAGCCCTGCCTGAGTTTGAATGGCCTACCCCAGCAGTTTCTATAACGTTATTGTAGAGTTTTTCACAGAGTTGAGTGAGGCTGATATTCTTCCCATCTACTCTGAATTTTTTAAATTATGGTTTGATTTGAACTATTCTAAGTTATTTGCAGAGAAATTGCTTTTGATTTCTTCCCAACTATCCAGAAGTGTTTCTTCATGCATTATTTTTTTTGTGGCTAAAAGCCTTTCTGCCTAGGCAAGAATGTGGATCAATGGTAGAGCACTTCTTTAGAATAGGGAAGCTCTTGGTTCTGTCTCCAGCACTAGACAAAACCACATGCACATATGTACACACACACACACACACACACACACACACACACACACACGCAGAATACCCACTTCCACCTTGACCTGCTGTTCAGATTGTAACTGTTTCCCCAAAGGCCCAAAGGGTCAGCAGTGGAAGCTGCTAAGCTCTAAACAAGCATCCTGGGATATGACAACCCAGCCCCAGGAATCCCATCTGAAACAGCTAAGTGCCAAATTCTCCAAGAGGCAGTTTAAAATGTCCCTGAGCACATAAAATGGAAAATATTCCTGATGTCTGTTGACAGTAATATAGATAATTAGGCAAGAGCCCTACCACGGAATACTACACTATTCAAAGACACCACCTCTATCCAGTGGTACTCATAACATGGAAGGAAAAACAGACACATAAGATACCATGCTGCTTGGTGGGGGTATGCCTTTGATCCCAGCACTCAGAATACAGAGGCGGATGGATCTCTGTGAGTATGAGGCCAGCCTGGTCTACAGAGTGAGTTCCCGAACAGCCAGGGCTACACAGAGAAACCCTGTCCCCCAAAACAAAACAACCACCAACAAAAGATTCCACACGGGGTAATTTCATATACATGAGGTTCAGTATCAGGCACAGCTCATGTCCCCAGGAAGAGAACTCCTTTACCTGGGTGATGATTTGTTGAGCTTAGATGCTTAAAGCTTTGTGCTTGCTGTGTGTAAATGTAATTAATTGGATAGGAATGTAAAATGCAGTGATTCTAAGTCAACTAAAACTGAAATTAATGTGAAAAATGTTTCAGAATTAGGAGAGGACATGTGGTGTGTGTGTGTGTGTGTGTGTGTGTGTGTGTGTGTGTGTGTGTGTGTGTGTGTGTGTGTGTTTTGCTGGAACACATCTGTATACCAATCAAAGGTTCCAGCATTCAACCCTAGCCTAGCTCTTACTCTGATTTCCTAAATCTAAGAGGAAGCTTCAGATGACCAGCCATGCCAGAGGAAGACCCAGAGATAAGAGATTCCCTGTAAGTTATAAAACCATAGTGTAAGAAAATAAGGCTGGCCCACCAGACGTATCACAGAGAAAGTACTGATCAAGGGACAGAGGGCTGAAAAATAAGACACGTAGGTTGACTGAGGCAAAGTGTAACACTACTGATTGGAAAAAAAATAAGACCCCTGCCTTAAGTTACTTCTAGTGTTCTTTCTCTGTCTGCTCTATTTGTTTACACAAATATATGTATTTTCCCATATTTAACAGATTTTAAAAAATTAAATGGAGTTAGGGTATGAGTTTATGGGTATAGCTAGTGCATGCTATGTATCCCCCAGAGGTGAGAATTAAATCCTCAGGTTCAGAAAGACAAGGTTCTCATCAGAGGCCACTGAGCATGCAATAGAAATGATTCTAAATTGGTTTTTGCCTGATCTTGAGTGAGTCCAAGTAAGCTAAGCTCCAAGGAATCCTGTGTGAGCCACCCGAAAATATATAGTCCATTGGGCTGGAAATATCTCAGAATGAGTTGCATACATGCTTATACACACAGCAATTTTATATTATAGTTGCAGATGGCAATCAGTGGCTTATGGTTGTTCAGTTTCTCAAAGCAAAACTATGCCATTAAGGTATGGATTTTCTAGATGGCCTACACTTCAAGATGGCTGAAATTAAAATGCACATTTTTTTAATGTTTACTTACAATCAGTCTTCAAATGTTACCATCATTTTTCACTTAGCAGGTTTTTTAGAGCACTTTTTAGTTTCTTGTTCTGGGCATATATGATTGTCCTTTGATTATGGGTATAAAATACTGAAGACATTTGGAAGATACAGCTGTAGGTGATAAAATTGCTCCCAGAGCCAAATCCTCAGGCAAAACTATAGCATTACAGCTGACATGGGGGTTCCCAACTGTAACCTCTGCACATGGGAAGCTGAAATAAGAGGCTTGTCAGAGTCTGAGGCCCAGCCTGGAGTACTGGTGAGTTCCAGGCCAGCCTGAGCTACATGGAAGACCTTGTCTCAAAACCCCCAAATCATTCTTTCATAGTATGGAGATTTTATGCCCAATGTCTTTAACATGAGTAACTTCAGGGTTTTTCTAGGGATTCTGCTTCTGGTTTCCACTGATGACTGGTTCTACACAGAACAGAACAGCAGAAAGAGGGCAGCAAATCAAGGCCCCAAAGCATTCAGGGAGTCATTGCCATAGATGTCAGGAAGAGAATCAATGGTTTCCAATTCTAATTCCCTAGAAGGCTCACAAATCAAAGGAATATCTGTTCTTTTTAATTAACGAAGAAGAACGTTAAGAAAGCAAAAGCATGTTGATTGATTCGTGTGGAGAATGGAGGAGGAGAAGGGAGGGGCGAGTGATGCATGGCACTGGGCACTCAGGAAGGTGCCCTCCTCTGCTGTCATCAATCCTCTGCCTTCGGGACTTTTTTCAACCCTTCTTGTGTCCCTGGAGTACCTATATAAATGTGAGACGTCCTGTGAAAGTCCAGTCCAGAGCTCTCCCTGGTGGCCTTGTCCAGTCCTCTCTGACCCCCTGCTCATTCTCTGCCGTGCCCTGGAGAGGACCTGTAGGTGCCTAATGTGTTTGAAGCTGCCTGAGCCCGCTGTACTGTATGCATTGAGTCTTCTGTGCAAGACCTCTACCCACAACCCACTGGGCTTTGTTCTATTACACGGAAAGCAAGAGGAATAAGCATAAGCAAGCAAGAAGCTTGATGAACCATTAGTACAGACACGTTATTCAGCAGTAATTCAGTGAAGTCCTGAAGGCAGCTCATGCTTGGAGACTTGCTTTTTGCCCAAATGATCAACAGGACAGTCCTTGCCTGTGGTCACCCTCTTTCCAGATCCCAGCAGGATCTGATTCTAATGCCACACACAGAGGGCTGGCTGCCCTGGGTATTATAGTATAACATACATATGCCACTGTGACTGACCAGGCTAAGCTAACAGGAGCCACAGTTCCAAAGTCCATTAACTTTATCCTTTAGTATCTGGGAAGCTTGAGCAAGAGATAACAAGTGTGCATGCCATTTATCAGTTGACCGAGCCACTTTAAGGAATCGATGTGTTGTGTGCGTTTGTGTGCTGAGGGCTTGGCACAATAAGAAAGGTCACTGTGCTGGTTGAGGGTGAGGCTGCCTGAGGGGAGAAAGCATCAATCTCCAAAGTCCTCCAGGCCTCAGCTTTGAGCACCATTCAGCCCCCCTCCCCAAGGCCAGGGCGTTTATGGACATATGGCTTTATTGTCATGTGTTTCAAGGGAATCATAGATCTTAGTTTATGACAAAACAAGGAACATATGGGTCACTGAGCTCAGGAAATAAAACTCTACAATCTTAAAAGCATGCAACAAGGTGCCTGTGGGAACTCGCTCAGAAACAGAAGGGTGAGGAGGGAGCTGCTGCAGAGTAAAACGTGAATCACACTCATCTCTGCACGCTGACCACCCTGGATGCTGATGTCATCATTAATTTTTGATGCTCAGGATGAAACTCAGAGCCTCCCACACATTAGGTAAGTGAAGTATTAAACTCTATCCCAACCTGATACTGACACATTTTAACTGTTCCCTGCCATAGAAATGGTAGGTGTGGGCTTTCCACTTGTGTTTTCTTTTGATTTTCTTTGAGACCATTTCACTGTTTAGCCCATGCAAACCTCACATTGTCCCACCTTAGACCCTAAGTGCTGGGATTACAGTGATAACCCACCATAGCCAGCTCACAGGTTCGTAGCCTCATTATGAACCAGGTCGACCTTGAAATCATTGTAACTGCCTTCCAAATGCTGAGATTACAAGCCGGAGCCACATACTAGGCCCACACTTTCAGGCAGATGAGCTAGTTAGTAATCTTCCCCGCAAAGATCTGATTTCTTTTTCTTCCCTAAAATCTAGAGACTAGTTTATACACAGTAGAAAATATGTGACTATTTTTTCTATCAGCAACTGATCCCCCTTTTAGACAGACCGTAAAATATTTCAACTGACATTTTTATATTCCCAAGAGAGCAAGTACTGGAAGTGGGTATTTGTACTTCCGCTCTGCTAGCTAGTTCTCTCCAGTTCCTCCCAAGATTCAAAAGCTCAGCAATAGCTTCTGGTGACATCATCTTTGGAAAGACTAGGTGGCTTCATTGGGCAAAAACTCCCGTTTCATCTAATAAAACTTGCTTCATCTCCACCCAGGAAAGGGAAGAAACTCAGACAATCTCATAAAAGCAAACACTCACCATCCTCTGTTTCAGAAATGCTGAGGTTACCATGCATCGAGTGAAGTCCTGGTGTCACATTAAAAACTGGCTACCTACAGCTCATTGGGCAAATCTGGCTTTTGCCTAGCTTTGTAGAGAAAGTGTTTAGACTGGGTTTTACCCTTTGAGATGTCTGGGGAGAAGGAGATGGGGTGAGAACTATTTTTGACATTGAAATTTCATGGAACTCAAATCTCAGTCTTTATAAGCCAGGTTTGGGCCTGCTCAGTGGGTAGTTTGATCCTTGGGATTCACATGATCGAAGGAGAGAACTGACTTCCATAAATTGTCTTCCAGCTTCCACAGATGTGCCATTGTACACGTGTGCCCCTCCCCCCCCCACATACACACTAAATACATGTAATGTTAAGTAAGTATATAAATAAGGCCTTGTTGGCCCTTGACCTTGCTCAAGTGTTTGTGAAACACCAACCTTGGCTGTTTTTGAGATGTTTCAGTTGACCAGTTTAAACTTTGCATTTTCATGATGACAGGAGACCCCAAAGGGGAAAAAAAGCTGTAATTTGTGTGTCTAGATTTGCCACAAATACAACTGACCTTCCTAGATACCAATTACTGCTTAAGTAAAACTCATGGTCCCAGAAGAGGTAGTTATGATTTGGAGTGACTGTTGTATTAACAATGTGTGATTATAAAGAAAAACACTCCCCAAGGAATTCACACCATAAAATATTTATTAAAAATTTTAAATGATTTTCTCCCGCTTTGGTTATTAAAAATCTTTGATTCCTTCTCTGTTGATATCATTTGCCAACAACAATGTCACATTGTTGCTACCATCCTGAGACGATGGACAATGACAACAGAGTAGATGAAGGCGCTATGGATACAATGTACAGAAGCCCAAACTTCACAGCTATGTAACAAATTCTGGCCTTGCTAGCAGTTGAAAATTTACTTACACGTTTATTTAAACTTTTTTTCATAAGTAATCAATATACAAATTCACTTGAACTTGATAACTTAAAATATCGGCAGTGACTGCATAATTTGCTGAAGACTGGGAGGAAAGAGACCTAGGAGTCTCATCTCCTTGGAGAGTTTTTCTCTGGATTTCATAGCTCCTGCTGCAGGAAAAACAGACCATTCCAATAACGAGTATAAAAGGCCTTCTTATTTTCAAAGTGGTTTGTTCCTGAGTCCCCCATGATGGCTGACCTATATTGAGCATTTCCAAAGGACCTTTCTTTGCAATTTTTTTAAAAACTGATCTTCATCCACACATTAACAATTCCCTGCTCCTGGTACTATTTAGACTAGATTGGGGGATCAAACCAGGCAGGACAAAACGGTGCCCCAGGCCACATTGCCTGGCAAAGTTAGAAGTAGCTTGGAGCATAGCAGGTGATAGCTTATGATTTCAATTAAAAAAAAAAAAAAGCATCAAATTACTTCTCAGGTGCCACTAGAGAGCCAGGAAATAAAAAGGCTCCATCAAAAAGGGGTGGTGAATGGCTTCAGTGCCACTCCACCCCTAGAATTCTGAATGTCTTATTTAGATACATACATTTTCTTTTCATCTCTTTAATGTAGAAAATCACTTCAAAATTAAGATCTCTACACACTGCTATCAAAAAAGCCTCCCAAAAGCATAAAAATAGACAAACGATATCTTTTACAATGAAATTAAGACATGCCTCTGGAGGATTGAGGCTGTTGACTGGTGTCTGAGTTCAAACTGGCTTCTCTTCATAATTATTATATTAGTTTACATCTCCCTTCAGCCTTGAACACTGATTTTTAAGACAGCCCAGGTAAAGGGGAGGTGCAGGTGTTCTCTTGTGCAGCCAAAACAAAAAGAAATAATGACATCATACAACCTCTGACCCTGACAGCCACGCCTCAAGGGCACTTGGGGGCTCAAGTATTTGTCACATACTTGAGGATACAGGTGGCGACTCCTGGGGCTGTGTTTTTCTATTCTGAATCCGGAAACATGCACAGAAACACTGTTCTGGAGATATTCTTTTACAGGTTAGAGGCAAATGAAGTCATCCAGGAGAACATTGATAAAAACACCTCCAGCTTGAGCAGACTTCTGGCACGACAATCTGGCCCTGTTTTTTCTAGTCTCATAAAGGAGTCTAACTGATGACCTGCGAGCTATACAGTCACTGCAGGGTACATCTTCTGTTCACTATTTGTGTGGGCGAAGGAGGGCTGGACTTGTCTATAGCCGGGCTGCAGGCCATCCATGAATGGGGGTACTGGAGTCATGGGTACAGAGTCATGTTGTACCGCATATCCCACATATGGAGTGTGTAGGTACTGCCCTTGATGGGGTACAATCTGGGTGGCCTGCTGACAGTTAAGTACAGAGAAATTTGTGGGCATATTGACATACACATTGTTCATGGTTCCCTCTGGTAAGCAGCAGTTGGTCTGTGACCTTGTTGGGGGGGGCCGGGCCCCGGAGTTCGCACTGGAGCTGGAACTGGCAGCTGTGCTGGACTGTCGAGAGGATGACCCCCGAGAAGTGGGGGCGCTGGGGATCATGGGAATAGTCTCCATCAAGCGGTTGCCCCCTGGGGCTCTGCTCTGCTGGGGATCCTGCTTTGGCCTTAGACATCTGCAACAGCAGGCTGCTACAAGCGACCCAAGGATGATGAAGGCCACGAACACGGAGCCAACGATGAGAAACGGAACATAGATGGGGACTGGGGAAAGATCAGAAACATAGCATTATGAGTCACATATGAATACCATAAAACCCGGTGAGCAGCAAAGCCAGGGACAGATGGGCAGAAGCAGTGCACTCAGAAGCGAAGGATGAAGGTCAGCTTGGTCACAGGTCGGCAGTGTACAAGATGCCTTGGCACGTGGCCAAGGCCCCAGAGGCATGGCACTAAGGCCCCTGGAAGCTAAACTTCATAATCTCACTTAGAATCCCCTAATACAACGCCAGACACCCTAACCAAGTTGGCCAAGGACAGGTTTGATCTGGATGATCCTACAAGTAGCCAAGCAGCCTAAATGTAAGTCTTCCCTAGCAGAAAGCCGCGGAGTCTAAATGGAAGTGAGTTTACACTTCTCCAAATCTTTCTTTTTCTTCTAGGAAGTTTTACACATTCTTTGACTTCTTTTTGCCATTATTTTTTTAAGCAAGTTTCTTTTCTTATAGGTAGAACAATAGAAAGTAATTTAGTTCAGATTATGAGCCACTATCATTTCCAAATAGAAAATAAGACATAGGTGGTCATGGAATGGGAAAAATTAACTCTGGGGCAGTGAAATGGCTGAGCAGATAAAGGCTCTTGTCACCAAACCTGAAGGAGAGAGCCTTCTTTTAAGAGTCTGTCTTCTGACCTCCATGTGCATGCCACCACACAAGTAAAATAATAATAATAATAACAATAATAATAATAACAACAATAATAATATTTTTAAAGTGTACAAATCTTAAAAACCCAGTTTTAAAAGTGGAGAGAATAGAAGCCAGAAGTTGAGGAAGAGGAGGGAGGGAAGGATGGGAAGAGCCAGTGAGAATTGAGTTATTCTGAAAAATAAAACAGTAAAATAACAATAAAAGCCAATTAGTAAAGTAGAAGAGTAATGAACGTCATTTTAAAATTATTTAAAAACAAAAAAACAAAAAATCTTCCAGGAAGCTGCCATGATGGCTCACCATTTTAACCTCAGCACTTGGGAAGCAGAAACAAGAAAACCATTTTGAGTTTAAAGCCAGCCTAAGCTACACCATGAGTTCCAGGCCAGCTTGGGCTATTAAGTGAGACTCTGTCTTAATATATATTTTCAATTATATATTATATTTTAAAAATAAATAAAAATGTAAACGCTTTTGTGGGAATTTTATAGGAATGACAACTATAGCCAGTCATATCAGCAAGTGGCCCTACAGTCTGTTCAGGACACAGGAGAAGCCTGCAGAAAGCCTCTGAGACACTTCGTGGAATTCTACCAACATCTAAGAAACTTGCATTTTCTGGTGTGTTCCCGACTCACTTCCCATGGTTGCAAGGAATGGGTGTGAGGTTTTGGGAATTCACCTTGGGGCCTCCTCACACACTCTAAGTAAGCATTCTACCACTGGGCCAAGGATAGCCCTCCCTAATTACTGCATTCCAACAGTGATTCATGGGTCCCACCGGCCTTGGTGAAGCACAGGTACCAGCACTTCTGATGGGGCAGCATGGAACCTACACCTCAAACGTCAGATCTGCCGGCACCCTCTTCACTCTACACTCTGGGAGTCCTGCTGTCCACATACCACACAGAACCACAGAGAAATAACAACTTATGACTGAATGTATTTCAGAGGTTCAGAACAAGTGGGCAGTGGACACTGCTGAGCAGAGTAACTTTTACACTTCAGCAGACCGGAAGGCTTGCTGCCATCTGCAGCCCAGGTGGCTCCTACAGCTGTACCGATCTCATTACACCAGCGCTGCAGGCCAAGTCCAGGACAGGAGCAGTGAAAGCCAAGCTTTTTCCTACACACACTATAAATATTCCATTCCCTAAATTAAGATACCAGCCCCCACATGTTATAAGAGGTAAACAAAAAACAATACAGATAAGTTTTACCTCTAAATGATAGCTAAAACCAGTCTCAGCCCATATAATGAGTTTAGGGGAGAAATAACAGTTCTCTTTCCAGGATTTTTAATTGGAAGTGTAAATAACTATACACAGATAAAGAATGCAGTGCTACCAGGAGCCCCCAGAGGCTTAATTGGGCATGTTGTTCTTCATTGCAGAAGGGCTGTGAAAGGAGCAGGAGATTTAAAGGGAAAGTTTAGGAGTAGAGCGAAGGGTACCCATGTCTAGCACGGCACTATGAGCAGGATGCTGCCTCCAGCTTTGGTCAATGTCATTCCGACTTTTTTTTTTTTTAAAGAAAATATTAACAAGCCCAACTTAACAGACACTTTATTGTGGCCATTTGGCTCATTTCTCCAGGCTTTATTCCCAGACCACACACTCAGCAAAGCTGAGCTGGAACTGAGATGGTATCGTCTCTAGAATTACCCTCAGTTCTCCCTTCAGAGTGGAGCAGTAGCAGCATCAGACTTACAAACGCTTGACTGCCAAGAGAATACCGCTGTAAAGAGCTGATGGGCGGGAGACTGTACTATCAATCAGAAACCACCTACACCAAAGCTCAGGCAACGCCGCTCCAATGTACTCATAGCACACACAAGCACACACACACACACACACACACACACACACACACACACACACACACACGATTACCCAGCTTCTTCACCGAGGGTACATGTCTCACGAGGAAATGCAATCTACTAAATTATTTGACAGTCTTATTTTCAAAATCTGGCTTTGACTATTAAATAATCAAAGCCCCGATGAGCAAAGTTGGGCACTGCTCCCATATCACATCAAGTCTGCCTAAGGAGACCAACACATTCCTAGGGGCCTAGGTGGTCAGCGAGAACTGCACTGGCTCATCTGGAAGAGACTGGATTACCTAGGATGAGAAAAGTGTGTCGCCCACGGGAAGCTGCCCCCCCCCCTCCTCACTACGGAGAGCTGTGTTTCTTCTGAGGACCCCTTAGAAGAGATCTCCGGACAGGCCTTCTCCAGAGGGGACGCACCCTTGCCATTTCTTTGGGTATTCCCAAGAAATTAGCCCCATGGAAGGGAAGGACCCTGGGCAGAAGCAACAAGTTTTTGACCCACTTCACACAAAGTTAATGAGTAAAAATCTCGGGCTCTCCCCTGTTGTCCAGGCAAAGCCACCGCCCTCCCCCTTTACACCTGGCTGCTGATGCCCTACCTGCCGAACTGTCTGGGCCTTCTCTGTCTGTCCGGCCTGGTTCCCCCACACCCTGCTGGCGGTCGTTGTCGCAGCCTCCCTGGTCCAGGCGCGCCTCGGCGCTGGAGCAGCAGTAGCGCAGCGCACAGCTGCCGCAGCAGATGGTGGCGTCGCCGCCGTCGAAGCGCTCGGGGCACTGGAAACCGATGCGCCAGACGCCCTGCGCGTCCAGCCAGCCGTGGCAGTACTCGCCGCTGGCCCGTGCCCCCGCCGCCAGCAGCGCAGCCAGCAGCAGCTGCAGCAGCGACGCGCGGTGCCCAGAAGAGGTGGCGGGTGAGCCGCGTCCGCCCCACATGGCACTGCCCTAGGCAGGGGTGATGTCTTAAGAAGACGTGGATCTCCCCCAAGAAGTTGTGGCTCGGCAACACCAGGGACCTTCCGGGAGGGCCACTCCCCTTCGCCGCGACGCCCAGGCTGCAGAACTAAGGTCTAAGTCATCCCTCCTTGCTGGTGAGCCGGTCCCACTAGACTCAGCCTTCACAGGGGCATCACAGAAGGAACGTTCCTGGCGGCTTGGCGTGAGATCCAACCTTCCCTGAGCATCCCCGGAGGGACGCCTGGCTGCCGATCAGGAACCAGGCCGCCGCTGGAGTGTATCAGCGTCGGGGACCCGCGCGGGTGGAGTGCGTCTCCCCTCTATTCACCTCCAGAGCGAGAAGTAGTAAAAGAACCCGGCAGTGTGCGCAGAGCTCCCGGCGGCAAGTGCAGCGGCCAGCCACGCTCTAGCTCCGTGGTCCCAGGCTCGATCCTCATGGCTCCGGACACCGCTCGGGACGCTCGAGTGTCCGCACCTCCCCTGCAGTCCTGGAGACCGCCGGGAGGCGGCCGCGGCTGCTGCTGGGCGCGGGGCCAGCGGGCTGTCCGCCCCGGCTCCTGCTGCAGCTCCCGTTCGGTCGGTCTCCTTCTTCCCGTCGCTAGTGCGCCCGGGACAGTGAGCTCCGGTGGGAGCCGCCCACGGAAGTTTCAGTCCCTCGGGCTACGGGAGCGGAGAGCGTGCAGCCGCCCCACGTTCGCCTTGCACGGCTGCAAGCCAGCTCGGACTGCGAGTCTGTGCGCTGCGCTCTCCTCTTAAGAGGGGCTGGCGGCTCCCCTGCGCGCATGCGTGCTGCTAGGGCTTCCCTTCGCCTTGGGACACCAGGGCACTCTGGCAGCCCTTTACTTTGCTACTCTAGAGGTGTGGCAGTGGCCAGGCAGCCCTGCGAGTGAATTGAACAGACGTGTAGGAAAACGCGTTTTAAGTCAGCCACGCCCTGAAAGCACAATTAAAGCAAGGATAGCAGAAGCAAACGTTTAGTGAGAATCTTCGACATCCAATATTCTGAGTTACTCTGACAGCCCACCAAAGGATTACTACTAATTACTAGACTTGTCTTGCTCAGCTTCCAGCCTCCGGCTCAGGAAGAACGCAGACAGGATCTGAGCTGTGTGCCTGGCCTCCTGATGCCACTGCAAGACAGAATGAAGACGTCAGCAGGGACACCAATGAGGTGGTCACTGTCTAAATGGTGTGTGTCACTTTATTTGGCCTCCCCTCCCCCACACTTGGATGTGGTAATTGTTGAAGTCAGGCAGAAAGGTGCCCCTGTGAAACATTTGACCTCGGTGGCTTAGACAGCTGCAGCCAGGAAGAAGGCAAGGATCCAGACGCCAGAGATTCTGAGAAGGAAAGACCGACCAGCTTCTACTCTTGCAGAAGCTGAACAGGTGCTGATGCTATTGAAGTAGCAATGAGTATTTTTAAAGAAACCACTGCGCCTTTCTCAGTCAGAATCAGTCCGTGTAAATTCTAAACCCAGCCTCTCAAGTAGGAGCCTTCACATGTTGCTGGGTTCTGTTTCGTCGTGTTTTTAATGAAGCACTAGCTGATGTCCCGTTCAGTCCCATGGCTACAGAATACAGAGAAATTTTATCCACAACGAAGACATTCGGGGTTAAACCATTATAGGCTCTTAATGGAACCCCTCACCTCAGGCACTGGGAATTAGCCACTTCCAGTCACCACTCCAAAGAAATCTTCACAGAGAAAACTGTGCCCACAAAACACAGTATTCGTATCATTTAAGCTGCCTTCAAGTACTGCATTTGCAGGGACCCTCCGGCTTGCACCTCACAAACACTCCACTCCTGAGCTCCACCCCAGTTCCCAAATCACACATTTTGAATGAACCAACCGCCAACCTTCTATAAGCTAAGAAATGAATAAAACTTCAACATGGAGGAGCCATTCACTTCATAAACACAGTCTGTGTGGCATACTGGAGAGTTACCTGGAAGCCAGACACCTAGTCCATTTCCCTCGAGTAGGGTGGTCTCCCACCCACAAACTGACCAGGCCTAACCCTGCTTAGCATGAGAGATCCGATGACATTGGACACAATTAGGATGATATGGCCCTAAACTCAGCAGACCCTGAAGTCTCTGAGTCAAGAGAGAAGTTGGATTGAAATATAATCAAACAAGTAAAAAATAATATAAATATGATAGGATCTACAAGCAGCAACATACAGGGCCAATTCGTGTGTGAGAGATGGGTACATATGTGTATGTCCACATATATGGGCAGGGGCATGGTGGCCAGGAGTTGATGTCAGGCCCGTTTCTCAATTACTCTCCATTTTGAGACACAGTGTCTTACTGAACCTGGGGCTCACCAGTTGAGATGGACTGATTATGTCTTATGAACTCCAGAGATTTGCCTGACTGTCATCTCCCCCTTACACAGACACACACACACACTGTGATGGGATTGCAAACCAATGCCACACACTTAACTTTTTTTTGTAGATGCTGGGGATTTGAACTCAGGTCCTTACGCTTGCATAGTACCCACTTTACTGGCTGGTCTATCTCCCTGGCCATTTATAGGGCCAGCTGAAACACACAATCTGACATTGGGTTGAGAAGAAAGGCCAGGGGAAAACACCAGAGAACTGGTATTTAAATTTAGGCCTGAAGGAACCAAGGTTTGTTAGAGGGAATCATTCTCTGGGTCAATATTGTTAACTGCAGTCTACAGGGAACTTGCTATATTCTAGGCACCATGTCAAGAGTTTCATATCTGTGGCTTCATTTTACCCCCACAACTACTCTATAAGAAAGGTATTACTTTGCTCATTTTATTGGCGAGGATAAATTTCCCAGCCCACATAGACAGAAAATGTCAATTTTCCTGGACTCACTAACTTCTTGTTTGATTCCAAAGCTCCAAAAGTGATTTACTTGGTATTCTGAGGGTTAAATACCGTTCTAAAATTTGTTTTTTAATTATGTGTCTAAGTGCTTGTCTGTGAATGGACATGTATAAGTATGAAGTCGGAATCCAAATGGGCACTAGATCCACAGAAGCTGAAATTACAGGCGGTTGTGAGCCATCCCTGTGAGTGCTGGAAAACTAACTCCAGTTCCCTGTAAGAGGGTTATCACTTTAAGTATTTTCCTTAATTGATGTATTTGTGTTTAATACAGGAGCATTGTTCCGTATCCCCCCTTTCCCACT